>VXBU01006823.1:232931-247437 GCA_013400315.1 Bombycilla garrulus | reverse complement strand
TTTTTTTTTTTTTTTTTGGTTACAGTTTGCCAGTTTTGTTACAGTTGTCCTGCTGCCACAAACCACTGTGAAGAGCTTGGGTCCTGTCAGCAACCTTGAAATACTGGCAGGCTGTTGTTAGCTCCATCCGAAATCCTTTCTTTGTTCTGAAACAGGTCCTCTTGCACCTCTGCACATGGAGAGTGCTTCAGACCTGAGCATCTTGGTGTCCCTGTGGCTGATCTTGCTTTAGGTTATTAATATCTTCTGTACTGGGGTCACCAAACTGGGCACAGCATCTGGCTGGGGTCTCAGGAGTGCAAAGTAGAAGGGAATAATCATTTCCCTCAAAACATCCCAGACCTTTGCTGCCAGGTCACATGCCTGGTTTGGGTCGATTTCAACATCCATGAGCTCCCTGGGTGCTTCTCTACGCTGCTGCTCCTCAGCCAAGTCCTCACCTTCAGGAGAGGGCCAAGGGAACTCCCCTTTGCTGCCCAAGACATCTGGGGAACGTCTCAGTAGCTCTGCTCACAGGTATCCTGGATCATCATCAAACCATTAATTCAATGTTAAAAGGCAAGGTGAACATCACTCAGTGCAAATTCAGAAATGTTTGTTTTCTTGACATGAGGGTATGTGGCTCATCTCCAGCACTTTTATCAAGGGCTACCCCAAAAAAATGGAAAGTTCTTGCTTTCTTATCTGTTTTGCTCCCAGGTGTTTTTCTCCTGGACTGATTTCCAAAGGGCTAAACTCAAATGAATCAACTTCTGGGCAGCCCCATGCCTTGGGATGGCATCAGCAGCTACTCTGGCTGGCGTTCCCAGGAAAGGTGAGCATTCTGTCATCCCAGCTTGGATGTGCCAAATGCTGCTGGTGACAGATGTAAGCTGTCCACCTGTGGGACCAGAGAGTGCAGCAGAGACAGGAGCAGCACCACTGCTGTCAGGAAAGTGAACAGTGAACTGCTTCCCAAGTCCTGTGGGTGACAGCTTGCAGAGTCGAAAAGGTTATTTTTATTTTCTTCGAGCTGCATAATTTCCTTGGGTAAGTACCGAGAGCAGTGGGAGATCAGTAAGACTGTGACTGTAAGATCTGTGACTTAGTAAGACACAGACCAAATTTAACTGTCTTAACATCTATTTATTGGTGTTAAATGTTCAGTGAATATTATTATAAGTGAAATTAGGGGCATTGCAGCAACAGCCCAAAACACAGGCACAAAGTGGGTGTCCTGGCAAAGTGGTTCACTGAGGGAAACTCTAAGCTCTAAAGGACCCCAGAGTTAACCATTAACTCCAGTTAACCGCACAGTTAACCCCAGTTCACTGCTGCAGCTGCCAGATTTCGTCTCTCCTCAGACCTGCTCCATGTCTGGATGTCTGCCACACTCCTGGCAGCACCAATAACCTGCAATTTCTGAAGAATCCGCTGCATGGCAAATCCCTTTTTCATCCCAGCATGGCCCAGAGCCAGAGCAAACACAGAGATACTCATGGTACTATTTCTGACCTGTGCATGTATCCCTCCCTTCAAACACAAAATGCCAGGTGCTGTGGATTGCTGCTGTGATGAATAAAAGCACAAACCTGGTCCTCTCTCATCAGGCACTCAAATCTCCGTCCTCCTTCTGTTACCTCTTTGAGGCACATGAATCCAAATGAGTTAGGAGAGGGAAAAGTTACAAAATGTTGTTTATTTAAATTTGCTGTTCATTGCCAGCAAGCTCAAAGTTGAATATGACTGAGCTGTTAGGACAGCTGTAAGGACAGACATCACCTCCCTCCCCCCATAAGCAGGGGATTTCTAACAGTGTTTTCCAAGAGATTTTCCAGCCCCTGAAAACTAGAGCAACACAAATCTGGAGGTTTAACTCAATCTCGTGCTGAGAAGTCCTATAAAAAGTCTGAAGAAAATTCAGAATAAGCTTGATAAAAGTGGAAAGAGCAAATTACTCCAGCTCTGTTGAGATGCAGGTGATGAAGAATATATAACACAACATTTTTCTTACTGCTGCGGTAAAGCCCAGTGGAGAGAACGCAGAGGGACAGGGATCCAGGGTAAGGACATGAGCTGAGAAGGGAGGCAATTCTTCTTGCATTTAAATGCCCCCTTGTTAGGATTTTATCACGAGGCTGTTCTTCTTCTTGGCTAATGATCAAACAGGATTTCCTTCCCTGATCTCAGCTGCAAAACCACTCTCAAGACAGGTGTCCTCTTTCTTTCCAGAGTAAAGAAACCAATGCCTGGTTTTATTGAAACCAACCCAGAGTAGTGTTTATTATTGAAAATATACAGTAATTTTGAACATCACATAAAAAGCCTGGTAGATACAACTGCTCTAGTTCAAAATGCTCAATAGATACCTTTGTGCAGCACGTAGCATTATCCTCGGAACACAAACATCCTCTTCTCATCATTAATATCTTTACAGTGCTTCCCTTTTGTGTTTTTTAAACCCAGAAAAGTTGTCCTTCCCCACCCCAATCCTCTTGAGCTGAAAAAAAATCCACTTTCCAAAGGCTTTCCACTTACATCGTGCTGGAAGTGTGGGACCAAGAGGAACGAGAGTATTTTGTAGAGCTACTTAGAGCTACTCCTGTCCTTTGAAAATCTGTGTAAGAGCAGGGCATGGTGCTTGCCAAGTAAAGTGCCCTGTGTGGAACAGTCCAGTGATGGCCTGATAATTCCCAGTCTGTCCAAGGGAGAAAAGGGGAAGGCAGATAAATTCAGGCTTTTCACACCACCTTTCAGATGCTCTTTTTCTTGCTGCCACAAGTTCTCAAATGACAGTTTTGCAGAGAAGAAACTTTTTACAAAGAAAACAAGAAAGGGATGGGCTATTATACACCAAATTGTTGAAACCATTGGGAATCAATGTACAGGGGAGATGGGCAGTGTGTTAAAAATAGTCTTTGTTCACTGTAATACGAAAGGGGGAATAAAAAAAAAAAAACCAGAAAGGAAGGAGAAAAAAATTGATTATTCCTGCCAGTGTGCTGTTTTAAACTTTGCATTGTGAACTTCCACAGGATGCAGTCAGGGTTGAACCTGTTCCTTCTTTGAATCTGTTTTACCACCACCAACTCCAAGAGGCTTTTTCCTGGTCGCCTCAAAGCAGCATCACGGATGTGGGAGATGAGAGCCCGCCGAAACAAGATGGGCCCCTCACTGAAAAGGGCTCAGCGAGGACAAAGGAGGAGAGTTTGCAAGGAGGGGCTTTGGGGCGGGAGCGAGGACAGGAGAACTCTGAAGGCCGCGGGGTGGCGGTGGCGGTGTCCGTCGGGGCGCTCACACGGCCGCGGTCTGCTTGATGCTGTGGAAGCTGATCCGCGTGGGGGACGTGGGGATGGACATGGCCCGTGCCACACGCACCCGCAGAGAGTGGTGGTCCTGCCAGCGGTGCCACCTCTTCCTGGCGGCAGAACGGACCTGGGGAAACACACGGGAGAGAGCGTGAAGGGAGAGCTCCAGGTGTCCCCGTGAAGGGACACTAGGCCGTGCTGAGGGGAGTCACAATACCGCGAAGGACTCATTCAGCTGCCTGAACGGGAGCTTCTCGTTCATCGATATTCTCCTGATTCTTGACTTTAGTGTTTAACTAAAAACACGGTTTTTACAACCTCATGTCTCTTATCTACTACCTTAAACACGCCAGAGCATTTCAAACAGGCCTAAACGTTCACAACTGAACTGAGCCCTCAGGACGGGTGGATCTGATGGATGGTGCGTCCAAGGTCTGCCCAAGACCTGATGGAATTCTCAGAGTGCCCATCCCAGGGGCCCCTGGTGCCCTTGGATGTAAAGAAGCACAGGGGATCTAACCAAGCCCTGGTTCTGCAACACAGGCACACCTGACCCAGCCCCTGTGAGCACCTCGTGCAGGCAGTGCAAGTTGTCCCACATCAGCAGGTCATCCTCAAGCAGGTGCTGACTTTAAGTGTATTTTTTTCTGCATGGAGCATAGAGAGAGCCCAGGAGCTCTGGCTCAAATGTATACATATGTAAACAAGAGAAAAGCAGGAGAAAGGAACCTTAAACCTCAAACACGGTGTGAGGGAAGGCTTAAAATACTCCTGAAATAGTCCAAATCCCTGCCAAATTCCTGGCAGAGAAGACTCAAAGTCAGAATCTGGCATGAAGCATTTGGACCAATTTCTAGATTTTTTTTTTTTGGTATCTGTTTACAGTATTGAGGAAGGCAATTCACACCCCTAACCCAGGGAGATAAATAAGCCTACAAAATTAGGTGAGAGGAATCTGGGCCCAGCTTCCTGGAGAGTCCAGAGCCTGATGTATTCATGACACTTGGAAAGGATGCTGATGTTCTGCTGCCAACCTGAAATCTGGTGAACTTTGAAAGAAGAATGGTTACATAAAACCTCTGTATCAAGCCAGGGCCTCCTTTACCAAAACCATATTTTTTTTTTACAAAGAAGGGTTATAAATAATGTAATATGGACATTGCACCTTAACTACTGTCCTACAGATCTCCTCCTGACCAAGAGGGAACCAGTTTGTGTGGTCAAAGGGGATGATTCATCTTCTTCTAAAGCAGGTGTCCAAAACAGACCAGATATTTGTGGTCAGATGAAAAATACCTATTTCCTTTAATAGGTTATAAAAGGAGTCTAGACAACCAGCTCTATTTAAGATGTCTGGATTATAAATTTAGATAAGTTCAGACAGTATTGATATCTAACCCTGGATATTTTTTAGTCTTTAATGTACTTATTTTCAGTGCATCCCCCAAAAGGAAAGGATTGTTTTAAGCCCCAATTTACCACCGACAAGGGGAACTTTGGGTATTATCAGCAGCGATGCTGTTGTGGAGGAGACCTCAAAGGGATCAGCTGCCACGGCAACTGCACAAGGCCTGGGAGGAGCTTTCAGAGCCTGTGAAGCCCACAGGGGCACAGGTTCTCAGCTATCAGCACCTGGGTGAGGTCAGTCAAAGCCACCCTGGGCGTGTCTGTCACCACCACTGGCTCTGCAGGGAAGGTGGAGTCGAAAAAAACTGCCCAAAGATGAAGAGTCACTGCTTTTCTTCATTTCTTTGAAAGCTTGGGGATTGTCTGCAGGGGCTCTGTGAGGTCTACTCAAAATACAAGGAACACAGACAGTCTCCAGCCCCACTTGACAGCAGCTCAAATACCCTATCCAAGGGTGCTCAGATGAGCTGAAGAGCTCCAGGATTGGAGGTGCTTCCAACCCAAAGCACACCCTGTCAGTTTTAGGTGCCCCAGATGAACAGGGTGAAAGGCCGGATGGGTAAAACATAGAAGAGTTCACAAGGAGGACACCGAAAGGTGGAAACTGCTCTCCTCTCAGCTGGTTTCAATCTTCCCATTTCTGGGTGGGCTTTCCGAGCCCTGGGCTGTGGCACTGCTGCTGAGAAACTGTGGTCTGGCAGCAAACAATGCCCTCCCATCACAGCTCTGCCTGTTCAATATACTCCACTGCACATTTATGAGTACCAGCCTGGAAAACAGTTTTGCAATTGCCTCTTTGGTGCCTTTTCAGGGGAATCCTGAACCTGGAAATGTGGCTTTTTTATCAGAGCCCTTCTAGAAGGCAGAGATTGGGCAAATCAGAGCAGAGGATTTCTTTCTTTGGTTGTTTTCTCATCTTTCTCTGATCTGTGCCACTGCCATGGTTGACAGGGTGGTTTTAGGTCATAGCGTGGACCTAATGATTTCAGAGGTCTTTTCCAATCTAATTGATCTGTGATTCTGGGACTTAAGACAAGCAGCTGCAGATTTCTAAGGTGAGGAGAAAGTCACACTGGGTTTTTTTCTAATTCTGAATCAATGATTTGTTTCAATATAAAAAATAATGTTTTTTACACGTAGTCGGGGTCAGACAGAACCTAATGAAACAAAGAATATGAGGGAACAGAACTGGAGAAAAAGAAGAGAGAACACCCAGTGTAAGGGGAATTAAAGACAGCACTCCCAGCAAGACTGTGATCATCATGAATGATGTGGAGATGAGAATGAGAACAGTGTGGTGAAACAACAGTGCAGAGGATTTCTGGAAGAGCCTCTCATTATGAGGCAGGAGCTACAACACCTCTCCACCAGTTTCATGGTGGAGTTTGGTCAGGTTATAACATGAGCTGAATGACACAGTTACATGAAATAGCAGAGCCAGGACGGATGGACTCAATCACAAACTGCAGCAGCCTGGACTGCTGACCATCATCCCCTTCCCACCAAACTGACCTCCCTGGCTCACTGAACCCTCCTGGGAAAACAGGAGAAACACTGGAAAGCCATGCCATGGTCTGCACCTTTCTGGAAATCCACTATTTGCAAACCTACCACGGTTCCACCTGGAGTGGCAGAGGTGTCCTTGCTCCTGATTCTGGATGGGAGGGAGGATATAGTGCACACCCAAAGAGGATACAGTGCACACCCAAAGGCAAATCCATGGGCCAGGGTCCGTGCAAGGGGGGAAGCATCCCCCTGGGAAGACTCACACCTCGTCTTGGCCAGTCATCACAGAATCACTGAATGGTTTGGGTTGGAAGACACCTTAAAGTTCATCTCATTCGCCCTGACATGGACAGGGACACCTCCCACTGGACCAGGGTGCTCCAAACCCCATCCAGTTATTGGAGCCATTATTTATACTTCCAATACAGACAGTGGAGAAAGAGAGACAATTCCCCTGAGGATGTGACATGTGGAATGAAAGAGTCCTTGCTTCTCTGGGTACAAACCCAGCGTAACTGAATGCTGGGCACTTCAGACAAGTGGTTTAAGTAAAACATGGAGTGTCAGACCATTGTCATGGGAAATTGTCCCATGAAGACCTGAGATGCAGAGGAATGCTGCTTCTCAAATGCTCCTTTCTGTCCAGATGTCACTGAATGCTGAGATACTATAAGAGAAAATTTTATGTTCCTCCCTTTTTCTGCAGTGAAATTTTTGTCATTTTTTTTTGTTTTGTTTTTGTTTTTCCCTGAGCAACCAGTATGAAGAGATACTTACTCAGCCAGTGAAGCCAGATTAGATTTATCATTTGTGCTTCAAGCCAACCAAGTCAAAAAGAGCCACCTGGAGATAAAGACGTGAGTCTGAACAAGCAGTTGGCTTTTGTGATATGGTTTGAGACAGGATGAAAAAATAAATAACGAAAATGCTGTCTTCTTGTACAGATGGAGCCATTCCTAATGGAATGGGCACATGGAAATGGGCTCTGCACTTTCAAGGGTGAGGGCAAAGCATTTTTTAATGACAGAATAATTAACTGCAATTAGTATGTGGCCAGAGTGCAAGCAAAAAAGGTTATGGCCAAATTGATATCTTGTACTTGAACTCAGAAACAAAATGCTAGGTTGACTTTAGGTAAGAAAAGAAAAAACTGGCTGTGGCTGCTGTAGTAATGTGTTAAAAGACACCAAAAAAAAAAAAGCTATTGTACAGTGGAAGAGTAAAAGAAAAAAAAAAGAAGGCAAAATATATCAACTATCAAATGTTAATCTTTGTAAGAACAGCCTCCTCTATTTATTACGCATTTCTAGAGTCAGGACCATGCCCCAGAGTCAGCATTAGCACATTTATGAGCTGAAATTGCCAGCACTGGCCTGTAACAGCCCAAGGATGCTCCAGCCTGTCACCAGTGGTTAGAGCTCCACAAGGAGTCTTGGGAACACAAATTATCAGCCTCACCTGGCGCAACTTTAGTTGCTTAAGAGGCCCAAAATTATCCCTGCTCTGAGCACAGAGCTGGGTGCCTGTGTTGACCCTTGGTCTGTCTTTTCCTCTTTCGGAACTACCCTTTTCAGCTCCTTCTGCTTTGTGTGCAGTGAATAATCACAGCTTCTGAGCATGTGGTCAAACCAGGTTTGCCACCATTATTTGTGCCTACAGAGTGTGGGCACTGCTTTGGAACAGTCAAGGTAAAGGATCTGGATAGCGGGATGAAAAGAAATCAGTGGGTGACAGTTTTTCTCTTTTGACTGGATCACCTAACCAGGGGACTTGTCTAACTTTTAGATCATATTAAATGAAACATATTGTTAAAAAAACCTCTCTTCACCTTCCCCCACAGCAGAATAACAAAAAGAATGAAAGAGATGAAGGATGAAAACATTTAGAGGTTTTCTGTTGACAAAATAGACATCGACTTTGTACTGCTGCTACTTGTGCTAGACACTGGCTGCTGGCTAATTTCTTGCAGCCATCAAATAAAAATGAGCTGAGAAAAGAGCCTTGAGCAACATTAAAAATCAGATTTTGGAAGAAATGTCATGTGGCATTAGCAGAGAGGAAGAAGTTTTGATCCACTCACACAGAACAAAGGGGCCCATTAACCTGTGGCTTTTTAGCATAGTAATTCTAAAATATAATAGTTATGTAGGTGTCTGATAGAAGAGTAGGAATAAATGAGCTACCGCGGTAATGGAAGCTGGAATTAAGACTACTGGGATGTCACCATCCTCTGCCCCCAGGGGACATCCCTCACCTGGAAGTGTTAACAGCCAGGGCCAGATGGACAGCACGTCCTCTCAGTCTGTAAAATAATCACAGAATGGTTCGGGTTGGAAGGGACCTTAAAAACCATCTTATTCCACTCTCCAGCCACGGGCAGGGACACTTTCCACTGTCCCAGGCTGCTCCAAGCCCTGTCCAGCCTGGCTTTGGACAGCTGCAGGGATGGCACATCCACAGCTTCCCTGGGCACCCTGTTCCAGGGCCTCCCCACCCTCACAGGAGAGCGTTTCTTCCTAATATCCAATCTGTACATTCATGGTGTTCTGTAGTCTGTGGCTGATTAAGTTCTTGCTTTGCTCAAATGCCACTTTTTATTCCCTGAAATCCTGATAAGAAGGCAAATTATTAAATGAGTAAGATTTACATACATTATTTGAGGGGTTGCAGTGGTGAATTCAACAACTTCCACTACATTTAAGCACCTTTTGTGCTGTGTTGATCCTTGTGCTGCAGTTGGAGGTGGCTGGAGAATAACTTTGGACTTTAAACATCTCTAAACAGCAGTGCAAATTGTAGAAGGTTGAACTGATCTTTTTGTAAGCTACAGATGGACAAGAGGGACTTTCAAACAATGTCCAGATCAGCAAAATGGATATTTAAATTTCAAGGCACTGGTCTCACTGCACCTGACTCAGCAGTGAAATTCACTTCCATGACATTTTTGAAGTCCTGGCCTCTCCCTGAATCCAGCAGAGACTTAGAAAGGCCTGAGGTATTGGCAACACCTCATCAAAAATAACAACAAAAATAGGTCAGTTGAAATCTGCCCTCATTTGTGTGAATCACTGCCTATAAATGAAGCTGAAGGTGACAAGCTCAGCTGGTTATGTGCGTGTATTAGATGTTCAAGATTTGGGGGGGGTTGAAATCCCATCCATTACTGAACAGAACCTAAATAAATAAATAAGGTGATGCCTTAAATGATAGTTAAAAGTTTTCCAAAGGTTCAGGGTATCCCTCAGCAAGGAAAATCCCTGTTTTTTTTCCCAGGGTCTTTGTCAGCAATCTTTACAATCTGGGGTTATTTTCACAGCACTTGCCAGCCTGGGATAGAAACAGTCAAAGCCTATTTCTAAGACCACAGCAGTGCAATTTTGTTAACACAAATAACAGTTCAAAAAGCTGCAACAATTCTGGCTAGTCATAAAGGCTTGCCACACATTTTTGTGAGGAAACAAATGCTGCTCCTTTCTTCTGGGCCACAAAGGACCAGACCTACCCAAGGCAGAGTGAGGCTGGGTGCACCCAGCCCACCTTGAGCTCCTGTGGTTTTGTTGTGGGATGCTCTGGAGTCACCCTCACACCAGCAGTGGTGGAATGGGAAGGAAAATGGGATAGGGAAGGACCTCAGAGCAGGCAGAATTGAACTTTAGCCCTCTAGTCACCTCCAAATTCATATTTATTCAAAGGCTTTAAGGAATGCTTAATACATCCTTTGGGCTGGGGATGAATAATGTGGAGCCTGCCTGGGTTGATGGGCAGGAGGGTGAGTGACCATTTCAGGGGTGATTCAGAGCTGGCAGCTCTAATGAACAACCTCCCAAGATGACCAGATCAAAGGAAGCCACTTTGACCTTAATAGATTTTGAGAGACAGATGGTTAAAGGGTCAGCAGAAAAAAAAGTAAACATATTTATCCTTGCCTCGCACCTTGTTGAGCAAATAATTTACAGTGGCACCTGATTTATTCCTCCCTGATGATATTTTCTCTCTAAGACAGCTAATTGCTTCCCATTTTAAATGCCAATTCATAGATGATTATTGATATTGGTCAGATAATACTGAATCTGAGTCCTGGGCTAAGAATTCAGGCTCTAAAAAGATGTTTTCTGATTCAGGTCTGCTGGTTATGTGTCCATCCAGGATATGGATAGAAGTGAAGGACAGACACCTTATTATGGACAAAGAACTCATGAATGACAGAATAATTAAGGTTGGAAGGGACATCAGAAGGCCTCAGGTCCCATGCCATGATCAGAGCACATCCGGCAGAGTGGTTTTATCCAGTTTTGAGATTATGCCAGGGTCTTAGCAAGTCATTTCGAGCACAAACAAGGACAGATATCTCAAAACACCTTTGAGCCTGTCTTCCAGTGCTCAAACATCCTCACTATTATATTTTTTCTTCACTATTATATTTTTTCTTGAATCAGGATTTACCTTGTTGCCTTCACTCAGGGTCAGAATGGAGCTTGCTCTTCCCTGGCATCCCCTCATCAAGGCTTTATAGATGCAGGTTGTTCTCAAACCCCATCACCTCCTCCCTAAGCTCCTGCTCTGGGATGGCTCATTTGGGAATCTCCTATCATGGCTGGTAAGGTTTGCAAGGATCACAGAACTCTCTGAGGGATCTGGTAATTGGAAACTTCATGAAGCACCTAATTACAAGGGGAAGTGATCTCTGGAGGCAGGGATTCTTATTCCTCCCTTATCCTCTTGATTCCATCCACACTGCTGAGGTAGCAGGAGCGGAGCCAGCCCTACCTGGAATATGAAACACTATAAATGCACTCTGTCTCCCTCTGAAAGATTTTAGTTTGTGTCAGGAGAAAACCATCACTGTTAAGGTCTGGCTAAAAGGCAGACACCACACCAGTATGGGAACCGGATGGAAAATCCATCTTCCTTTAAAGAAGCTTTGTCTGGAATCAGTCAAAGGTAGAAGAGAAATGCTGCCATGGCAGGGACACCTTCCCTTGTCCCAGGTTGCTCCAAGTCACATCCAACCTGGCCTTGGACACTTCCAGGGATCCAGGGGCAGCCACAGCTGCTCTGGGCACCCTGTGCCAGGGCCTCTCCACCCTCACAAGGAGGAATTTCCTCCTAATATCCAATCTAAACCTGCACTCTTTCAGTTTGAAGCCATTTCCCATTGTCCCGTCAACACATGCTCTTGTAAAGTCTATCCTTGTTCCAAAACCCTCCATCCTAAACTCCATTTTTTAAAATTTTTTTTTTTTTTAATCCAGCGTTACCTGAACTTAAATTCAGTCTCGTGATCTGTAAGTTGACTGAAAAAAATTTTGAGGAGCATCTTGTTATTTGCAGTCATTGATAAAGAATTTCACAAGCTATATTCACTCTTCTGAAGTGGCACTCAACGTAAATGTACACAGACTTTTCATTATGCCAGTTTTCATAACATCTCGAATTCTCAGAAACCCCTCATTGTCCATTTTCTTGGAAGTCCAGAGATGCTCTTTTCCACATGGATTAAATGAAATTTGCATATTTTTGCCCTCTAGTGTTTCTCTACGTCCAAAATAATATAACTCTTTTTCCATAAAGTCTCTAAACAAATTAATGAGTCAAGTGCCAACTGCCCCTTGGGCCCATCCATGGCACACACACTTCATTCAAAACAGCTTCAGAACTTTTAGAAGCAATAAAACATAAAAAGCTGTAAACTTTTTATCTAAACTGCTTCTCCTTTGTGGATTCACTGCAATCATTTGTGTGTAAGGTGTTGGCTTGGGAAGAGGGAAGGGAACAGAGCTGGGGATGGGTCTGGAGCACAAATCTGATGAGGAGCAGCTGAGGGAGCTGTGGGGGGCTCAGCCTGGAGAAAAGGAGGCTCAGGGGGAACCTTCTGGCTCTGTAAATTCCCTGACAGGAGGGGGCAGACAGAGGGGGCTCTGCTCCCGAGGCAGAATCAATAGGACAAGAGGAAATGGCCTCAAATTGCAGCAGAGGAGGGTTAGATTGGATATTTGGAACAATTTCTTCACTGAAAGGCTGGTCTGGCATTGAAATGGGCTGACAAACAAAGTGGTGGAATCCCCATCCCTGGAAGTGATCAAAAATTGCAGATGGGAACATGGTTTAGTGGAGGGCTTGGCAGTGTGTGGTTAATGGCTGAACTCGATGATCCTAGATTGGTTCTTTGATTTACTGATTATTTAATTTCCAGCTGAGGGGCCTGACACACCCTCCCTCACTGCAGCCAACACAGCCAGTCCAGGAGCTGTGTGAAACACCGTGTTCTGTGGAAATGAGGGCAAGGGAGCTGACTGCACTCCCAGGTCAAATGTCCACTCAAAAACAAAGGAAATAAACTCATCCCGTTCGAAATTCTTTGCAGGGACTGAATTTTAAAGCTTCACTTTTTCCTTCCAGTGATGCTACATTTGTGAGGCCAAATCACTGAAAATCAGGACATTTTATGGTGTTACCAAGCTGTGATTTTTGGTTAGGTCTTAAGGTATCTTTGTTTAAATCAGTGGAAGTTACAGAGGAAAAACTTGCCTCTGTTCCATTTTCCAATCTTCACAGACAGAACTCAAAGGGATAGAAACTTCACAGAATAGAATCCCATTTTCCCGAAATATCTCAGCTTGGAAGGGATCCATAAGGATCATCGAGTCCCACCCTTGCCAACTCTGTAGGCAAACTCTTCTTTGGAACATCCTGAGTGTTTTTAAGATGCTGATTTTGATCTTTAAGGCCAGTTTTAGTTGGACAGAGGTTTTGAAGCTGAACAAACTGAACTGCTCAGATATTGTAGGAACTGGACTCAGGGGTACAGCATAAAGCTCCCAGAGCCAGCAGAATTTTTCCCTTTATTTTCAGTTCATGCAGGTTTGTCAGCACACATGGTTCTATTTCCTATGACTCTATCAAAATGCAGCCTGAAGTAATATTTCTGCCGTTTGCTCAGATTCCAGTAACGGCTATTAATGCTTTCCCTGTACCCAAACCAAGTAATTTTCACATCAGATTGAGAAATAGCCTCCAAATTTTTTACTAAATCTCACTGCAAGATCTCTACGTGCACTTCAAAATACAGGCAGTAAACTCATTGCACAATTTCCTTTCCTCATAAAGGACTGGGGTTAATTGTAGCCTCTTTTTATTCTGAGAATGTTAAAATCCAGCACAACTGTGCAAAGGCTGGATCCAATTCCAGCCCTGACAGGGAAGGAATTTCGCATGGGTCCCTCAGTGGCTGCTGAAAACAACATCACCTCTGTTCCTTTATTTCCTGCTATTCTCCTTCTTCCTCAAAAATACTTCCTAAAGAGAAAACTCAGTGAAATCACACACTGAGCCTTAGGGGGAAAAAAACCCCAGCAAATCAGGGTTTTTCATGTGGTTACCTAGGGAGCAGAACATCCCTACAGCCATTCTTTCACACCTGAGGAACCCACAATGGTGTTTCCTCTGTCTCCCACTAAATGCAGCAGCTTTTAGTCCCACAGCAAAAGGAAACACATAAATTGTGAAGGGACAAGTCTCCCAGACACGAAGCACCCACTGAAGATCCTAAGAGTATTTTGGGCTTTTTTTGAGGGCAATCCATAATTTTTAAGCTCTACTCCAGACAGCTACAGGCAGTTTGTAAGTACCCAGCGGGATGTATATCAAACACGGGGTGGAAGAGATGCAGCTGAGATCACAGCATTATTGAAGTTAAATTGATGGATTTTCCAGGCTTTTTGCTCGTGTCATCATTTGGAGCAAGCCTGGCTCTGTGGGGGATGAGTAACCTGAGAAAGACCATCACATGCATTAAAGAACCCAGCTCTGCTGTAACTGGAAGTATTTAAAACCTTCCCAGGCAATAAGATATCAGCCCATCTGCCACAGAGACAGGAACATCAGGCTCACCGAAGAGATAACAACAAGGCTTCAGCGATATCTATGAAGCTTTCAGGCTGCTTCTCACAGGTTATTTTCCCCTTTTTTAGCAAAATCTGGTTCCTCATGGGGATTGAGTGGCATTGCCTTCATCACCACTTCTAGTAGGGATGCCTGACCAGGAGCAGCTCTGCTTTTAAAACTATGCAGTAAGATGCAAATTTGTGTTCTGGATAATGTGATTACACACCCAGAAAGCTCTAAAAATTCACTGAGTTTGCTGCTTTCTTTGGTGCAGTACACAGCTGAGGCTAGAACGGAAGAGGAAATTTTATCCTTTAAAAGCTTTATGATATTCCAAAAAACCATTCTCACAGTACAACAAGACAAGTCCAAAGTTTCTTCACAGTTTTGAAATAGACAATATTGTAATATTTGGGGGGGGG
>VXBU01006823.1:219892-232894 GCA_013400315.1 Bombycilla garrulus | reverse complement strand
GGGGGTTGCGCTTATTTTTACCTCAAAGAAGCAGTCAGAGAGTTGCCACAGTTTAGTCAGTAAAGTGGAAGTTGCACATTAGATGTCAAAAAAAAGTGCAGGGAAGATTTTCCTCCCAAATTCAGCTTTTGTGGGCGCCCACACGCCAGCAGGGTGTCTGGGCATGCAGTGGAGAGCCAGCTCAGACTGCCAGCAAAGACTGGAGTGCCCAGGTGAGCAGACGGAGGGGCCTGTTGTAGACAAAGCTGATGAAAAGCTTAAACAGCAAACAGGCTGTATTGACTGGCTTGGATTACTGACATGGAGCCGTTTTAAGAAGCCCTAATGGATCCCACCTGGTTTTCCCACTTCCCAGTGAGAGGTGAATCTCCTCCAGATCCTGCATCAGCTGGTAAGAGCCACGTGGATGCCTCAGATCCACTGGAGTCCCCCAGCAGCACCAGATCTCTGAGTTTAGGGAAATTAATCAACGTCCCAAGCTGGGCATCTCAACCTTGCCCTGACTCCCTCAGAAATGCCCTTTCCCACAGAGACAGCAGTGTGATACAGCTGGAAAATCAGCTCTGGAATCATTTCAGATTTCCCAGTAGGTTGTTATCAAGGCCTAGAAATGCATGAGGTGAATCATCCTCCTTTGACAGGCTCAATTATGTCTGAACTCATCAAATCTACTGGAGTTGGGAAGGTGGCTCATGGCTTTGGACAGACAGCTTCAGACTGCTGCGGGGAAGGGGATATTTGGATATTTCTCCCAGTAAAAAGAGCTGAAAGAATGCCAGAACAGCCCAAAGAGTGAAACCTGCTGTGAACAGCCAAACAGCTCCAAGTCTGAGTGCCACAAACTGGAAGTAGGGTGACAGCAAGTGCTGACTGACTATGAGATCACATGGCCTGGGCTCCAGCTCCTGGTGGTCACTGAGACACCAGTGAAAAAAGAAAAAAGGAAAAAAAGGCATGAAAAAACTGCTGCCTACAGGAAGACCCTCCTTCTGCTTCAGCAGTGCAGATCTGATGGATATGACAAGTAGAATCACAGAACATCCTGACTGGAAGGGATCCATGAGGATTATCCAGTCCAGCCTCTGCACAGACACCTCAACAATCCCATCCTGTGCATCCCTGGGAGCATTGTCCAAACACTCCTGGAGCTCTGGCAGCCTCGGGAATGTGTCCATTCCCTGGGGAGCCTGGGCAGTGCCTGACCATCCCCTGGGGAAGAACCTTCCCCTGATATTCAACCCAACTCTCCCCTGACACAGCTTGAGGTAAATGGAGTGCTACAGGCACCTGCATTTTGGAGGAAGATTTAAACTCCCTATTTTCCGTGAGGCAAAGGGAATGGGGACAATTTATGGAAGGAAAGGTGGAAAGAGAACTGAGAACTCTGCTGCCAGGATATAAAAGTGGCATGTGCTTAATGTGAGAAAACTGAGCAGCTTCTTGTTAACATCACCTCAGAATTAATGAGGAGGAGGGAAAGTTATACTAATGTAAAATAAAAGAAATGCAATAAAAATAAAATATTTAAAATAATAAAATACTGCTGCTTTGAAGCCATGCCTATTCTCTCTCATAGCCCACAATGAAATTAAGAAGCAGCACAAAGAAAGTTTACGCCAATACAGCGTAATGAATAATGAAAAATGGAATTAATTTCTGCAGGGACTAAAATTTTAGCTGTGCAAAAATGACACATTCAATGCAGGTAGATGAGACACTGGAAATGTAAGATGTAAGCAGGGGAAAGATTCCAATCTCTCACATTTTGGGGTGGAAGTTGAACCCTGAGGGACGTAAGTGAAGCATTTTTTGCTTGAGTAGCAGTACCTCATTAATTCTGCTTTAATTTGATTTCAGCCCTCTTTTCTGAATGCAACAGGCACTGATCACTCAGAGATAGTGACCCACATGGATAAACTCAGCTCAGCATGGCATTATGGGTCACCTGCAGCATATCCTTAACAAGAGTCCAGCTCAGAAGTAATTAACTATGCCCAGAAATCATATTTTTTAATTAATGAGAAGCTTCAAAGAAGTCTTAAGATGAAGAACAGAAATTTTGTAATCTGACAAAACTTCTTTCCCTCTGCCCTGACCTCACAGGTAATAGTCTGAAATTAATATCAAGTTTTGAGGACAAAGGCTGGGAAATTCAGCTGCACATTAAGAGCCTTCTAGAAGAGACTGATGGGACTGTGACCCCTGTAAAAACATCTCAGGTCTCTGTAACCAAACAAATTCCACCTCCCAAGGATGAATTACTTACCTCACCATTCAAGAAGCAGTAAAACACTGACACAAAGAAACCCTGGAAAGAAGAGAAAGCAGTCAATTATTAGGAAAACATTTTAATACTTCCACTGACAGAAGGGATTGTCCCTGTAGCTGGGCTAAAACATCCCTACAGCATCCAATCTCTGAGACCCCTCAGAGGGGCTGCCCCACAGCTCTGGGGGCACATCCCAGACACTCTCAGGGGTGTGAAGTGGATTTAGAGGGCAAATGAATCATCAGATTGCTTAAATTCACCTGAGCTCAAAGGCTCTGTGCAATCTGCTGACAGCAGTGACTAAATCTCTGTAATGACTGCAAAGGTTGGAATTCCTGTGAGAGGAATTCTGCTCATTTTGTTTTTAGGGCTGTAATTATTATCAGCATTAAGGAGAGACTCCCTGTGCATGCTTTCTTACACACATCTTCATAGAACTAATGAGCAGTGCAGCATTTTCTTGAGACACTGAGCAACAGCAGATAAAAAACACAATCAATTTTAGGGAATGAAAAGTGTTGAATTACTTCATAGGTAAAGGCTAAGGTTCTTTCCTTCTCAGGTTAAAAGGGACATTCAGCTGTGATTTCTGGTGGGATGCTATCAGTAAAACCAGTAACCCCACCCTAGATTTGCCAGCTGTATGTTTGCATGGATATCCTGGGTATCAGAGCCCTCGTTCCTGCACGCAGGAGGTAAAAACATCGATGTCAAACAAATTCCCATCCTACTTCAAGAGGTAAAGCTGCAGGACACAGCTGGGCAGAAAGAAGCGGCTCAAGATCCTTCAGGGTTCTTCAGTTGCTTTTGGGTTTGTGTCAGATTCACAGAGCTGGGGCAATTGCTCACATTCCACTGCCTTTTCCATCCAGCCAGAACTCCAGTCAAATCCAGGGCAGGGAGGAGATGGGGCTGATGGCTCAGGGAATGCACCAGAGCAGGCTGGGCAACACAGCTCAAGTGTCTCTGAAACACTGTCCCTTTCCTCCCCATTAAATTCCTGAATCCTACAAAAGTTTGTTCAGTGATCCATCCCTTCAAACATGAATGATCTTGGAAAGCAAAATATCAGGAAATTCTCTGAAAGCAGATGATTAATGTTTTGTTGTCTTCCTATGGGAGTGTTTGCTTTTACTTTATTTTAACCAACTGGTTCTAAACTTATACTCACCATGTCTTTTTTTCCTGAATCAGAGAAAATAGTTATAATAAATACCTAACATCCTTTAAAAAAATCACCACATTACGTAAGTTCTAATATTAATTAAAAATTGGGCTGTTGGCTGCACAGAACAGCACATTAACTTGTCTGGACACTCTTAAACCTGCACAGAACAGTAGGTCCAAGAGGTCGGAATTGTTTTCCTTTGGTTTAGCAACATCTGAGTCCAAGTCTCAGCCCACTGTGAGCTCTGGGAAGACAGAGGCACCTCAGGAGGGGATCCCTCATCCCCTCTCAGCCAGGTGGAATGAAACATCTCTCTCTCTCTATTGATTTTATGTGAGGAGCTGAACACAGTGCTCAGTTAAGCGAGATGAATCCCTCCAGTCCTCACCTGAGAGGATTTTCCACTCCACAGGACACACTTGTACATCTACTATGCATGTGTGAACTAAACTGAGCTATTTGCAACTGATATTTCTATCACGGACTCCACTGCCTAAAGTTTCGTGGCTGAAAAGCACCGAGGATCCTTTCAGCTGATGCAGCTGTAAGCCTGCTCTCTTACCTGAAAAGACTGAAGGAAGGAATTGAAGTAGATGAAAACGATCTGGGAAATGTCATCCTCACCAGGGTTGACAAAGAAAAGCATGTAGGTGATGCCAAGCAGAGGCAGGAGAACCAGCGTGGCCTTGACTGCCTTCCTGTGGGCAGGGAACAGAAAAGAAAAGTGAACACAGGGAAGAACAACTGCGCTGGGAGTGGAAAGGAGGAGCACGGAAAGAGTGACAGCCTCCCTGCCTGAGCAGTGCCTGCCCACCTGGGGAAAGTCCTGGCAGAGCCTTAGCATCCTGCTGTTCCCCCACGCTCTGAACTCCAGGGAGTGAATGGGAACCTCATTTATAGCCCTCTCTGTCACTCTCTTCCTCTTTTTCTCTCCTATTAGTGAGGTTGAAGCCTTGGGATTCTCTGCAGGTTTGCTGAGTGATTTCTTGTACCTCAGGGAGATGGGATCAGTACCTAGCTCAGCTGAGACCTGCTCTGTGCCCATCATTTGATTTTGTCTGCAGTGTAAACACTTCCTGCAACACCTGCCCACCCAACTCCACTGCTCAGGGCTGTCTCAGGAATCACAAATCACAAAGCAGGTGAACGAAAGGAAGCATCAGTGATTACAGAATTATTCAGGGCTAATCCTTATTATCGGCGCTGTAACAGCGTTTTGGGGTGTCAGCTGAGAGCAGCCTGTCACTGTGCGAACACAAAGGCTGAATGTGGCCGAGTCTGTACAGATCTCCGCATAATGCCATGGCAGGTAGATAAAGACAGGCAGGGGAGCACAAAACCACTGCCAGTGTCAGGATGAAGTGACAGCCCTAACGAACCAGCTGCCACACAATTTAATATCTGCTTAGCAAAGGGTTACTGCTCTGCTTTAGAGCATCGAGGCTTGCCCCAGGCTTTGCTGGATTTCTAAAGGTTTCCATTTAGGCTGTGGAAAAGACAATTCCCTGAGAGAGCCTACAAGGGTAAGATCACTGTCATCCGTCCAAGAACAATGGTGGCTGCTGTAGATTGATTCACTCTAATGTCTCTAATGCTCCCCTGCAAGCTGCAGAAGGGATAAAAATGTACTGAGGTTTGAATCAGGGCTTTTTCAGGCCAGTTTTAGTTCCATGGCATGAGGTTTGAGCAAGAAAAAGGAGCATTTTTCCCTTCATTTCTCAGGAAATGTGCAGAGAAGGGTCTGAATAGCAGACCACCGCACTAACTTCACTAATAAAACCCTGACAGGAGTAAAAGGAAGGGATCAGGCAAAACAACAAAGCCCATGACTGCAGCAAAACTGCCTCCAAAGTCAAGAGCAGCCTGATTTGAGGACATCAAGATGCAACTCAGCTTGATATGCTGAGATTTTATCCAGAAATGAGTTAGAGTGACTGATCTCACTCCACAAAACCCGTGCCATTTCCTACTGCAAGGACCTGTTAGTCCATAAGTCCTCCAAATATCTTGCAAGATACTGCAAATGACAAAGAAGGGCACTCAGCATCTCCTGGGGTCTGAGAATTTGCTTTTAGACTGTTAAGGCTGATCTAGGCCCACACTGGTGTCTGAAGGGACAGACCACCTTCCCTGCCGACTTTTCCTCTCTGCCATCCCAGTGCTTGTGGGGTTATGCGAACTGATTTACCTGAGAAGCCAAACCCGAATAAAGGTACTGATTAGCTGAGGATCAGTTCTGTGATGCAAGCCAGGGAGTGGTTACACTAATTCTGGCACCAGCTGAAAGGAAGGGGCACTGTCACCCCTCATTCCCCTCCCCTGCATTTTAAAATGGAGCATGAAATACCTGCAGGCACACATTAACCACAGAATCCCAGAATGGTTCGGGTTGGAAGGTTGAAGATAATCAATTCCAGCCCCCTGCCATGGGCAGAGACACCTTCCACTGTCCCAGGTTGCTCCAAACCCCATCCAGCCTGGCCTTGAACACTTCCAGGGATCCAGGGGCAAGCACAACTTCTCCGGGCACCCTGTGCCAGGGCATCCCCACCCTCACAGGGAGGAGTTCCTTCCTAATACCCATCCAAACCTGCTCTCTGTCAGTTTGAAGCCATTTCCCCTTGTCCTGTCAATCCAGACCCTTGTAAATGGTCTCTCTCCATCTTCTTTCAGGCTCCCTCCAGGTAAATTAGGTCACCCCAAAGCCTTTCCAGGCTGACCAATACCAACTCTCCAATCCTCTCCCCACAGCAGAGCTGCTCCACCCCTCTGATCATCCTGCTGCCTCCTCTGGGCTGGCTCCAGCAGCTCCAGGTCCTCCCTGCGCTGGGGACCCCAGAGCTGGATGCAGCACTTACTATCCATACACTGCTGTACATAACATAAGGAAATTGATAAATTTGTCCTCACATGAGATCAAATCCTTCAGATTTCGTGGAAAGGAGGGGGTTCCATGTGTGTGTTGGGGCGCGTGCAGGCCTGAAGTGAAATGGAGTGGACAGAAAAAATGCAGGCAGGCTTTTCTGGAGAGAAACAGATAAATACTATGGGCTTAATTTATGAGCTCCACCAACAGTGGCACCTGGAAAGACAAAGATGGGACAAGGACAGGACAACTGAGGCAGAGCTTTGTTAGCACCAGAGCAGCAGGAATCACAAACTGACTTACCTGTACTGGATTGTTTCTGAAGTGGTTGAAGCTCTCAGCTTTGTCATTAAAATCCTAACTATGTTAAATAGAAATACAAAATTTATCTGGAAAAGAAGGGAGAGATGAAAAAAATGCAACCGGTCAGTAAAAGAATGGTTTACAGGACGAGATACACCCTAAAAGGCACATTTTACAGTTTCAATCTGACTGAACACAGCCTTCTGGCTTTACCATTGATTGCAACAGACCCAGAAGTTTACTAGAAATACCAGATTATACAGCAAACATCCAACAGCTCTTAATGTTTCTGAAACAGCACTGAAAATGGAGTACATCATTACTGCCCTAACAAGGAGTTTATTTCCACTCCCTTTTCTCCTTTACTGGGTACAATGAGGAATTAAAAATGAGATTGCTGGATTTGCCACTCCCCTTTTCAACCTGCTGGGCTGGGTAACTATTATTTGTGCTGCAGCCTCACCCCTGAAAACTGATATTTGCTCTAATTACTGTTGTAGCATCTGCTAGCGACTTTCTTGCATAGTGCAATCGGGGAAATTAAACAAAAACAAACCACACCAAACTGAAGAGAAGACTGATTTGCAGATTGTGATCAGTGGAAGGATTTGGCTCTTAGGAGCAGGTTTGGAGTTGCTTTCAGAGCATAAAATAGGGCAGCTTACAGGACATGGGTCAGTCCCAAAGTTGTCAGAACCACACAACTGCTGAGGTCCCAGCACAGCTTGTGAGAAGATATTTACCTCACACACAATCCCAGGGTCCTGGGGCTCCTGACATTTTTCAGCTTCTGAATGGAATAATTCTGAGACTGACATCTGAATATTTGCAAACACCGCAGCAGAGCTGACAACTGAAAGGTGTTGTTAAAATACGCTCCTTTTTTTCCCCCGTGCCGTGGGGTATATTTCAATGTTTACAAATCTTGGCATCCATCAGAGCATTCCCTGTGGCTTCTGGTACACGGTTCAGAACAAATGGAGCAATAAAACACCTGAGCAGTCACTGGGAGACTGGCAGCACTGGGAATTGTGTAAACACACTACAGGAGATACAAAAACGCTGTTCTAGCAGTTAACACGGCATTTTTGGAAATTATTTCCTTAGCAGAGCAGGGCCCTAGGTAGTACAAGAAGTAAATAAACCTTGTAAATACAACCATAAAGCTTGTATGCTTGTTCGTCTCAGATTTGTTTTTGTCATCTTAAGAGCTTGAAGTCAACTGGTTCACTGTTTATTTATTTATCAGAGACAAAACCAGCTCCATATCTGTGGTGAGTTGAATCTTAAACTCCTCACACTGGACTGCACTGCTTTTCAGCAACACAGAGAAATGTTCAGGTAGAAATGGTCAGCAGGAGGTGAACGGAGGTGACTTTCACCCACAGAAAGAAAACCTCCCCCTCTGAAATTCTGCTGCTAAATCTTGAGGTTCTCTATTCAGCTTAGAGTCACGTTTGGGTTATTTCTACCAAGGATGGAAAAAAGGCTCCAACCCAAAATGTGCCAGTTTTGCAATTGCAATGAAAAGTGCCAGACTGAATTACAGACTCCTAGGTAAGAGCAAATTCCAAATATCAGTTGGGCTGCTCACATGGCATTATTATCGTGATGAACTGGGCTGAAGAAGGCATTTCAAGCTTCCTGAGTCCTTCCTCAATGTGACAGCATCCTGCCATCTGAACTGGAAATTCTAATTGCCACAGCCTGCATCAGAAAATGAGGGATTCTGGCCTTCTCTGAAATTCAACTGCAGAGGCGTGATTCATCAGTCCAGAAGAATTGCTAGCTGAAAATTCTGGGAGTTGTTTCACCAGGAAAACTGTCATTCCATAAAAGCCTGTTTTTAATTTTCCCAGTTAAGCTGCCCAAGCCCAGAGCACAGCAGCACCCGAGGCACTCTCGCATCCTTTCAGTCTGTGAGTGGCACTGGCACACGTGACACAAAGCTGTAAGAAACCTCAGATCTCTCCAGGAGCACCAGGAAGGCAGATTCATCAGTTCTGACTTTGAACGAACTGCCCAGGTGTCTGTGAAAACCCTGCCAGGACGTTATTTCTAATTACATTTTCTAGGAGAAGGTAACAGCAGCATTGGCCACTCAAACTGAATCCTCCTCCTGAGTAATCTCAGTCTGAACTCCAGAGTGACTTTCACTCTGCTTCTTCCATTATTGTTGTAGTCTTCTTTTTCTTCTTTTTCCAGCCTGCCTTTACCTGCAAAGCAGAGAATTGTTGTTTCATTTTTTTTTTTAAAGGCTGGTGAATGAAACAGCTGGAAGGAGAATATCCTGAGCTGGAGGGAAGGTGCTGGAAAAATGGGTCTCATGTATATGTCCAAGAGGTGATGGCTTGGATGCAGACGACCATCAAGTCAGGAGAATCCTCTGGCCTTTTCAATGCATAAAAGGAGGTTAGAAAAGTAATTCAGAGCTCCTTCTGGCTTTAAAATCTCCTTTAGAATGTGTGTAGCTCCTTCATGGCTTGTTTTTCCACTTCCTCATAAGTTTCTGTGCCCAGCTGTTGCTGCAGCAGGACAGGACATGAGTGCAGCCCTGCTACACACATAGCTCCTGCTGCTGGCTTCATCCCACAGTTTCTCCAGGAAAAGGAGTAACTGAATCTTCCCCATTCTAGATTTAGTACCTAAGAGAGAAAAGCCAAGTGACTTGGCCTTGCTATAAGTCAATTCCGTCCCTGAGTGAGGATAAGATGAGCAAGAGCACAAGGAACTGAGTTGGGTTGGCATCGTTTCTTGTTAAATTAAGCAGTTGCTTATCCCAAGCTCTATTTATATTCACTGGAAAGAAATGGAAACTTTTCAACAGTAGTTCATTTGACATACTTTAAATGACTGTTTTTGGACTAGTAGGGCTTGGACTTGAACCAGTTGCCCACACAAATCTTTCACTCATCTTCAGGTTGCCCAGGATATCCCACGTGAGCTTCAGTGAAGTGAATGGGGCTGTGTTGACAGAAGTTCTGTGACATTACAGTCTATGGAAGCTTAAAAATGTTCTGAGGCACCAACATTTTGTCACTGTTAAGGCTTCACTGAGAGATCTTTAAGACTTGGATAGAGTCACCCCTACAATGCAAACAAAATATCCAAGGGAAAAGATGAAAATGTGGTCACAGCAAAATGCTTATTTTTGGTGCTGCCTTCTAGAAGCACTGTGTGTTCATTTAAAATGATTTCTTTAAAAAAACCCTCACTCCATTTCAAGACACTTGGCTCAGTAGGGCCTTTTAGCAGCAATCAGAGAGGTCTGATCTGAAGATGAATTTTCAGTGCATAATCAGATGGGTTTTTTTTAAAGGTCTGTTTGTCCTTGCTGGGCCTGAGACCACAGCTCGTGGGGATGATGGGGGGAGTTTGCCAAGGAGAGAGGACACGATCTGCGAGTCAAGCAGGGAACAGGCTGCTGCACACAGCCTGCAGGAGCTGAAGGCTGGCAGATGAAAATGGAGCTGTTTTCTCAGCTGGAGAGAATCCATACAGTTCTAGTGGCTACCAGACTGAGCCTGATTTACAGGCAGAGAAGATGAAGCCCCTGGTGTTTGTTCCTCAGACAGACTGCAGTGTTTCAGAGGGAGAAGGATCTCACTCCACTGCAAAGTGAGTTTTCCTAGAAAAGAGCCTAAGTGCTGTATCGACCAAAGTACACAGTTATTTGTCAAGGACTTTTTTGTTATTATTGGAGCTCTGTGCCAACAGATTAATTCCTCAGAGCTGGGCAGCTCTAAGGAAACCCACACATCAGTTCCATAAATGGAGACTCAGGAAAGGTCATTTAAGAGAGGTAATGATGACAGGCAGCGCATCCTTTTTATTTCTCTTCAGGCTCATTTGCTATTTTCATTCATTTCTGTTTATCCATGTTTTCTGCTTCCTAATGGAAAACATAACTAAGGATTTTTACCTTGACATTTACTGGTAGATGAAATGAATCCAAAGGCAAAGTCTTGAAGACAGAATAAAGCAGCTCATTTGTTCTCCTTTTTTTTGTGCCATGCTAAGAATAACATTATTGCTGGAATAAGACCCTCTCCAACTACAGATGGGAAAGAAAAAGTTTTCATTTCTTGCCAGAAGTTTAGTCTTTCCATTTCTAAATTGGGATGAAAATTCAGCCCCCCAAAATGGAGTTATACAAGCCAGTGATCCAGAAAGTATTTGAGCCATCTGTTTTGGCACTGTTCTATTATAACCTGAACACACGAGCCCAGAAACTCTTCTGAACCAAAGTAAACTTTTCAGTAAATGATTTTGGTGATAAAATTTCTCTCTCATCCACCAAACTCAGCTTGAGAGGAAATTTATCTCCCTTATCAAGATGAAATAGCTAAAGTGCACAAAAGAGGCAATGATGACTCTGAGGGCTTCCTTGCAGTTTTCCCCAAGCCCAGGAGTTTAAAAGGGAGGTCTCATTAAGCTCTGCTCTTTCTTTTGAGAATTTAATGGACTTTTATTGGCTTTTATTTTGCTCATTTTCTGCTGGGCTTTGTATCTCACGCTTCACAGAAAGCTTGTGCTCCCTTGCTTCCTAGAATGTTTGTTCCTCTCCACTCCCAGGAACTGTAAAAATTATTCTATTTAGACTTCATATTTTTATGCAGTGTTGTAAAAATCACCTCGGGGTTAAGCAACCCAAATTGGGATCAGAGCAGTTCTTTGAGTGGGAGCTCTGGATGCTGCCATCCTGACATCAGATGAGCACTCTTACAGTTAATTAATGCTTTGTTTAATTTGTTCTACCATGCTGGCCTGACCTGATCCTCAGACAGGGCATTTTATCACAAAAGTTTCCTTTTCAAGGGTCAAGGGCACCACAATGAGTCATTTGGGCCAAGGGCTGGAAAACACATTTATGTACAATCAGGAATAATGAGATGTGATTAAGAAGAATGAACATTTCACAAACAGAAGGAGAAATTTCAGAAAATCTGTTGAGTGTACATGGTGTTGGACACCTTGCTGGGCACTCACTGACTCCACAACTACAAAATATTAACAGCAGAAAGTCAGTAATGGCAATGGTGGTAAAACTGGAGATAAATTCAGGATGGGCTGTAATCAAACCAGCATATTATCTTTGTGCTCTGTGCAGCTAGCACAACCTGCATGCAGAACAGCAGGAATGATGGTAAAAGTCTTGCAGGAAGAACTTGGGGATGTCAACAGGTCATGAGCTGCAAACCTGAAGTAGTGGAGGAACTGCTCATCTTTAGAGAAAATAATTTCTAAAAAATCAATAGGAAAACTAATTTGATCAGTGTTTGAGAAAAAACATAAGCCATTCAGATAGGAAGAAGAGGGGGAAATGAAAAAAGAAGTATCAATAGTAATAATAATAGTAAAATCTCAGTCTCTGAACAGAACAATGTAGAAGTGGAAATAGAAGTGTGAAGAGAGTCAATAGGAACTAAGAAAATAATCAGAGAAGGAATTGTATCAGCAAGGAGGATGCTTACACAGGACTAGGGAATGCTTTCCAGCAAAGAAAAAACCAAACCTATAAATGAAATGCATACAGCTACATACACAGGTGAGATAATTCTATACATAAAATAGTGAGTGACAAAATTCTGATTTCTTTAGAAGATCAGATGAACTTCAGCAATGTGGACTGAGGTGTCTGAAATGGAGCATGACAGATCAAAAGAACTGAAGACAGTGACAGGACATGGGGGACGGGCTTCAATTTGAAATAAAGTTGGTTTAGATTGGATATTAGGAGGAAATTGTTCCCTGTGAGGGTGGTGAGGCCCTGGCACAGGTTGCCCAGAGCAGCTGTGGCTGCCCCTGGATCCCTGGAAGTGCCCAAGACCAGGCTGGACAGAGCTTGGAGCAGCCTGGGACAGTGGGAGGATAACTCTTACTTAGGAAATCTTCCTTTTCGTCAATAAATCAGCTGATTTTGTTGATAAGCTTAAGCACCTCCACTCTCTGGTGTGACAGACTTTAAAAACATCCTATCTTTCCACAGCCTTGGTTTTGAAAAAACTGAAGTAACCAAGGTATTTACTGAAACTTTTTTTCCTGTCATGGCCTTCCGGAGCAACAGCCAGATATTGCTACATTGAGATACTGACAGTTCCCATAACCTGAAGCTGGTCTGGACAAATCCTTTGTAAAGAAGAGAAACAAAGTGTGAAGGGAAGAATGCCGTGGTTTGTGAACTCGTCTGAAAGAGTCAACATGAGGACAAGGGAGATCCGGTGGACAATGTTCCCAAAGGAATTAAAATTCCAAGCTCCAAAGGTTCCCATGGAAATTTGGCTGTTGCAGGTTTAACGGGAAGAGGACTATGCATAAGGACAAAAGAAAAAAGGGCAGGAATATATCTATATCTAATATATCTATATCTATATCTATATCTATATCTATATCTAT
>VXBU01006823.1:112496-219705 GCA_013400315.1 Bombycilla garrulus | reverse complement strand
TATCTATCTATCTATATGTATATGTATATATACACATATATTATTCTGATTTCTCAGTGGAAAGAGGCTACCAGCAGATCTGTGCTGTTTCACACAAACCCCAGTGATCTGTAAAAGTGATTGAAGAACAGGTTGACAGATTTTTAGTGGCATCAAACTGCTCAGAACAGCAAAAATCAGGACTGATTGCAAAGAACTGTCCAGGGACTGAGTGATCAGGCAATAAGCTGGCACAGGAAATCACCTGATGTGAAGGTAACACCACAGGGGAGACAAACAATCTCAGCTTTACATGCAGAGTTATGAGCTTTGGGAGTTTTCATTCATAAAAGAAATGCTGGAATTATACTCACTGGCTTCCTGAAAACCTCATCTCAGTTCCCAGCAGAAGAAAGGAAACAAAAAACCCACCCGGAATTACTGAGAAAGAAAATAAACCAGGCAATAGATGCAGACGTAAAAATCCATTTGTGTGGTCACGCTTTGATTACTGGGCCAGCTTTGATCTTGGCACCACAAAAATGCTGCACCTTTAATGAGCAGCACATCATAAAAACTTCTTGGCTATCTGTGGTTTTCTCTCCTGAGCAAAATTCCACACTGAAATAAGGACCCTTAACTCTTCTACTTGTCATCCAGGAATCTCAAAAGAAGGGAGGGAAATTTTTAAATAGATAATTTTAAAATAGATAATCATGGAAGTGGCTTTATAGCTGGGGAAGCTGAGCTTTGAGCAGCAATGTAACTTATTCAAAATTAAATAAATGATGAAGGCAGAGGCAGAAGTGAACTCCAGGTCCTCCCCCACCTCTTACACCCATTCACTCCAGCAGCTAATTCGTTGTAGTGAATTATTTTCAACCAGACTCAAAACACCCCAGAGGTTGCAAAACTGTTCAGTTCTCAAGCACGAGAGGGAAAAAAAAAATCTATTAAAGCTGAGTGAAAGGTTTTGGGGGAAAAAGATTGATCTGCCTGTTTGAAAAATTACAAATTTATACAGTCTTAGCTCTGAGAAATATTGCAGAGTGGTTCATAGCTGGGGTCAATGCACAGCAGAAGTTACTGAGGGAAAAAGCAGCTCAGGTAACTGCCTCTGGTGCCTGTTCTCTGAGGCTTGTCCTCTGACCCCGTGTTTTTGTGGTTCTCCAGTTCTTTGGCAGTTTTACATCTAAAATTGCACACAAGAAATGTATTTTCCTTAATAAAATCACTTCCCTGGCATTTTTTTCCAACCCTTTGCCCCTTCTTTAGCTTCAGAGAGAGGTGTGTGATTAAAACTCGGTTATGTGACTGAGAAAACAGATCAGAATTAAAAACCCCAGTGTGCTCATTTGAAGAGAAAATACCTGATAGAGTGTGTTCTTCTAGTGCTATCAGAAATTAAATTTCAAGGCATCCAATGTGCTCAATTATTAGTTCTCTTGTGGGATATGTACAAGTCAAAATCCATTCAGGAATGAAATCAACACAAAAAAAGATGATTACCTACATTTTCTCCCTCTGATGTTTTGTCAATAAAAATACAGGTTTCTTGCCCAATATACAGAATCAGCACTTATATTCAGTTTCCTTTTTTTTTTTTTCCTGAAATTGTCTCTGGAATTGTTTCCCTGATTTCAGCCCAAGTCAATCTCCAAGCTCCTTCTACAGACAAGTAGAAAATCAATCAATCAATCAATCAAACAACTCCACTGCCTCAGTCAAAGTTTTGTACCTGAGATACAACACAATAGTGTGAGCTACAGAAGGACTTGAGGGCTGCTGCCATGATCAAAGACCTTTTCTAAGCCAATCTTTATTTCCCAGTGAGGCTTAGAGCTCCTGCATGACCTGCTCCTTGTGTTACACCATCCTGTGCTGCAACAGCTCAAAGCACAATGGTGAGAAAATGAGAAATCAAAACCAATTTTTGACAGGAAAAAAATCCTTAAAAATAATATTTAAACAGAATTGCATCTTTAGAAGCACATTTTATCCCTCTAAGATTATTCAGCACTCTAATTATATTGCCACTGGTGGGTGCAATGATGCTTCTGGGATACACAAAGATGTGTCCAAGAGGTAACAACAGCTCACCTGAGCTCTTGGCTCTTCACTCAGGTGGTGAAGCCAATTTTAACTGCCCCAGGTGGAGCATTTCCCAGCTGCACAGAAACTGTAATTTCATGGAGTATTTAGAATTTCAGCTTTTCATGTTAGTCCTCTTGTGCAAATAACACTTATTTCTTATTGTAACATTCATTTTCTTTACTTTTCCAGCAGTGGCCTGGGATAGTTGTCCAACAGAATTGTCACAGAATGGTTTGGCTTGGAAGGGACCTAAAAGCCCATCCTGTTCCACCCTTGCCATGGGCAGGGACACCTTCTCCTGTCCCAGGTTGCTCCAAGCCTGTCCAACCCGGCCTTGGGCACTTCCAGGGATCCAGGGGCAGCCACAGCTGCTCTGGGAAGCTGTGCCAGGGTGTGACCACCCTCACAGGGAAGAATGTCTTCCTAACATCCCATCTTAACCTACTCTCCATCACCTTCAAGCCATTCCCCCTTGTCCCACCAGGACCGTGCCCCGTGCTGTACGCTCTTTCCCAAAACGCAGCTGCAGCTCCATTTCAATTCCTCATTAGTTCAACTCCAGCTCGTGAGCGGTGACTGAAAGAGGTCACAGAGCTGGGCCTGATTTTTGACATCCCTGAGTTTTCCACTTGTGCTGAGCACTGTTCACTGGAGGCAAGAGGAAGGCAGCACTTTGCCCCTGTCTGTGCTGAGGCAGAGACACAATCACGTCCGAGGCGGTGACGCCTGGCTGTGCTGCCCTGAGTGCATGGCAGATGTCAAATTTCAGTGCTCTCAATCCAGCACTTTTCACAGCGCCCTTGGAAAGGTCAGTGACTCCAGTAACAGCAAGTGATGCTTCAGTCACTATCTCCAGTTTGAGTTTATTCACATAAGGATCAGAAAAAATGAGCACGTCAAGCGGCTTGAAGACACTGTGGGGTTGTGGCTTTTAATTAGAAACACTCCAAAAGTCAACTGACAGTTTAAATTAAAAAAAAAATAAAATATCGGGGAAGCAGATTTTAGGAATCAGGAGTGTGTTTTAACTGGACCTTTCAGATTTGCTGTTTGGATTTTGTTTGCAGAGGGATGCTTTCCTCCCCCAGCAGGGCAGGAAATATTCCCCTGCTTTCTGAGGGGAATAACCCTAAAGTGAAGGGGAGAAGGGCTCGCCCTCATATTACTTCTGTAAATTGTGTCCTTTCCACTCCACAGTGCAATTACTGCTGTTATCTCATTAGTGTTTTAATTAGGGCTCAAGTGCAGGCAGGCCATGGTAGGAAGGTTCAATTCACAGTGTCAGGTCTGGGCTCTTCAGTTACTGGCCCAGTGTAGAGGGGTCTCAAGGCTGTCCTAAACTGAGGCAGATATAACAGCCTGTATAGAAAGTGGCAGACTCCAACCACACCTCCATCTTCTGGGTCTCTTTGGGGTCTCTGAATATTTACAGTGCTGCTCTGGGGAGAAGAAAGCCATTTTCATGACTCTACGGTCTCTGTCAGAGATGCTACCCAATGATTTTACATATCCTGTGGACTAAAGGGGTTATAGAAGATTCAGAGTCACACATTTCCAGGCAATGATGTGAAACCCAAGTGCTCCAAGTATCACAAATCTCCCACCTTGTGTTGTTTAAATAGGAATTATTTGTGAGGGAATCTCTGTATCAGTGAGGTCAATTTACAGTGAGGCTCTTTCTGGTTTTGTGATGTCCCCCTCAGCAGCACAAATTATATTTTATATATCACACCCATTGCTGCTTCTCTCCTCAGAACATAAAGAATTTTTACACAAAAATATACTCCTGTTAGGTTTTTTTTTTCTTCTCTTTTCAGGTCATCTTTTATCTGTATCTTAACTATTAACACAGAAATGAACTCTCCTGCTCTCAGGACACACACTCAGATCAGCTGCTGGGCAACACAGGAACTTTTTTCAGGGCACTGACAAAGTGAGAACATGAGGCTTCTTAGCTTTGGTAAAGCTGCAGTGGTGCCTGTTCAGGAGCATTTGCACCTTTCCTGTGGAGGCTGGAGTGACATAAGGGACAGCTAGAGCAAACCTAAGAGAGGGGAACCCACTGAGCCCTGGGAATTCACTGTTGGTTCATCTGCCTGGCAGAGCAGAGTAATTTTTTTCAGCTTTGTCCTTACTAATAGCTAACTAATACTTTCCATCCACACTCAGCTTTTTTTTTTTTTTTTCTGGGAAAGCACCACTGTGCTTCAGCTGAAGGCTTGAAGGCTCAAAATGGGTTATGAATGAGCTTCCTTCTCCCTCTGCCTACTCTTGGTTGGCACAAGAGATGGAGTGTTGGGTAAACAGATAAACAGCCTGGAAAGCGTGGGCAGCACTGGGAAGGAGACTTCACAACAGGAAATCGAGAAACAAACACACTGCAGTGATGGTGATGTAGAAAATGGAGATGGCTGTGCACGATGCAATTCCTGGCTGTGATTATTGCATTTTTCTAAATAGTGTGTGTGACAGAATTGCTGTAGCTGTCATGAGCCCCAAGTGGACGAGCAGATATTGTAATGTACCCCCTGGCTTTGCACGTTTTTCCTTCCCACCTCTCAACACCTTGTACAAAGGCAAACAGCACTGGAGAGGGAGAAGGAAGGAATGGCCCAAACCTAAAGGAAAAGCCAAAACCAAATCACTTCAATTCTTGCAGTGTTATCCATTGTGGCCACTTCAGAGAGCACCTGAAGATGTTTGGCCTTGTCTGTGCCTTATTTTTCATAAAAGCAGACGTGGAACATGACAGATCAAGTTTCCTCTCAGTGGGAGCTGACAGTGTCCTCCCACCCACATGAACACTTACCAGGAGAACAAGAATCACTGGCCCTTGGTAGATGTAGTCAATATATTTCCCTGGCTCTTTTCCAAACCAGCACCTGTGAAAAACAAAACAAATAAGAAAACAATTTGTAAAGGTAAATTCACTTTTAGATTGTAATACGAAGGACACTACAGAGATGTGTTCTTTTACTCACTGCATTGTTTAATTATATATAAATAATCAGCAAGTAATTGAATTTTCTGCTGCACATCACCTGTTGCTGGACAAATCTGAGCCCATTTTCCCCTCCCATTAGAACATTCGTGTTCCCTCTGTGGTTTTGGATATTGCCTGTGTAAATATTTACAAGAAATATGAGAACCTATAAGAAGGGTGCAGGAGATGTCTGAGAAAGGGATTAAAGAAATATTCTGTGTAAGAGAAAAAAAGCCCTGCTATCCATTGCAGTGCCCAGAGACACAGTCCACAAAGTAAGCACTGTTAATTAAAGCAAATGTCTCAAGTTGCATGGAAATGCTGTCTAAATAAAACACTGAACGGATAAGGAGCCATTTGAATGAATCTGGGGACCACTGAGGACTCTGGAAGTGCTCAAAAACCATGTAGATGTGGCACCTGGGGACATGGGTGAGTGGAGGACCTGGCAGTGCTGGGTGAGTGGCTGGGCTCCATGATCTAAGAGGCCTTTTCCAACCTCAATGACTCTGAGGCCAGCAGACAGAACAGAGCCATCATCCAAAGCCACTAAATTCCTGCTCCAACATCCCCTTCTAGACTGTCTGGGACAACTGAAAAGGGGCTGGGGAATGGACTTGTAGAAAGTGAAATCACAAGTGAACCAAGTGGCCTCTGAGCAGAAGAGAGCCTGGATGTGTCACACGTGACCGAGCACTGCCTTGACTTCCACTAATTCCAAGTGTTTTTCTCCCTGCTGGGTTACACAACCAAAGGACCCCGTGATTTCACAGCAACCCACACTGACACTCACTTCATCATCTTCACTGAGAATATAAATCTGTTTATGTTGGTAAATAAATGAGACTGGGCTCAGGTCTGAACTCACACCATTCCATTTTCCTTGGGGTAGTTTTGGTCCAGGCCAAAAACTAGCCAAGTCCAAAACTATTCCTGGGAAACAAATCTGGAGCTAGCAGGAGCCAGAGGACATTCCCAGTAGTCCACAAACTGCAGCTCCCCTGATTTTGGAGGCCAAGAAGGTTTAATAATACGGGTGTGAATTATTCCATGCTATTTGGAAGCTGACCCTAGGAATTAATCCAGGCCCAGCTAATTTAGAATTATAGATACAGCCATGGGGTCTGGATCCAGCATTCCACCAAGCAAAGACAGCTTTGCATTCACAATTCCTTCAGGCTTAGATCATTGGAGCTCCAGATCCCTCAGGAAGTAGATTTTGGAGTTCAAGGGTCTGAGAGTTTTCTTCCTTGTCATGGATACCCCCTAACAAGCCTATAGAGCAAAATTTATGCCTTTCCCATGTTTGCTTTGTGAAACAGATAATTTAGTGCCACTGGGGCCATGCAAACAAAGGTAATTCCTGAGCCAGAGACATCATGGAGCCACAATTGCACTTTTACAAGCAGCAAGATGTAAGAGGTTGCCTCAAAGAGGTTGGAGTCTGTAAGACATGACCTCACAAGTTCAGGGGAAACGAACTGGGATTAGGAAAGCTCTGGTTCAGATGGGATCCTTCTGGATCACACCATGCCCTCAAAGCCTCTCTCCAAAATGTTTTTGGTTTTTTTTTTTGGTAAAACAGGAGGAGCTGCTTGCCCATGGCGAGATGCTCTGAGTCCTGTACCTCAACAGGAGTGTTGAGGTACGCAGCTGGAATCAGGAACACAGTTCAGCACCTCACCATTATCTGCCTTTTCTTGGCTCAATTCCCACATCCCCCAAGTTCCAAATGAATGAGAGAGCACTGAATATTTTAGAATTTGAAAGATTTCTGTTATTCCCTGGTGCACGGGCTGAAAATGAGTGTGAATTGATAACTTTGCAACTCATCCTCCAAAATTTGGGCATGAGAGCATGACTTGGAATAAGGTACTTCCTCCAGCCAAGTTACTGTCCAAGAAGAATCCCCAGGGCAGCCTTAAATGAATGAAACTCTGGTTTTGAATTTTATTTTTTTTAATGTGGCTGGAAAGACATGAAGAAAAAAATAAATTACAAGATATACTAGGGCAGGAAACAAATTTCTCCAGAACTTGCTAGATCTATGTTTGAGAGAAGATTTTGAAGGGTATTTTGGGAGAACTAATTTTTTTTATTGCCTGAAACTCCAAGAACTAAGAGAAGCAAAGAGTTCCTGGGAAGCTGGCTGCTCTAGCAGAAGGACTAATGTGAAGCAGACTGAGGCATGTGGCAGAACTGAGTGGGCTAGAAAAGAGTCAGCAAAGAATTTGGAACTGAGCTGGTAGAGCACAAATGAGGTTCCAGGGCAAAGGCTGCTTGTTGCTCTTTGGAATTTAAATGTCGCTTAGCTGGAAGATCAAAATGCTGATATTTATTATCTGAAGACCAGTGTTAGACCAAGGTTGTGCTGAGTGAAGGATTAATATGGATTTAATTCCACACTGAGGAAACAAGACTGGGGCCAAAGGCAGACTCTGCAACACAGAGCCCAGGGGACTTGGTGCTCCAAGGCTCCTTTTGTAAGTCGCAGAGAAAAACAAAACCCAACAGCTTTTTTAGGTCTGTGTTCCTCTCATTAGGTTATAAACCAGATCTGTTACATTGTAATCTAAATATTTCTAATTACATCGGGTGAGCAACACCGAGATGAGACAGTTATTTGCCAGAAACATTAAAAATATCTGCAATTGATTAGCGATATTTGATATTTAGAGTCTTAACTGCTCCAACTAGAACTTTTAGCTAAGATATTGCAAACTGTTCTGCCAATCATCCGAACTCTTACTTTAAATCCAACACAGGCCATTGTTCCTGCAATAAAATAATTTCTTTAAAACCAAAAAAGAGAAACTTACATCACTGACAATTATTTAGTGCATCTCTGATATTTATTTGGTGCCTCTGTGTGAAATAGTAGCTGTTTAACCACTTTTTATTATTTTTTACCTCTGGAAGGATAAACAAACACCCCCTCAATATTGAAGAGGACAATTTAGCAAGACAGTTGTGATAAGACTCAGACATGTAAAACATTTCTGTTGAATAGCACTACTTAATATTCTTCAGGGTTCTCTGATAGTTTTTTATATAACCAAACCCACCACTACTTTTATCTCTATTGTTAATTGGATCTCACTGATGTTCTTCCCCTTAACAAATGCCCACCAATGAAATTACTGCAATAACTCTTAATAATTTGTGTATCTTTTTTTAAATTGAGATTTAACAGTACTTTTTTTTTTCCAGAGTTGCCATATTTTGCTAAAGAACTTATAAACCCCAGACAGGATGTTTGCCACAGTAACAATAATAGTTGCCTCACTGTGCAGAAAATGATCTCTATCAAAAATAAAGATTAAAAAGTTAGGAAACTGGTTGAAGCATTTTCTTGACATTCTTTCTATTTTGAGCTTTTAAACTACGACGAGCTACACAACCTGAACCCCAGCTCAACCTCCAAACAACTTAAACGGATACTCCGATGGAGAAGGAGAACTTCCCATTTTTCCTGGATTTTGGGCAGTCCCAAACAGTCTTGGAAGCTGTAGGCAAGTCGGTGTTTGCTGCCTGTGTGCAGTTGGTTGGGTCTGACCTCCTTGGAGCAGCACACGATTCCCCCAGTGCTCGGGATAAACGGACAAAAGCTCCGGCAAGGAGCAAAGTCAGGACCCTGGATTTTAGAAGAGGAACTTCCAGCTGTTTGAAGCATTAGTGGGTGAGATCCCCCTGGGATCCTGTCCTTAGGGACCTGGCAGCTCTTTAGGGACATTTTTCTTCCAGAACAAGAGCTCTCCAATCCCATGTGTGAGAAATCAGGCAGGGCAGACATGGACTGGGCATGGCTGAGCAAGGACCAGCGCCTCAAACTGAGGAGGAAGCAAATGCACAGCCAGTGGAAGCAGCAATATGTGACCTGGAATATGGTTCTGATGTGTATTCATTTACAATTTGTTTAGAGAGCCACACAAACACAAATATTGACATCACTTACTGTTCATTTTCATAATACAGCTTGCCAATGGCCCAGGCAATGATGATTGGACAGGGAATACCTGTAGGAGCAAAAAAAAAAAAAAAAAACAACAACATAAAAAAAGGAGTTAATCATGGATGGATGGATGTGCCCATGGTACCAATGTAAATTCAGATTTGTGTGAGGAGAGTATAAGTTAATGAATGGGAGACTCTAAATAATATTGGTCCTATATTGGTCTGCTTGTGAGACATCAAAACTGCTAAGATCTTTTAATTTAAAAATGAAAAAAATATAATCTCAACAAAACTTTAGTACCAGTAAGGAAAGTTAATTAAAATATTAACAAACACACACATAAGTACCTATATTTCCACAGAAGCGACCAGAAGAATTTTGCCTGACTTAAAGGCAGGTTTGGTCCCTTTTCCATTTGATACAGCAGAATCTTAAAAGACAGTACTTGGAAGTGGGTGTTTAGGTTTTTATTTCCCAGGCTCCAAGAAGCTTGTAAACATACTGGGAGCTCTAGATGAAGCACAATTTCAAAACTTCCAGCAATTTTTTGAGTTCAGGGTTCCTTATGAAACAGGATTGTGAGAAAGAACAGCTTGATATCTTGCAGTATCAGAATTCTTGGGTTTTTTTCTCTTTCTGAAGGATCCAGCTACTTTTAACTTCACAAACATCACTGCACTTCCTAACAAGTATTTGTGTTAGGCCTTCCAAACCAGTTGGTTTGAAGGGGATTTGCTGGAGGAGGAACCTGGAAGGGAGGAAGAGTAAATGGAAGTGACTCTTGACTCACACTCAGGCAAGGACTAGGCTGATGTCAAAAGGAAAAGGGGAGATTTTTCCTTCTCCATTCCCCCTTTAACTTCTCACCTCAGGAAAACCCAAACAAGTTGAGCCTCACCAGCTCCATCCCCCATTCCAAACTGCAGGTTCATGTCTCTCTGACACTGAAATCACTAAGGTGAGTGCATGGACAGAGCCCCAGTGACTCTCACAAGTATCTGCTTCTACCCCAGTGAGAGCAACATGACTTAAACCTTCATGGAGGAGCAGAGGTGGGTTTGTCTCACACAAATTTGGCTCTTTTAACCTCCCACTTTCTGCCTCTTCTTTGGGAAACAGAGGCTTTAAAGAGATGGAAAGAAAGCCATGACACAGAGGGGATGGATGGGGCTGAGTTGCTGAGGGGTCATCTTTAACCTCAGCAAGGAGTACAGCAGCTCTGATCTCCAGCCCCATCATCTCTGGTGGCTCCTGCGTCCTTCAAATGATTGTGTTTTGTTTCATCCTGTTCACCACGGACTCAAAGGGTCTGGTGCACTCATTTCTTGGGAGGAATGGACAGAGAAAATGGAGCCATGTCCTCTCTTCCAAAGGAAAACATTTTACTTTTCATTGTTAAGTGAAGAACAGGGATTTGAGAATAAGACTGGTAAAAAAACGTGTTTGAGGAGGCATGGCAGAGACAGAGTGTACCCAAAAGGTGCTGGAAAGGTTTATTCAGCTCACAGCACTCCTACATCAGTAATGAGAGACCCAGAGGGTTCTGACAGAGGTAGGAAGTGAAAACACCAGGGATCAAACCAGTCTGTGGGTCTGTGAGAGCTGTGTAAACTGCTGATTTTCCAGTTTGCTGAGAGAATTGAAAACTATTGGAGAAAAAATTGAATCAACTCCCCAAATAAACATTTTCTTTCTACTACACTTCCTCTTTGCTCCCATTTGATTTTGGATTGAATGACATATTTTGTTTCAAAGGCTGGTTTCTGCCTTCAGAACCGCAATCCAATTACTTCTGCAGAGAGGGAGAGGCACTTCTGAACAAAATGTCATTCTGCTTTCACAAAAGAAAATATTGGTGACTTTTCCCCACCTTTCCTCTTTCAACAGAAAAGAACTGCTAGATTCACTAGTTCTGTTTGTCATCAGATTTTCATTCAAGTGAGCAAAGTGCCTGCAGGGGGCTTGTTCTGCCAAACATCTCCTGGCCGAGTTCAAAACATAGAGATGTTGGCTGGGAAGGACCTCTGGAGGTGTTTGCTCCAATTTCCTGCTCTAAGCAGAACTATCAATGCTCACACATCTCAGCCAGGGCTTACCTAACCGGGCTGAATTTTTAATAACCCCAAGGTCAGAGGTTTCACAGCTTTTAAGTCAGATGTTTCAGCGTTCCACCATCTCTTGGTACATTTTCTGTTTTGTTAACATCCAGCTGGAACCTCCCAGTCTGCAGTTTATGGATGTTGTTCCTTTGTATAATATCTGCTATTACCAAGCAGAATTGGGCTCCATCATCTTTGTAATCATCTTTCAAATCACTCCTGGTACCAAACAGATCTTCCTCTTTGCCAGATTAAAGAAGCTCAGCTCCTTCATTCTCACCTCACAGCTCATGTCCTTCAGATCCCTGACCACATTTTCAGCTGGACAATCTCCAGTTTTTCCACATCCCTTTGTGACCTCAGAAACCATAACTGACCACAGCATCCCACAGGCAGCTTTGGCACAGCTGAGTCTTTGAGCAGCCCCAAGGACAGTACAAAGAGGATGTGTGACTCTGCTAGAGGCGGCTTCCTAGGAAGAAATCCCTCAGCAGTCTGAGTGACAGCTGTAGAGCTGGGCTGGCACATAATGAGGCTCTTTTTCAAGTCAGCTCCTCATTTAGTCTGTTCAGGCTGGGTGGTTCAGATTTCACCCCAGGGGGGTTTATAGTATTTATTCTGGCCTCTCTTTGTCTTTAGCACTTCAATGCCACGTACCACAGAACACCATTTTAACCCCAAAGGTCTTACAATTTCCCTTCTCACTTACACCATCCTATGAAGAGAAAGACCCATTTCCTCAGCTTATCTGTGGAGTAGGTCATCACTATAGCAGTGTGTAAGTAGCAGCCTTCCACAAACATCCAGAAGAAGTTGGTCACCACAAAATAATTGTAGACAGTGGTAATACATCGACACCAGGGCTGGGAAGGGAAACAGAAAAGAATATTTTCAAATCATGGTAGAGAACTTTTAAAAGATTCTGTATGTTGTCATTCCCTTAAAAAAATCAATGGTAGAATTCATTCATGTGATGCAGATTTATCCTGTGGCTTGGAATCACAATATTTTAGGTGCTGACAGGAACTCACAGACCCAACTGTGACCTTCTGCTGAGGCTGGCTTTGACCACAACATGCAGGATCTGCTGTACCTAAACCTGTCTGGAAAATTCAAATTCCAGAACAAGCCTCCAAGAGGCTGACCACAGGTGAGCACAGGTGAGTTGTGTCAATGTTGCTTTGTTTTCACTGAGTGGAAGATGCACAACAGATATTTGAAGAAAAAAAAACCCCAAACTTTTAAAGGCATGTTTTTATCAGCCAAGTTATCCCCTCTGTGGCATTCTGTAAGCCACACCAGGTCACAAGGCACCTCTGAATTTTGCCACAATCTCAACAGGAATTTTTTTTGTATCAGTAAAGGCATCTCCCCAGAATGGTTGTGCAGGGAGGGCAGAGCTGTGGGAGGAACAATTAGCTCCAGACGGGAACATCCCATCAACAAACCACAAGGAACTGAGGGTAATTTCCATAGTGCTGCTTACCTAAATCTGGGAAAACTTCCTTCTCACCAAGCAGACACTGAGTGCACTCCCTGAAGCACAGCTCTGATTACCTGGATTCTCTGCTATCACTGATTTTGGTCATTTTGGTCTCACCATTCTCCAGCCTTTCCATTAACTCTAGTGAAGTATTTGCAACTTTTACCCTCAGTTAATTTTATTTTAGCCTTCACATGCAGGAGGCATTGATGGTCTACAGGCAGCCAACAGAGCAACAGATGCACCACAGAACCCAGTAAAATTCTGGGGTTTTAGAATTTACTGGGCAAAAACAAATTTACAAAATGACAGCCCATCATCAAGTTGTGATCACTTCTGTTTATTGAGTGGAAATAAAAAGCAGAAATCTTTTGGATGTGTTAACAATTTTGTTTCTGTATTATTTAATTAATATTTGGAATTAAGTTTCGCTTCATCCTTAAAAGAGGATTAAAGCCCAAAACAAACCAGAAGAAGCTGAAACATTTTGTTTTCAAAAGTTTGTTTGTTTAAATTTCCTTTCCTTTCCTTTCCTTTCCTTTCCTTTCCTTTCCTTTCCTTTCCTTTCCTTTCCTTTCCTAAAATAATTATATCCAAGTCAATTTTTCCTGTGTCAGAACTAAGAGGAACTAGTCAGCAGATTGAGAAGATTCTGGGACAAACAGAAATAATGGTGGTGAGATCTCCCCCTGCATGACTTCCATAGGAAACAAGGATAAAATTAATTTTGAGCAAGTCCTTTGTGGATTTATTAATATTGAATAGTAAACCAAAACTGCAGAGCTCATTATTTCACACCTGTTTGTTTGATTGAGGATTCTTGATCCCCACATCAACCCACCCACCACTAGGCTCCAGATAACTTCACCAATTCCTTCTTGAATTTTTTGTAAGCATTATAAACTTACTGCAAAATATTTCCATATTGATGCTTCTGCGTCTGTTATTTAATCTCCACTGATCAGCACAGAAGAGATCACATCAATAGCTAGAATAAATTATGTTCCCATTCATTTCGGTGGTGTTATTTTGACTGACTTATCCCACAATCACATAACAAAGTTATCATCAAGCTTGTATAAAGCACCTTTCCCAAAAAGGCTGCAGAGAAAAGATGAGTTAATGAAAACTGGGGCATGTGATGATCCATCCTTATATTTGCAGGTTTATACTTTCATCGCACTTTGTGCTCTCATTTGAAGAGGTATTTGAGTCCTGTCTCCAACAGATTTTTCCTAAGTAACTGTAAAAATCTCGATTAATAAAGATTTGCAGCATTATCATGAGAGCTAGTGACACAGCATGAAGCTGTTGACCACAAAGCACATAAACTCCATGTTCTGGAGCGTGAGACTGTCAGAAACACAGACAGAGCAATCACTGCATTAACAGAATTTACATTTTTCAAAGGAGAATCTGGATGAATAATAACAGAGATTTATGCATGGACACCTTCTTTATGTAGGCATCGATGATTCCTCTATTTGTTCCCCAAAGCGTGGGGCTGAAGTTCAAATGTCCAATCTTACATTTGAAGAGCTGATGAAGGATGATGAGTGCCCAGCTGAGCTCGAAATGAAGGCAAGCATGAAAATCTCTCTGAGCACGTGGGTAAGTATCCCTTGCAATATTTATACAAAGAAACTCAGCACCCCAAACTCCAGGGCAGGGCCCTGCCACCTCCCAGCACTCACTTCATTGCTCTCGTGGATGTTGTGATCTATCATCTGAAGCAGAAACCACATCACATTCCTCAGGATGAACGTGGTGATCAAGTTCCAGTGGATAATATTCCGCAGGCATCTGATACTCCTGAGCAGGGAAGCACATTTAAGTGAGCATATATAGTGAACATATACACCCACACATATCAATATATAAAACAAACGAGTAAATTCTGCTCACTGCACAGATTATCCCCCTGCAATCCCTCTGTTACTCTATGAAACAGGAGGTTTGCTGTTTTTTGCAACAACAGTTTGTAAAACAATTTGTCTTGACAACAGAATTGAATCAATTCAAGCAAATGAAACAGGATCTACTGGAAAAAAAAAGAATCAAATGTTCAAACTGTAATTTCCTCCTTGGTTATTATTTTTGCTCCCCTTCCCTCTGTCTCTAGAACAACTGGAAATGACAGAAAAGTCTCTGAACAACTAGGCTGCACTGGAGGCTGCCGAGTTGCTCACAGAAGGAGATTTAGCGACAAATATTTGTGCTGGAGTGGCAAAGCCGAAGTAGTTTACATTTGGTTAATTCTTGAACAGGCTGACCTGTGTGACTTTGAATTCATGCAACAGGAGAGCATGAACTGCCTGGTTTTCAACCCTGGGCTTAGCTGGCTGTACCTTAAACAAGGCAGAGCTGCACATCCTCCTTCACCAGGAAATATCTGTGTCTGTTTCTGGTCCCTCCCCAGACGCCATTCATGTGCAATACAAATTATCAGCACAATGTAAAATATGAGCTACAGTAAGCTGGGACACATGAAGTGCCATAAAACAAAAGAGGGCACATCTGAAATACAGGCAGCCATGATGCCATTGCCAGAAAACAAAGCATCACTGAAGCAAGACGGAGTTACTCATGACAGGTTCAGTCATTTAAGACCAGAACATTTCTCTTCTGATTCTTTGTGAACTGGCAAAGGATGGCAAGTGCAAGTTGCAGTGTTGCAGTAACAGAATCTTCAATTAAATGATCTTTTACTCAGCTGAAAGCAAACGGCCCCATTTATGAAAATCAGTTCCACAGGGAAGTGATAATTCAAACAGCCAGAGCACTTCCTGGGATTTGGCAGTGGCCATATCAGGCTCCCAGCTTGCCAGGGGAGCTGCCAGATCATGTGGGACAAACACAGAAAGTGGCTCAAAGCTGCTCAGCTGGAAGGGACTGATCTCACCCCAGGGACAGCAGAAAGAGAGGCACAATCCAGCAACCAACTTATTGTCGCCTCAGGTCTTTTGCAAGGCAAACAAGCCACTCTTCTTAACAACAAACACTATTTTCCTACCATAAAACACTCACTCTATTTTTCCTGTGAATAAATTAGTCAGCCTTAGGGCCAGAAGTGATTCTGTTATGTCCTTCAGCCTCAAAAATGTCTCAGAGATTTCAAGTAATTCAGCAAAAAAACAAACAGAAGACCTCCCACATAAGAGATACTTACAGAGAGACACTTGGAGGTATAACCCTGTCAAGGCAATGTTAAAACAGCCTCTGAGTTTAACAATTCAGGCTGCCAGAATGAAATTGGTATTTGGTTTGAGAGCCTCAGTGACTCATGATGAGTTAATTTGGAGAACAAATCTCCAGCTGCTCAGACTTTTTATTTAAGCTACAAACTCCAAAACTCTTGGACATGTCAGACACGTCTCACTTTGAGAATTTCACTTCTAACAAAAGGCTGAGGTTCAGGGTTTGGCTTTCAAAGAAATGAGGCAACCAAGCTGCCCATGCTGAGCCCCAGGAGCCCACCTGGCTCCGAAACATCCTGCTCAGGGCTGTCCTCTGTGGATCATCCTGCACACAAATATCCTGCAGCTGCTCTTCACCTACATGTTTGATTCACTCCCTCCAGGTCCAAGATTAGCAAATGAAAGGAGGAGTTTGAAACATTACTTCTAGGCAGAGAAGGAGGCAGGGGACTAGAACTAAGGAAATTCAGGTCAAACTGTGAGTTATTGAGATGAAATTAATTGCTTTTGAGAGCTCTAACAACAAAACAGATCTGGCACACTTGCCACCTGGATGTATGTCTTGGCAAAGGTAAGATAAAGGAGTGGGGGAAAAAATCCTTGCTGTAGGCATCCATTTAGATATAGATATATTTAGATATTTTTTAGTTTAAACATTCCATATGCTGGAACATCTCTAAATCTGGCTAGGGGAGATCTTATTGCCACAAGATTTACATCAGGACATTGGACTGGACACACAGGCAAACAGGATCAAATAAAGAGCTGTAGGTTTTTGGTTCATAAGCAAGAATTTTTCCCCCTGGGAGATCCCAGTCATCAAAACCACATTGTCTTCTTTGTCTTAAGACAAACTCAATGGACTCGATAATCTCAAAGTTCTTTTCCAACCTTAACAACTCTATGATTTATGTTTTTATCTAGAGCCTACATGACCTTTGCACTCCTTTACTGCTCCATGGTTCCCACTGGTTTTTATTCTTTGCCCACCACTCTGCATCCTTCAGACTTTTAGTGATGTCTGTGCAGGACCCAGAGTAAGCGGGTCTGCTCTGTGCTGGAAACCCCCAACCTTAACAGGTAATTATCAAAACACTCACTGTTTTCAAAAACAAGGAGTTTTTGTTTTCGATGTTGAGGGCAGGCGTTCCTGGTGTAAAATCAAGTGAAGTATAAATGGGGCCGGCAGCTGGAATTGACCAAGCTGAAGCCTGAGGCTTTGGCTTTGGCCATGGAACAGGGACAGCTGGCTCTCCTGTACCTGCCTTCAGCAAAAGCCATATTTTGGTTACAAGTAATCTCCCAGCACTGCCTCATTCCCTTTTGGAGACACTGGCTGTGTGGCTTGGATGGTAAACAGATGCTCTCACCTGCTAAAAAGCTTCCTGTCTTTGGGGCTAACAGAGCCATGAAAGATAATCTGAGAGATGTCTGAAAGCATCACAGACTTCCTTGAGTACCTCACGCTGTGATGTGACCCCAGGCACAGAATGGTTTTAACCTTTTCCCTTTTTTTTTTTTGTTTTTCCCTTTCATTTTCTTTTAATAAGAGTCCCAACTGGACACTGAAAGTTTATTATTGCTCACAACGAGTCTGGAGCCCACGGTTCTGTCTCCTAACTACCACCAGCACAGAAATCACAGTGGCAGTAATGCAATTCACAGCCAAGGGCAGGGAAAGCTTGAGAAATCACTGTGTCAGGTTTGTAGCGGGGAGGGAGGATCTGCAGGATAATGAAGTGTGTGGGGGCTGCAGGGCACAGCAGTGCAGGGCTGCAGACGATGGAACAGGGTAACAGCAGCCACCTGAGAAAGCTGCTCTCATTGTCAGGCACTGCTGGTGGGTGGAATTACTGTAATTTAGCAGGTGTAAAGCATCTGGAGGTCTACTGAGGAAAGGCTCTCCTCACTCCAGGCTTTATTCACGTGAGACTGCTCTGCTGGGCTCAAGAGCTCACCCTGTGCACAGAATTCACCTCTGCAGCCAGGCCGGAGACTGAGGTGGGCACAGAATGAAGGGCATTTCCCAAACTGGGCAACAGAAATGCTGAACAACAGGAGACCTGCAGCACAGCTAATGTTTGTTGAAAGGACAAAGCTGACTTTGTCATACTCATTTATCTACAAAGGCTGAGGAAAAAAAAACCTCAGAATACTCATAGGAGTCATCTATCCTCCACAGGTCTTTTCCTGGCTTTTTGTAGATAGAAGGTAGCTTAAATTTATGAGCCTTAATTTAAATGTAAATACTCCTGTTATTCATGAAAATGACCGGTCTCATTTTGAAAACTTAAGCACTCATATCACTCTTCTATGACAATGAGCCCCACAGTTCCTTTCTCCTTGATTAATTATTGGTTTTGCTCTGTGGAGTGGAAAAGTAACCAAGCCTGTGCTCCAGAAGCAGCAATAACTGCCCTCCCAGGCAGCAAAGAAAAGAATATTCCTATCACTCTGCAGCTGGCAGGAGGTGGAATTTAAAACACATTCAGCTGTGTTATAAATCAGGGAACTGAGCTTTTTCTGGAGGCATGCGGGTTGGCATGAATGAATTCCCTCAAAATCCAGAGGCGAAGAAATTTGGGATTGTTCTTAGCTCAGGAGGGGGATATCACAACCTGGGGGTGGTGGCAGTGGCAACATGAGGAAAATGAGAGCACAGAGAGCTGCCTCTCAAGTGGGAAAGAGGCACGTGGGAGAGGGGAGAAATGGGAGCTGAGGGGACTGGGTGCTGACTGCTCCTTGGGAAGGAACTGTGACTTACAGAGCCATTCAGAGTTCCCCAGCCCAAGGGATCCAATGATAGAAGGTTTCCTATTCATCTTCATGTCAGGTAACACCATTTATGTCATTTCCACTTGTTTTACATACCCTGATGTGTGCTGAATGGTGCAAGAACAGCAGCACAAATCACCACCTGAGAGATCCTGAAGGCTGGCACATGACAAGGCACCACAGACTGAGGCTATGGGCTTTCACTGAGGAGGAATGGATGATTTCTTGTATTACCTTCCTACTCTAATGCCTTCCAGACAAAAAACATTGGCCAAGGCTTTGGTAGGACTTTTCCACTAGCTCCTCCCTGGTGCATGGGCAGCAATTCATTCACCACAGATTTTAAGACTGAGGTCAGAACATAAAGACATCAGAACTTCCATGTCCACTCAGACCAATGTGCCATTTAGGCTGGGACTCAGTCCCTGTGGGGATCAGTAAAAATTAATTTGGGAAAGAGCAGTGGAAACAGAGGAGTTAAGCTGCAAGTTGTTCCTTGCTCTTAACCTGACAGTCAGAAGATATTCCTGATTCAGAGACTGCACTTAAATGCATTAAATGACCTCAGTGGTGGCCCCAACTCCCCTCAGAAGTCACTGGACTCCTGTGGTTTATGTTCGCCAGGGTCAGACCACAGATTACTCCACTAACATGATAGACTGAAGAGCTCATGACCTGTTATTCACAGCAGAACACCTCTGTCTGTGTGGGTTCCTCTTTGTTTGCCCACTCCCAGGGGCTGGATGAGAAGGCATTTCTTCACAAATGAACCCCCTCCTGTCCTTTGGGAGCTGCAAGGTGAAGGAACAGAAAAAGCCTGGATCTGGACAGCAGGAAACTGCTCATCCATGGGCGGTGGGAGCGAGCTGGGAGGAGTGCTTGGTGCTGCATCCTGCAGTCGCACAGTTCATGCAGCAGTTTCACTTCTGGCTGTGCCTGGCAGCAGATTTTGGGCAGGAAATATCCCCCTGAAATGCAGCAAGGTGAGACAGCCACAACCAAGGGGGGTGTGTCACCCTGAGTGAAGGAGCAGGCAGATGGAAAAGGATTTCCTTGAGAAGAGGAAAGGACAGACAATTTCTGACATGGAGAGAAAAGATACTGCCACTGGAGGCACCCTGGCTTTGTAAATGAAAGGGTTCATTGGTTCCTCATGATTTCTTCAGAATCAGGGCTGTCCCTGGTGAATGGTATCCAGACACCTCCTCCTGAAAGGGCATGACACCAAACCTGTTTCAAAGGCTGATGATGTGAGGCTTTGGGTAGAGTGTAGCAAGTGAGAGCACACTCTCATGGGAGACTGAGTTATGAAGTGCCTTGTTTTAAATTTGCAGGAATTTGGGAACAACAGCAGTGCAGCTTGTGCAGAGAAGGGAAACAAAGCTGGGAAAGAATCTGGAGCACAATTTTGATGAGGAGCTGGGGGTGTTTAAGTCTGCAGAAAAGGAGGCTCACAGGAGACCTTCTCACTCTCCAGAACTCCTTGACAGGAGGGTGCAGCCAGGTGGGGGTTGAGCTCTGCTCCCAGGTAATAAGGGACAGGACCAGAGGAAACAGCCTCAAGCTGCACCAGGGAAGGTTTAGATTGGAATGATCAGGCATTGGAACAGCCTGCCCAGGGCAGTGGTGGGGTCACCATCCCTGCAAGTGTTCAAAAACCATTTAGATGTGGCATTTGGGCACAGGGTTTAGTGGTGGATGTGGCAGTGCTGGGGTAATGGTTTGAGTCAGTGATATTAGGGGTGTACTCTGACCTCAAGGAGTCTCCATGGGTCTACAGGAAATGTGTGTATTCCAGTGAATCCAGGGCCACCAGAGCCTGGCTCTGGCTGTGCTGGCCAAAGCAGGTGAGATTATCTGGGATCCGGGATGAGCCTCCCTCTCACCACACGCTGAGCACTCGGCTCAGCTCTGCAGCAGGTTGGACATGAAGAAGCAATTAAGGTGAAAGCCAACATGATTCTCCTTGGCCTTCCTAATTAGTAAATCAAGAGCCAGGCGTATTATGAGAAATTGCACATAACAGCCCCTTTATCTGATCTGAGAACAGACCATGCTGTTCCCTGGCTCCCTTTCCTACCACTGGCACCCTGAACTGCCTCGTGTGCAGAGTGTCAGAGCTGGGCTTCCATGAAGGAAAACAGCAGCAAAGGGAAAAAAAAAAAAAGAAAAATTCTCCGGCAGCTGACTGCAGCCTGGGTCAGAGGTGGGCAGAAAGAGCTTCTAATTGTTGGTAGAGAGAGGATGTCCTGCTAATTATTTCCACCAAATGACCTTAATTGTGTGATTTGACAGAGAAAGCAGAGAAACAGAAACCCCATTCTTTTGAGTTGGAAAATGGTGAGATCTGGAAAGGCAGAAAGAAAATCGCATCAACTCTTTCTGTAAAGGTGCCCTCACTGATTCAGAAATGGACATCTATAAATAGCCCTGGTAAAACTTGAAGTAGCTTTCTGTTGTTTTATTGTTTTTTGTCTCTCACTCTATCCATACAGTGGTGTTTTTCCTCTGGGATGCACAGAGCCACTATCTTCTGATTCAAAGCACGAGACAAACAATTAACATTAACAATCATAATAATGTGCCAGTGTGGTTGAAAGATCACTGAATTAGCTGAATCATCTGCATAGAAATAATTGCAAATAAAAACTTTATTAAGGAAGCTTGGAAACCTATTAATTCATGTAGTACTCCATTAATAATGATGTTCAATTAAGACTACTGTCCCAAAGTCTCTCTGGAAACAGCTGATAGGAGAAACAGGAGTGCACTTCGCTGGAGCCCTTCCCATCACATGACTGGGATACGCCAGAAGGAGAATCATGGATAATACTTAAAAAAAATATTCCACCTCTTTAGTCTTTTCTAGGGCATGCAGAGCACATGTACAACTCACAAATGGCACGGAGTGGGAAGAATACCTCACAGCAAGTTATTTCCCAGGCTCTGTGCCTGTCAGGGCCTATTTGCTTTCACCCACATGGAAGCCTCCCCTGAGGTCCCCACAGCCTCCCCTGTGTGCTCAGTCAGTGCACATACTCTGAACTCCTCACACTTCCAGATGGGAACAGCAGCTGGAGAGGCTGGCAGGGAAAATCAGCTTCCTGGTGGCAGCTGCCTGGGGGAATGTGAATATTCCCACCGGAAAAGCAAGGGGAAAAGCAAGGGAAGAACGGGAGCCTGGAAGGAAGTGACAGCTTTATCACAAGGACAGGGGTGAAATGCTCAGGTGAAGAGGAGAAGCAGCGGCTTCCATGAGTATTTAGGATGCGCAGAGACCCTAAAAACAAACCCACTGTGGGAGCGTCTGTGCATCTGTCTTTCCCAAAGCTTCACTCTGCTGCCTTCAAGCCAGTTTTTAATGGCAGGACATGGGGCATCCTGCCTGCTTTAGACACAAAAGCTTTCAGCACTGCTGTTCCAGGCGTGGGAAGGATGCAGACAATACAGCACACAGCAGCCAGGCCAGCCCCAGACTGGCTGTGCTCACTGCTTAAATCAGGGATAACTGAAAGTCAGCCCCTGCAAACTCCCAAGAGCACAACTCCAACCTTGACTGTGCCATCAAGTCATCCACTGGAGAAAATTCCCAATTTTCACAAGAATGATAAAAATACAGATGACTTCATTTAGGGCAGCATGTGTTTGTGGCTGAAGAAGATTTAGGGCTCTGCTCTAATTTACTCCTCTAAATGGGGGTCAGATGCCAGTAATTTTTAAACAAAGAGAAAAGAGTTGCATATTATCTTTTTGAGCAGAAAACACCTTGCAGCTCAGGTTTTCTGACATAGGTTGTAGTTATCAGTCCACACTGTGGAAAGGTGAATGTTTTCCATGAACAGTGACCACTGCAGTGGGATTGCACAGATCAGTCAGGACTTCAGAAACCAGACAGTGAGAGCTCAGAGTAGTTGATCTGGCTTAGAGCTACTGTTTGGGAAATATGAGTGCACAGCATGTCCTCATTCATAATCCCCTTATGGGATTATACAAAAAAAAAAAATCTGAAACCAAATTAATTTAATTTAAATGACCATCTAGAGAATTCAAAGGTTATGTTGTTTTTTTTTTTTGTTTGTTTTGTTTTTGGTTTTTTTTTTTTTTACTTTTAATACAATTACACAATTAGCAAAAAGTTTATTACACTATCTACATTTACAGATACTGTGGTGACAAACCAAGGAGGAAAATCTGAGCTGCTGATGCTGCTGTTCACACTCTCCTTGGCCTCATTTACACCAAGACATGGTGTGAAATATTTAATTATTTTGGAGCATTTGGCCAGGAATTCAGGAAAGATTGGAAACCTCCCAAATAATCATTCCTGCGCTTGGTCTAAATTCCTCATTGTCAAGGTGCTCACCGGGCATAAGGAAATGTGTCCAGTGGCTCAGCCTGGACACATCCCCAGGGAAGCTGCTGTTCCCAGAACTGGCAGAGCCAACCCAGAGGCTGCTAGGGGTGTCCATGGCCCATTTGGAGGGCACAAAACCATCCACCTCTCCCCTCTCTGATGTTTTAGCTGACAGAGCAATGTGAAGCAGCAGAATTCACAGAATCGTGGAATTGTTTAGCTTGGAAAAGCCCTCCTAGATGATAAAGTCCAACCACTGACCCAGCGATACTAAACTGTGTCCCCAGGTGCCCCCATCCACATGGCTTTTTAGCATTTGCAGGGATGGTGACTCCACCACTGTCCTGGGCAGCCTGTTCCAATGTCTGAAAACCCTTTCAGTGAAGAAATTTTCCCTAATATCCAACCTCAACTTCCCCTGGCCCAGCCTGAGGCTGCTCCCTCTCCTCCTGTCCCTGTCCCCTGGGAAAAGAGCCCAACCCAGGGCTGTCCCCTCCTGTCAGGGAGTTGTGCAGAGCCACAAGGTCCCCCTGAGCCTCCTTTGCTCCAGCCTGAGCCCCTTCCCAGCTCCCTCAGCTGCTCCTGGTGCTCCAGAGCCTTCCCCAGCTCTGTTCCCCTCTGTGGACACCCTCCAACAGGTAAATTATCTTTTAGATTGGGAAGAAGAGAAGGTTCCTGAGTGGTGAACAACTACAGTGGAGTTAGTGAGGGACCTACACATGCAATTCCATGTGCGAAAGCTGAAATGGAACCATTTAGCGCTTAAACAGTCGCAGGTGCATCTGCAGTTCATAACTCTACACATCATCTTGAAAACATATTATCTGATTTTCCTTCCCATAGATGACTCAGGATGTGTTTTTGTTTTTGTGGTTTGTTTTTTTTTTTTTTTTTTCAATCAAATTGCTCTCCTGAGCATGATTCACATATAAACTGCAAAGACCCAACTGTGCTTTCCTCCTTTCTCTGAAATCTTGGAAAACTTGCAATATTTTGTCCACTGTTCCCAAAACCACTCCATTATCATCAGAAGGAGAACACAGGCAAGTTTAAGCTTGTCAGTCAACATAGATCTAGATCTTGTAAGAGCAGTTCTGTAATCAGAATTCAAACAAGTTTACGTCCATCTCTAAAAACTCCCAGCCAAAATCTTGGTAGCAACAGAAATATTGCAGAACACAAATACTGCAACAGCAGTAACATATTTCTAGCACAGGATAGAAGGGGCTTCCAAACCTCAGGTTGAGAAAGGAATTGAGCAAAAGCATTTCATAAATTTCGGATACTCTAGTTTGACTCCAGCCTAAACTTTTTCCTCTACCACACTGCTCTGGGACCCCTCTGCTCTGTGGGCTGGAAATCATCCTTTCATATCCACTCACACATCTGTCTGCAGAGCATCTGTACCCATTTTTCTTGCACTGACACTGTCCTTGATCATAAGCAGCTCTTCAGTTTCCAGTGTTTATCAAATGGTGATGTATTTATAGGCAGCCACAACACTCCTCAGTGGCTTTCATTGTGCTGGGTTACAATATCATGATTTTAGATGCAGCTTGTGAAGCCTTTCACATTTTAAGAACAGAGCTCTCTGGGCACACTTTTAATTACTGGTATTATTCCAGGAGCTCATGAGGGCCCTGCTCTCTGGGGTTTTATTTGGTGTGGGGTAGGCTCTTTACAAAGAGTGTGAAGAACAAGTTCTACAGATGTGAGATGAAGAGCGGGCGAGTAAAGGCAGTAGGAAGCAAAGGCAATGGCCTGGGGTTAATCAATAGGAAAAGTGGTTTTGGCCTTCATCTGAGTTCACTGGATGAGGCTCTTTACAGAGATTCAGGCAGTACAAGCACTTCAGTTGTTTTGTATTTAAAACCCTCACTGGCTTTGTTCATATTTACAGAGCTCCATAATTTTCATTCCTGCCCTTCTCTGTGCACTTTACTGTGGACTGTACCAGGGTGGGACAGAGCTGGGTTCAAACCCACAGCCATTGCACCCACCCCACCCCATCCCTGGATTTATGGTGAAGTTTAAAAGTGCCTGAATCATTAATGAAGGCTCTGCTACTGAAGTGGCAGATGGAACAGACTGAACTAGGCTGGGTGGGAAGGCAGGACAGGAGGGGGGACATGGAGCACTGACATGAAATCTGTGAGGTGATGTCCTGATGTGGGACTTGCTCTTTCCTCCTGCTCCACAAGAAGAAAGGATTGTGCCTCAGACAGGGAGCCTGCTCTGCTTTAATCACATCAGAAACCTCATCCTTCTAAATGCAAACCAGAACTAACCATGCAGATCTCCTCCCCACTTGAGGTATCCTCAGTCTGCAGGTTCTGAGGACTTAGCACATCACTTTGCTTTGTGAAACCTGCTCTGTATTGATGATCTGCACTTCTCCTGACAGGTTTCTACAAATAATTTAATCAAACTCTTCCATTCTTACAAACAGAGGCCTGCAGCAGCAATCCTGCTGATCCTGCACCAGACTGAAGAGCAACAGGGTAGCTCGAAGGAGCCTGGAACACGAGAGCATAAAGGAAAGTAGATAGGAGATGGCTGGGGAGGAAAAAGGAAAAGAAGAAGCGACTACTGTTTTAGGGAAAAAAATGTTCCAGTCTTTTTGGGAGAAATAATATGTGGGATTTAGGAAATCTGTACGTAATCATAAGAAAGAATGGGGACACCGCCTTAGGCCTATGATAAAAAAACATTTCAGATGCTTTACTGGGGAAATAGAAAGAGCTAAATTTAAGGGCAACAGGAAAGCAGAATTTCCCTCAAAACCTCAGTTTGCTTTCACTGCCACCATAGTAGCGATAAAAGATGTTATGACAACGTCTGTGGGTTTGGTTGTTTTTAGAGCTGCCTTTATCCAGCAAGGACATGTCATTTTTAATCTCCAGCCTATCTCCCTGTCAGCACCGTCCTTTATTGGATTCAAAACTCAGCAGGGACGTGGATGCTTCCCAGAACAAATACCTTTCTTCCCCTACTTCTTCCCTGATAACCACTGCACAAATAAAACTTCTTCTGATGGAATCCACTCAGGTCACTGCTGGCCACTGCCAGCACATTGTTTAATAACAAGTCAGGAGTTTTACAAAGGACTCTTATTCTAGTTCAGAGGATGCCCTAACAGCACAGTGAGAAGGGAAAATCCAGGACAAAGCAATTTGGGTTTCTGCATTATCAGCTGCAGCAAAGGAAAAATGTGATTCAAAAGAAGTATTTTTATCCCTTGGATTTTGTTTTTATTATTTTCTTTTTCCTCAGCTTGATTGGTATTACTGATAGCAGGATTCCTCCTATGGAAAATTTCTGCTTCAGCAGTGTGAGATTGTGATTCAGTGGGACGATGAGGCTGAGTCAGTGGGAGCTGCCTGTGTGCACCTGAGGGAGGGAGCAAACCTTGACTGTTAATGAGAACAAACAGCCTGTGAGAATCCCAGCACTGCAGATCCATTCAACAATGCCAAGTGAAGTGCCCTGAGCAAATCTCTCCACACCCTGCACTGGAGATCAATCTACAGCACCCTTTGTGCACAAATGAATTGTTTTTCCTTCTTGGTGTACTTCTTTTTGTTTGTGAGATTGTTTGGTTTTGCACGGTACAGGCAGCACGGCTCTCACAATATTAAGACCACCTACATTTAGACCTTGAGAAACTGATGTTGACTTGGAGCTTTAGGAGCTGCCTCAGTGACTCACTGGCATTCAGCCAGTGTGCCAGCAACAATCAAGCCCTCTCCTTCACTTTTTATTATTCAGGTGCTAAATGAAATGTTTACTGGCTTGTTTGTCATTGCACAGGTTCAGATGCGACAGAACTGTAGAAAACAAGGCTAAAATGGGTTTTTACAGGAAAAGGGGGGGTCTGGCTGAGCTCTCATCCCTTCCCAGCTGTGCTGGGGGTCTCCTGGACACACATGGCAGATGATTTCATCACCTGCTGCTACATCTGAGATTCCTGACCCTTAAAACAGGCATTTGATTCCTCAGTGCTCAGGGCAGTAGGACTTTTCTGCTAAATGCAGGGTGGGTTGTGAACAAAGGATGAAGTTGCTTAAGGGATCGAGGAAGAATGAAGCTGGGTACATGGTGATAGGATAAATTCGGAAAAACAGGGTCGAGATCCAGTTCCTTTCCTCTTCCATTTTCAGCACAACTGAGGACTAAGTTGGAGGACTAAGCCCCACTGGGCTGGGGCAGCACCAGTGATGGTGAAAAGCTCATTTCCAAAAGCAGAACACCCTCCTGACCACAGCAGCACCTTTTGTCATGCCAGCCAAATATTTCACCTGCTCCTAAAACCCCCAGAGTGAGAGACCCAAAGCCCTGCCAGCAGATCTGTCCCAACACAGCAGGTGTGCTCCAGCCTCCCCTTGAGACAGGGCTGCCCTTGGGGTCCACCTGCACTGACAGAGCAAAGGAAAACTGNACTAAGCCCCACTGGGCTGGGGCAGCACCAGTGATGGTGAAAAGCTCATTTCCAAAAGCAGAACACCCTCCTGATCACAGCAGCACCCTCCTGACCTTTTGTCATGCCAGCCAAATACTTCACCTGCTCCTAAAACCCCCAGAGTGAGAGACCCAAAGCAGGTCGTGGGGGAGAAGCATAAAAATTGGGAGCAGATGTTAAACTTGAATCTTCCTCTAGAGGTCTCCTCTATTTTCATCCTCAGCAGGGACTCATGGAGTGAGGTACATGGATAGAGTGGGGCAGGAATAAGGAACTTGCAGATTTCTACTTTAGGTCAAGATGAGGAGCTATCAGATTGTATTTTTTGGCCAGAAATTACCTAAATTCTTTCCTTTCATCCAATTCCATCATACCTTCTTCCATCCAAAATAAAACAGCATTAAAAAAAAAAAAACAAACTCAAAAATAATAGAAATTGATTATCAAAACTGATTTATTCTTGGGGCACTTTATGGAGATAAATGTGATGAAGATGTCTATAAACCAAAATCTGGGTAGGGACAACCTGTAATGAAACACTGGGACATCTCTAGAACTTTGAGAAACTCATGTATATCAGACCCTGAGGAATCTCATGCTGGTTAACCTGGCTGCACACTGGAGACGTTTTGCATGACACAGTGTGAATTTGAAAAGATGGACTATCTTAATTCACAGCATGTACAGGGAAATATTTCATTGCCCTAGTCAGTTGTTGTTTTTAATGTCGAAGCTGACTGCAAAATTTAAACCTTAAAGTTTAAATAACAGAAGAACAATTTAGAAGAATTCACCTGGGCCACCTCTGTGTTTGAAGCTGGATACATTTATACCATTCTACATAATTGTTTTTGTGTTATTTACTCAAGCATTTACAAAAGACTGAGCATAAAAGTAGGGAATATGGTTACTGCAATGAATAATTTGCATTCTTCATTCAGTGAAAATTAATTCAGGTCTCCAAGCACTGTGGGAATTAGCTTTCTATGCACTGTAGAGGGCTTGAAATGGAAGTTTAAATTGATGCATCATAAAAGTTCCCATTTTATGTTTTAAGGTGTTTTTTTTTGTTTCCATTACCATAGATTATTCTGTTTATAGATGCTGGAGAGCATCTATAAAGCTGAGAAGATTCCTGTTGTTATTAAAAAAGCCGTGTTAGGAATGCTCAGAAGGCTTAGCTAAGACTTCAGGGATGCTCCGCTCCAGGAAAACAGTAATTCTTGCACTGAGGTCACTGTCAATCATCCTGCTGTCATCCTGGGCAGGAGGAGGATGTCCTCCACCCACAGTTTATCCTCTGCTATTAGGACAAGGTTTTTCTTAAGGATTATCACTCACTGGAGCTGCTTATAAGTCCAGGTTGAACTCTCCTGGACAACCTGGCACAAATTATAGAGAAATGCCAGGCGTGGAATCCAAGAAATAATACAGAATTAACCCACCAGACCCCTCCTATGAAAATACATTCCCGTGATTCACGCTGCGGACATACCTGTGATGACCGATCCACATCTATTTATTTTCCACTAATTTGCCTTTCCTCCTGTCCCTTCTCTTCCCCATAGCCCTAACTCTGCTTTCACTGGCATCTCCATTTGCCAAGCTCCCTTCTGCACCTGGACCAGATCAGGGAAGGGTTTCTATGCAGTCTCCTTGATTTGCATTGATCATTTCATGAGCACTGCTGGGAGTTAAGCTCCACTAATGTTCCTCTTTTTATTTAACAAAACTTCTAAGCCCTTCAATGAAGGAAAAAACATAATTAACGCAAAGCAAAACGGAAAGATTTCATTCTGTCTCCTTTGGTTTAGATCTGGGTTTTAGCTGTCAGGGAATGCAAGACATTACCACGTTCAGCCTTGTGAGAAAACAAAACTTTCCCCCAAAACTTGCAACTTGACACATTCAGATCCTGGTCTCCCTTAATGAAGAACACTGTGCTCACTTAATTTTTTTTTTGCTGCATTGATAAATCATGTTCAGTTCTTTCCCTGAATCCAAACAGGCTTTAGCTCAGGAGGAGCTCATCCAACACATTAGTCAGCAAAACCAGGGATGTGCTCAGCAACATAAAAGCCATGACCACTTTCAGGACCATCCAAGACCTGGACAGAGACATGAGAGGCTGGAGCAACCCAGAAAGCGTCTCCCAACCGAGTTAGAAACATGCAAACACGTTACTCACCTCAAGCACAAGAAAAGCATAAAGGCAACTATAAGGGCCCCTACTGAAATACAGTGCCCCAGGTAGTTTATGATGAGAGCAATCTTGTAATGGAGCGCATACTTCCTCTGGAGGTAAAGAGATAACAGGGTTAAATCAGCATCAGTCTCCAAGCACTGGCATTCAGGAACAGTTCATCACTTCACAAAACAGTTATTACTTTTCTCAACTTTACAATGACATAACAGTCCCAGGGCTGATGCCTCTGTGTAAGGCAAACATTGCCCAGGCAAGCAAGTTCAGGCTTGGTGTCATTTCAGTTTATGATTTGTCCACAGTTTCTTACAAATATCTGCAAAAAAAAGTTATTCTGTCCCTGCCTTTTTTTTTTTTTTTTTTTCCCTCAGGTCTTCTTATTTTAAACCTTTGTCATTTTAGGCGACAAACCTACCAAAGACAAATCTTCTAAGAGTTTCAGAAGTTACAAAACATTATTTTCTTAGGAAACAGCACGGTCTTAATGAGCCAGTTTATGCCATTTTCCTACTCAAATGGCTTGGTTTTCACACAAAAATGTCAGTAAGAATAAATAACAAGCCCTTCCCATACAGGCAGATTTTCCTCTGAGGGACATTCCTTGCAGGCTACGATCTTTATCCTTCAAACCCAGGGCAGAACCAATGCAGACCAGAAGAGCTGGAACCCAGCGGTGTCCCTTCAGTTCTGGGAAAGCCTGACAAACCAGGATCCTGTTGTTTTTAGCAGCAACCCAAACATGTGGTGAAATTCCTGCATTAGTGTCTATTTCCTAGGATGTGGGGGAGATTGTTGGTAGGTTCTTGATTCTGTAAACAAAAAAAATAAAGTACAGAAGTGCTCCCATCTAAATCAGTGAATTTAGGGATTTAGTCACCAAATTTTGACCTTGCAGAAACATCTTTATTGGTGGGCTGCTGTTAGCTTTGGAGAAAGAAGCATCTTCTCTCTTTGCTTGGTTAGGAAGAAGTAGAAGGACACTATTCAGATAAATACTGAAGCAGGCTAAAAAGAGCTTTGCTACTGGAAGACTAAATGCCCCTGAAAAATATATTTATTTATTAGTTTTGTCATTTATTTCTTTTCAAGTTAAGCACATCTTTCCCCACGTTGGGATGTTGCCCTCCTTCAGAAGAACAAGGCTCTTAAAAACCAACTACCTACATTTCCACCCTTGTGATAAAAATATGAAAACGAAATCCTACAAATGGCATTTTTTTTTTAAATTTTGGTTGAATTCCTTTTTTTTTTTTTTTTCTAACAATTTCCCTGAACATTTTACTCTAGTGAAAGGAATTTGTCAGTGAATGAATGTTTGGCTGAAACTACAACCAGCAGCTGTAGTTAATCTGTTCCATTGTTCTGTGAAGATAAGCATCTTCCAGCACTTTGCCAGAGAGCCAGGGAGCTCTCTTGGAATCATTTTTGTGATGAAACCTGCCTATATCTTCAGCTCACAGAGTAATGTGCTGTTTCTGGACAGAACTCAACCACGCAGAGTATTTTAAAATCTATCATAAAATCCTCTAAAATAAACTTCCCCATCCACGGGCCCATTTTCTGAATCGCCTGGAGGTGAAAAGAAAAAAAGCAACAAAAGGAAGCCAGGGAATGCAGATTCCTCAGTGTGTTTTATTTATCCTCCAGTCTAGGGGACACCTGAAAGGAAAGAAAACTCACTTGACTCGATGTGCCCACCTGTGCAATGCTGTTTTATTCAACAGTGCCCTGGCAAACTGCAGGGCTCATTGACTCTCCTGCTTAATTCACAGAGCCAGAGGATCACAGAACATCCCAAGGGATCCAAAAGGATCATTGAATCCAACTCACTGTTTCTCGCAGCACTATCAAAACCCAAACCATCTGACTAAGAACTTTTTTCAGAATTGCTCATTTAGTGCTAGAAATCTCCTGGAAGATGGCAAACCTTGTGTTTTTGTCTTTTTCCAGCACGAGGTTCTTGCTATTTAAGTCTGACCCTCCTTTGGCTCTTGACCACTGTTTTAACTTTACTCCGGTTTTAAGAAGGTGTGGTTCAAAACATGAGAAGATTAATTGGAAAAATAAAATTATTAAGCTCCAGTTTGATACACTGATGCTGAAGGAAAAAAAGGCACGACTTTCATATTTTCGGCTTCTGATGTTAACAAGATTTCCTGAAGGCAAATTTAAACATCACAGAAGCAAGAACTGCCTTGGTGCTTACGGAAAACCAAGCTGACAGGGTGGCAAGATCACTTTCCACCAGCCTACATGCAATCTGCATCTCTGCTGGAATGGGAAGCGACACCTTCAGGGCTGAAAAGCACGTGCCCAGAAAATCATGTGTTTGCTCCCCAAAGCTCAGCTCATGTAAAATTCTCGCACAGCTCTTTTCTGGCTCGCCGTCTTGGACACCGATACATTTAAAATGTCAACAACCTTCTCCTGTTACCCAATATCCTTCTGCTTTCAGGAATATGCTTCACTTCACTGAAACAAAAATTTCAATTCTGTTCAGGCTTAGGAGGGGGGTTGCTAGACTAGGAATGAGCTAGAGAAGGAGATCACAGAATCCTGGGATGGTTTGGGTAGAAGGGACCTGAAGGATGACTCCTGCCATGGTCAGGAATGCCAGCTACTAGGCCAGGTTGCTCAGAGCCCCTGACCTGGAACACTTCCAGGATGAGGAATCCAGGGATGGGGAATCCAGGGATGGGGACTGCAGAGAGATGGTTTTACCCCCCTGGCCGCAGCAGGTCACACCATTGCAATCCCCTTCCATGACCTTAGACATGGCAATCATGTTACACCAGGCAGGGCAGAGGTGTCTCCTACCAGGTAAACTGAGGAATGACAGCACAGTGCTTTTACCTGCACTCACTTTGCACATCTAAGGCCTGGTGGGTTCCCCACAGGCAGGCCTCGTGCTAGTGACACGGCCATTCTGTCTAGGGCACTTTTCCCCTTGCTTCAGGGGACTGCTTGAACTGTCACAGACAAATCAGAGAGTGATTTGAATCAATAACCACCTAATAACAGCACTGACAAGGATCTTGCTGCCTCTAACAGAGCTTACTGACAGGTCCTGCCAGTGTTTCCAGCTCACGTCTCCCTGGGAGGCTGCACACGCCATTGCCAGTCAGTCACTTCCGATTTCCTCCCGGTGCCAGGATGATCTCAGCACCAGCACAGCTTAAGGACACCTCTCTAAAGGCTTTCAGAAGCAACTGGGAAGTATCTTTGTCATCCCAGATGACTCTGAGCTCATTGCTTTCCCGTTCTGAGCCAGCTGGGAGCTGCTGCGGCTGATGAGACCATGCTCCTATGCAGGATATTAGTCTGAGCCCAGCGTGGTGCTAACTCAGCTACTCAGCTTGAAGCCACCTCAAAACATCAGCAGAAGCAAATTCACGTACAGCTGCCACAGACCACAACACCAAAGTTCCTGATTTATAGCTCTTTTTGGAGGCTAAGATGTATCTCTTGCTGCTTGAGACGCTCACTTTTCTTCTAAGAAGAGCAGAGATTTGTGTCAGATGCAGGGAAGGCCCTTTCAACACAGGAGCTCGTAGGAGTAGCTGAGGAGACTCTTTCCATTTGTCACACACCGTTGCCACCAAACAACCAGCTGGATCCAAATTATTTCTGTATCTTGCTCCTGTGCCTGGAGGAGGAGCCAACTGTTTGTTCAGAGGGTGAGATTCAGTCTGACATGAGGACACCAACACTTGGGTACCCACCCCAGGCAAGGGTTAAAAGTAGTCGTGCACACACAGGCACCCTGTGTCCCCTGAGGTGCAGCTGGTGTCCCCTGTGATTCACAGCTGGTCCTGGTGACTGACCTCCACGGCTGCTGCTGAATCAGAATTTTTAGGGTTGGAAAAGACCTCTAAGATCATTGACTCCAACCATTCCCTCAGCACCACCCTGTTCACCACTAAACCTGTCCCCAGGTGCCACATCCTCAAGTTTTTCGAACACTTTCAGGGATGGTGACTCCACCACTGCTCTGAGAGGCCTATTCCAATGTCTGAAAAACCTTTCAGTGAAGAAATTTTCCCTAATATCCAACCTAAACTTCCCCTGGCCCAGCCTGAGGCCATTCCCTCTCCTCCTGTCCCTGATCCTTGGGAGCAGAGCCCGACCCTCCCGGTGTCCCCTCCTGTCAGGGAGCTGTGCAGAGCCACAAGGTCCCCCTGAGCCTCCTTTTCTCCAGGCTGAGCCCCTTTCCAGCTCCCTCAGCTGCTCCTGGTGCTCCAGAGCCTCCCCCAGCTCTGTTCCCTTCCCTGGACATGAAGGACACAGGTATTCCAAAGGACAGTCACCTGCCAGCTGCAAGGAACCACTGGGACATTTGAAATTACAGCACGCGACTACATTTAAGGAACTAGATCTCAGTCAGAGTGGGAATCTAGCAGCACATCAGTCCCAGAGCAGTTTTATCAGCTACTGCCACGGGTCTCAACCACAAGCAGAACAATGATGCATTAATAAAACACAGTGAATTTGTGTTACTGAGTTGATGCCCCCGAAGACTGACCCACAGCTGAAAAAAACCTAAAATTTCTATTGCAACATTGCCAAAACTCTGCCATAAAACATGGGATTGATGTTGAAAAGTCCTGTTCCTATCCCCTGTCATCAATCACCGAATTAAAACCATGTGATTCTTTAGCACTCTGCCTGTGAGTGGTCAGGCTTAAATCAGTGTTGGTTTTTTTGGATTAAAAATAAACACAAATCATCAGGCCTTACCCCCTGCTGATGTTTAGCATCTGCTAAATTCAACAAATAACAATAGACCCACTTGTATGCCTGAATCTCACCTTTAATCAAAACAGAGGGAATCTGTGGGGATTGTTCCTTTTTTCTATTTTTTTGGTTTTTTGAGATCAGAAAGTATTCATCTGTAACGCTGAGCATTATGAGAGATTTCAAAAATATTCACAAATATTAATATTTGCAAAGCTTGTCACAAATCTTTAAAGATCTAATAAATGAGTTTTTAAGCCTCTGTAAGCAAGGGTGGGGGAACATCTGCACATTCATCTGTTTAAGAAACATGCTATTTAAGGAGTTTTAAGCTATCACCATAGCTGCAAAGTTTTTAAAAGCAAAAACAGAGTAAAGGGAATAATCCTGTCCTCTAGCCACAACACTTCTCCAGCCTCTCCAAATAAAACCCCTCTGTACTTGCTCGTGCACAGACAGCCACTGCTGGGAGCCATGCAGACACGCAGTGAGTGTTACCAAAATGCAGCAGCGTTTTCCTGAGTGGGTGCAGCTCACTGCTCCCTGCCCAGGTTTCCTGCACCACCTAAAGCACATCACAGATATCTGGCCCAGCTCTGCTCCCCATTCTCCAAATCACCTCTGGCTGCTCCACATCCCCTCTCTCTTGCCCACTTTTAGGAGTTGGTCAGTCTGTCCCTCCCAGTCCCCCAGCTTGTGCTGGCCACAGCACTCCTGCAACGATGCACTGAGATGGTTTAGGGACCTGAGTCATCAAAAAAAAAACCAAAGATCCTGCAGCAAGTTTTCATTTTAAATGGGAATGAATTGTTAGGAGGGACTGCACTGGGGTTGTCCCAGCTTAGGCTGGCCTAAATTGCCATGGGAGCCTCTCCACCGTGCTAGAACACCTTGGATGTCCCTCTGGGTGGCAGCCAGGTACTGGCACAACTTTTCTTAATTCCTCGAAGCCTCTAGGAAAAGGAGGGAGGATTAGATTAGCCAGGGGGTAAGCACAGGTCCTCCTCAGCAGCTGGTGTGTGGTGGTTGGTTTTCTGATTCACTGGTGAAAACGCACGGCGACCAAGCACGTGGATCTCACAGGATGGATGCTGCCCCACAGCCAAGGCACATCCTGACTGTTCGGGGTGAGCACCACTCCAGGGAATCCCTGAGTACTGCATGTGGGATCTCTTCCTCCTCCTCTCTGTCCCTGGCACGGCACAACTACAGGGACAGAATGAGCTGGATGAGCCCCAAAACAAACCAGTCTGAGCTGCTGGGCTCCACCCTGGATCCTTGAGGGAAAAGCCACTCCTGACAGACGCAGCACAAAGCCTTTGGGAGGTTGTGACCCACCACAGCACTCGACACAGGAGGAAGAGGAAGAGTATGAAGGGCTTGAAGGCTTAAACTGTGTGAGGGTGAACGTCTGTGATGTCTCTGAGACATCTGAAAAGAAAAGGGCTTTGCATAATTCCTCGCAGCCCTTCTGAAGGAACTTAACCCCATATGTTAATTTAAATCTGCTGTCTCCTATATCATGCAAGACTGGTTTGATCTCTTAAAGACAGCTGGGTCCTGAGTCTACTTTTTATGTATTTTTTCTGTTGCTGCCCCTTTACATATTTGCTTAAGGAGAAATGACATTGAGATCTGTAAAGGTCAGTTGCTGATGAGACCTCAGAATGGGCAGATATAGGGTGGAATCAGCTGGTTGAACTTATTTTTTAGTGCCAAAGAAGCTTTAGGTCTTATTGTTATTATTACTAACATTTACTGTAGCAGCTGTAGGCTCTGAAAAAAGCTAGGAAAAATCTGCATAAACACACATCATCAGGGATAGAGAGAGATAAAGCATCCTGTTTAAAAAAACATGTGAATAGGGGATGTGGAGAAAGGATAAGTGATTTGCCTCAATTCACAGGGAGGTTTTGTTGCAGAGACAGAAATGGAATCTCTCTCAGAAGTCCCAAATTAGTTAACCTTAAGTTTAGTTTTGCATTCATTTACGCTGAGAAATGCCATTGAGAAGAGTGAAGGGAAAAATACAGACCTTGTCATCCAGAATAGGCTCGCACTGAGAGTAGTTTATCTTGGAAGCCCATGTCCCATTGCCCAGGCATTCTCTGTAGGCATTTCCTGGCACAGACCAAAATAAAAGAGAGATGAACACTCTGTTCTGGACTTGAAACAGCCTAGACATTTCACAGGTTCAGGAAAACACTGGCAGAACAGATTATTTACAAGGCAAAAAATCAACTTATCCCACCTCTGTGAGGACTGGAGCAACCCACTGAGAAGAGGAGAAATAAATAACAAGCACATCTACAAACAGGGAGTATGTAAAGGTATTTATTAACAGTTTTTTTCTTACACAAAAGGAATTCAGATGACAGCAAAGAGGACATTGCAACTGAAACCATTTCTGGTGTTTACCCAAGGTGCCAGTTCTCACAGATCATAAGTGAAAATCACAAATTACTGAAGCAGAGATTTAATGTCCAAATTCAACTTCACCCTGCAGAGATATGGGAACTACATGTGGCAACACTGGGGTGAAGAGGGGAGTTCAATTTCTGGCTAGCACTCTCTTCATCCCAAGGAATTCCGAGAGAAAACTGCAGTTTTCCTGGACAAACCTTCCTCCACTCATCAAAGGCACATCCAATCCCAAGCAAGAGGTTCTTGGGTTTTTTCCATTCTTATTTTGAACTGTTTCTTAGAAACAAGAGCATTAAAATAAAACAGGAAACCCAGAAAGATCCCCAAAGGACAAATAAAGGCAACTTCCTGATGGACTGTTCATGATGTTGTTGTTGCCCTTTACCCAATTTCTTTTTGGGCCTTTGCCACGGTCATTTAGTGCAGGAAAATCAAATGGTCCTAAATGTGCTGCTGACACCAGCCTTTGAAAAAGGTAAAGAGACTTGTGAAAAGGTGATTTTTCTTATAGAGGAGGGAAGTCAACAAATAACAGTCCCTGCAGATGTTCTAGATGATACCGTATCCACACAGATCACTGAATTTCATATTGCTGTTTTCTATTTGCACTTTTCCACTGTTTCTTTTTGGAGTGACGAGGCCAAACAAAGCAAACCAGTCTGAGTGGGGTTTAGGTGGTAGGATCTGATTCACATCCCTAAAAGCTCTTGCATTTGTCTCCTCCTTTGGCTGGTGCTGAAGCTCTCTGTGCAGAATTGCTGCTGATTTTGAGCCTCTGTAGCAAACTCCTGACTCTCCACACAAGCTGATGCTCAGTCGGATGTTGAGTCCCACTTCCAGGGAACTGCTCGTATGAAACCCTTATTTTATTAATTCAAACCCTTCTTTCACTCATTCTGACTCCTCATTTTCCCTGGCTGTATCCCTCCAGCTCAGCTGTGGAGAGCACAAACACAGTCTATCCTGTGAGGCACTGCGAGCGTACAACCCACAGGAGTGCAGCTCTGAGAGCTGTCACAGCAGATCTCCCACACGGTGAGGGTATCAACAGGAGGGGGAAAATCAAACTCTGAATGTCTCTCATCCAGGATCTCCTCCAGTATCCGTCCCTTCTCAACACCAGCAGCAAGCAGATCTGGCTTCTGAGAATCTCTCCTTTCACACTCAAGTTGTCATTACTAATTTCTACCCCACAGTAAAGGTCTTTTTCTTTTTCCTTTCCTTTCCTTTCCTTTCCTTTCCTTTCCTTTCCTTTCCTTTCCTTTCCTTTCCTTTCCTTTCCTTTCCTTTCCCTTTCCCTTTCCCTTTCCCTTTCCCTTTCCCTTTCCCTTTCCCTTTCCCTTTCCAAAAAAAGGAAGGCAAAAGATCTGACCGTGGCTACAGCAAAGCCTTGGCAGGAGTACAACTGGGATACCAAATCCTCCCTGACTCCAGCTCAGTCTGTTATTTTATAGATCTTCATAGAGTACATCCAGATAAACAATCAAACACCTACAGGAATGTCTCACTTTTATGTATTTATACACACATGCCCACACACCCACGCTAGACAGAGCCTGAATTTTATTCTCAGTGGAGCAGAACCATTTAAGAGCAAGTGAGAACTTCAAGCAAAAGTTCCTTGTACACAGAAAAAAAAATAGTGTTGCATTTATCAAAAAAAACACTCTATGATAACCACAAGTCTCTCTGTTTTCAGGGCAAACAGGACTTCTAGGAAACTCCAGCGTATTTGTTTTTTCAATAAAAAGAAGCTGGCCAACCAGATTTGAGCCCATACATCAATAATAATGGAAAATTATTTTCATCTGACATGGAAGGACATGAGAGAAACTCACAGACTTCTATTTATTAATTTTGAAGGACTCCTCACACTCTGGTGCTTGATAAATGGGGTAGACATCCAAACTCTGTTTCCAGTTTTCCCATAACACTCTTCAGCATCCCTGCACCTCAGCACCACTACCACCAGATTAATTCTGGGAAAACTTGCATGGGTTGAGAGCCATTTTTCCACAAATCAGTTCAAGGACCTTTATCCCCAACAGGAAATGTGTCTTTTAGTCACCTAAAGTCATGTAAAATGAATTCCACCCTGGTTTATTACACTTCATTAACAACACTGCCAGAGACTCTTCTAAAGAGCCCACAGTGGTGTCTAAACAGAAAATGGAGCAGCAACATCCAATATTTGTCACCCCAGCTGTGATTTGTCTGCTCCTTAGTATCCACTGACATGTTTTTGCTGTGAGGGTGACAGAACACTGGAACAGGCTGCCCAGGGAGGTTGTGGTGTGTCCCTTTTTGAAGATACTTAAAAACTTTTTAAGACACGCTCCTGGGCAACTGGCTGCAGGTGGCCCTGCAGGGGGGTTGGACCAGACCTCAGCCATCCCGTGGTTTTGTGATTAACTACATAAAATTATCTTCTGGAACAGCTTTAAAACACAGCACAGGTACAATGTTCTACATCAGTTTATGAGGTAAAACATTAATTTCATTTAATTTCATTTCTAAGCGCAGATGATGTTACATTTCCGAATGGGGTATGTAAAGGGAAGCGTTTGATGAGCGGTATTTTTGTATTTTGCTTTTTTTATTGACCCTGTTGAACAACACAAAGCTTTTCAGGTAGCGGTAACTCAATATGTATGGATTGGCCTGGTGGCAGGCTCGTGTTCAGGCAGTAGAAGTCCATTAAAGGCACAGCACAAACAGGAGACAGGAGCACTGGCTAAAGGTAATGGATGTCATTCTCAGCAGGAAGTTCAGCACTTCCCCCAGTCATTAGTGAGTGAAAGACAATCCCAGACACTGCATGCAGGCACTGCTATAATGGGTCTTGTCCCTGACAACCGCAGCTAAGCTGGTTTTGAAAGAGATTTTACTTGTTTCATGTAGATGACTTTTTGACAAGGTTTACATTTCCAGTTTTCATTAAAATGGAAATCTGACTTCTCTGGCTATTTATGCCTTTCTTCTCCTGGATTCTACCAAGTGCCCATGGAATCTGGAGACAAGTTCATCAGCTACTGGAGCAAAGGGAATAAACAGAAAAATGAATAAATAAATAAGACAGCCTGTTAAGCCCTGAGCTGAGGGTATGTGGCTGCTTTGACAGCTTGCTGATCCACATTAGCTGTCAGCTGAGCTGAAGTGAAGGGTCCATCAATCACAGAACCAGAACACACTCCCTGGAACACACAGGCGTTTGGAAATGGGGTTAGGAGTGACTGTGGCAGAGACTCACAGATGCAATAAACACAATAAACACCTTGCAGGGCACAGTGGGCCACGTCATCCACCTCACTACCCACAGGACTTGTGCAGTCCAGATTAAAAAGCAGAAGCCCCAAGAATTCTCAGTAATTATTTTGTAAAACCATTACAGGCAGTCTGTTAAATCTCTCCACTGCGATTTTATTTTTGTTGATATCCTATATCGGTATTTTTTCCTCACTTTTTAAGAGAACTACTGAACTGTTTTTGCCTCTGTACTGCCCTCTGACCTAGCTGAGCAATTTGCCAGCCTTTTCAGAGTAGAAAGGTCTGCATATTTGCCACAGGTGGAGTTCAACCTTGCAATTTTGGAATATCAAAATGCAGCCAGTCTTGTCCACATCTCACCAATCCTTTCCTAGCCTGGCTTCAGGGCACAGCACAGCAGCCCATGGTGCTCCCAGCATGAAGGTGTTTGTGCCAAATTTTCCAATAGGAAGCAAGCCCAAGTGAGTGAGGTTTTCCCTTAGATACAAATTAAAATAGTTTCTGTGATATGCTGGTCTGTAAAATCTTTAGAGACAGTGGAGGAAACCTGCTTTGTCTCAGTGCCACGGTTAAAGCCAGATGACATCTTCTGAGCTGAATAAATGGATTTTGAAATATACAGTTTTGGGGCAGCAAAGATCACTTGATAGGTCTGGTAGATGTAAACTTGGGTTTTAGTCTCATGAAAAAAAATTTTAGATACATTCAAAGAACACAGAAGTAAAACAACCCAAAATATCCCAGTGCTGAATGTTGTAGCCCAGGAGTTCCTCACAACATGGAATTCAACTCGGGCTCTTCCAATGCTAGATTACATGAGGAATTCAATCCCAGTTTCAAGGATTCCTTTTTTTCAGGGGGTTCTAATCACTTGGGACATTGCAAGATTCTCCCAGTGTCTCCTGTAAACAATTTTTATTCATTTAATGTTCAAAATAATGTTCAAATTTTGCTTGGTATTAAGCAAAAACTTTTTCTCTTGGGTACATACCCACCATGATCCCCAGTAAAACCAACAGGAACTGCCAGATACAAATTCCTTAGATTGGCTGCCCAGATTTCACAGGAGCCAGATCAAATGAGACAGAAAAAAAACCTGTGTTGCATAAGGCACACATCACTTCATGTATAGACTATTCTTAGCCCCTTTTCAAAGTCTCAGGAAAACAGCAAGCTTCTAAAAATAGGGGCTGAATCATGGGGCTCTCAATTATTTATTCATGGGCCATCCTCCCTCTTTGGTGCTTTATTTTTTCCTGATTGTTGCAGTGACAAGCTTGAGCCAGGTAGGATTCACAAAGCATCAGGACAACTGCTTACTATTTCTAGAAATTATAAGTGACAGCAGCATAATTGTGACATCCAGGAGACTGGGGAAAAAAATAAAAATAATCTCTCTCCACATATTTTATTTGTGAATGAGGGATATTCTGACAAAAATAAGCAGAGGCAAGAACAGTTACCCAGCTGATGCTTATTGCTTTGTACATCAGCCAACATCAACCTGAAAGCCAAGAGGCTTTCTCTGGATGTCACAGCTGGGTTTGGTTTGTTTTTTTTTTTTTTGAATTTGTACAGAAATATAATGCACTTACAGGAGAGTCTTGGAAGACAGAGAAATCATAATTTAGGCAAGAAATGTTTACCTAGAAAAATATTTCTAAAGTTAGCTCTGTCCGGCACAGCTTGATGTATCCTCAGGCTTTCAAGAACATTAGAACCTTTGATCAGAGTTTTCTATTGTTTTCCTTTGCCAAGAAATCCTAAAAGGTTGATGAGAAGCTTGAGCAGCCTAATTATGCTCACTTGCTGCATTGATTTCCCATCTGCTGAAGAGCTCAAGTGATTCACCCAGGTCACAGAACAGGTCAAAAAGCAAACGCAGGAACAGAACCTTTCAGAAGTTTACAGGTGCTGCAGGCTCCTCCTTCAGAATTTAGGAAAACATTTCTCTGGGTTTCTAGCCCAAGGCACCCTCTGTCGGACCTACAAAGACTGAGGGCACCTGAGGTTCTCAGTTCTGTTTGTACAGAGGATCACAGAACATTCTGGGTTGGAGAAGACTTTAAAATCATCCAGTGCCACGCCCTGCCACGGGCAGGACACCTTCCACCAGAGCAGGTTCCTCCAAGCCCTGTCCAGCCTGGCCTTGGACACTCCTTGCCCCAGGCTGGGGCTCCTGGCAGCAAGCAGTGACACTACAAAGATCCCGCAGACTGAATTGTGCAGGACTGTCAGAAAAGTGGCTCTTTTCAACCTTGTTCAATGAAATTCCCGCTAAAGTAAAACTTCTCACAAAAAATCCCACACATTCTGTTTGCCTTTCTGATCCCCACATGGTTCACCTCAGGAAACACAATTTCTTGCAATATTTTTCACTCCTCGTGCCTCCAGGGTTAGCAAAAATGGTTCCACAAAATACACCTCTTTTATAATAAATACTCTGTTTCTTCACAGCTTTATTTTGAATTGTTTCAGGATTGAGGTGTGGGCAGGCAATTCCGAAAACTGCCCTTTCCCAAGACAATCTTTCCTCACCAGCATGATTTGGGAATCATCCTGGAAGCTGCCTTCCTCATCCCAAATTGGTTACAGCTCCTGTGATTACCCTCCTACTAATAACTGAATAATAAAATAATTATTATTCAATTATAGAATTATTATCCCTACATAACATTAATTTCCTTAAGAAATTAATTCATGGCTTGTGATTGAGGAAGGATAAAAGAGGGAGATTATAAAGCACTATTCCTCAGGTTATCATCTTTTCCCTTCACCTGGTTTACAGCATAAGAAAAAAATACAAAGAGAAAAAAATCCTCAACAAAATATAAAAGTCAAACCAAACTCCCAACCCAAACTTCCTCATTTCTAGCTGAACAGAAACCAGAAATTGTACGACTCCCCAAAAACCTGTTGCAAAATAAAACCCTGACATTCAGGCTGGGTTTACTTCCACACCCAGTTACTGAAATTAATCTCTCCTGAAAGGCCAGGTATCACACCCAAAAGAAGATGCACAGACATCACTCGTACTTCAGCAAGTCACTGACACTTGGATTGCTGGAAACTACGGGAACACCCAGAGAGTCTTTCCTCATACTTGTCCTATTCTTATATTATTCTTATCATATTCTTCTATTGCTCTCCACAGACGAGCTCAAGATGAAGACATTTCAACTCTGATGTCCTGATGCAGATGCTCACGTGTGAGTGCAGGTTACACTGTCCGTGCTGCCACAGACATCCAGCACTATCTGAGGTCGCCTGTGGTGTCCATGATATCCACTCAATCCAGGCCATCAGACCCTACTAAATTCCCAAATTTAAGCTAATTACTTGATCCCAAGATTGCAGCCAGCACAGTCTAGACAGATTCAGTTGATATGTGGCCATTTATTTCATGGAGCTGAGCTGTTTTTCCATTGACCCCTCACTGACAACAGGAGGGATTTAATCACCTACAGCAAATAGAAGCATCTCCACTCCTAAATTTAGGTGCCTGGGGTAAACAAAACACTGGCCTGGATGGGTCTGTCATTTGGTGTGGAACAATCACTTTATGTTTATTTTAAAGGCTTCCCTCATTTAACTCTGGGTAATGCCATCGATTTAAGGAACAGGCTATCATCCAACTTGTGTTTGCATGGATCACACACAAATTACTAGGAGAGATTCCCCAGCCCAGAACACTTCCACCTACACAGCCACCCAAAAAAAAACACAGGCAGGAGAAAGGTGTGGTGTAAGAAAGTGTTCCTCCTGCTGGTGAGTCCACCAGGCCATTAATTTGTTGAGTAGTGGCAGTGAGTTCCTGCAGAGCACCAGGAGGAGGAAAGGCATCACCCAGGGCTGCAGCACAATTTGTTTCTGAGCCTGACAGGCCAGGAGAGCACAGAGCCGTGAAACTCCCGCCCCAGCCCCCTCCTGGAAGGCTGGCAGGGCACAGGCTGGTAAGGATGTTTGATCTTTATGGTAATTGCTTCTTAGCTGAAATTCAAAATTCAATTAGTCACCTGGCATAATTACTGAATGCAGGGAGAGATGGCAATGATAATGAGAGGTATAACTGTACTTTATTACCTGTAGTAAAGCACTGGGGAATTGAGAAGCACTAAGGTCTGATTAACACAGGAGGGAGAGGAAAGGAGCTGGAGGCTGGAGTTTAGGATAGACGACTCGAGAAGACAATTTGCACAACCTCTTGAAAGAAAGGAGTGTGTGCAGCCTCCCTCTACTTTAGTTTTTACCTCAGCAAAGTGGGAATGTGGGAAGCAATACTCTTCTCACAGAGCCTTCACTGCCTGGAATTTATTCAGGAATTTATGAGTTGCAGTCACAAAAGCAAAGCACAGCAGCTGTAGGAGTGGCTCATGATGGAGCACAGAGTCAGTGTTCACTGGGAATAACCCTGACCTGCTCTCAGAACTCTGCAAAAATCATGAGAAAGGTGGCTGAGAAAAGGAGGGATGAGAGAAGGTTCCAAAATGCACCCATTCATGTGGTATTTGCCTGGTAAGGCTCAAACACCTTTTGACAAGGAATTCACATGGAACCTCTGGGCCAGCAGCAGAGGCTGGGAGAGGAAAGCAGCACACAGGAGAGACAGAAAACAAGAGCAACCCAGGAAGGTGAGAGAAAACATCACACACAAGACACAGGGAATGAGTTGGGCAAAAAGGCCAGGAGGATCTGCAAAACCTGACTGTTATCCCTGAGTCAGCACTGGGGGTTTGCCTACACCACAGGAATGCCCACCAGGAACCACAACAGTCGCTTGGCTTACAGGGATTTTCTTCGCTAGGTGGTTTTGGGTTAGCTTTATTTTTATTTTTTTTTCCATTTCAAACCGTTGTCCAGATCATACATCCAGCATTTTATGAGAATCCTTTTAGAAAAATCCCAGCCCTACAGGATGATTCAGACAGGTCCTGTCACACTAGCACGTCTTGGGACGTCTGGACAAAAACACAACATACGCTGCTGTCAGCTCGTGCTGTGTGTGGCTGCCAGGAAGCTCCGTGTCTTCCCCAAGCCTAAATATTCATCAGGAGAAGGCAGGCAAGAAGCAGACTGTCTGCAAGACAAAAAAAGGCCTGCAAACATCAGACGGGTGACCATTTGCCAAAGCAGCCCCGGCCAGCTTTCATAGCTAAGCCTAATATAGGAACATAAAATATTCCAGATGTTTCTTGGCAGATAGGAGCCCATTTCGCTGAACCACATTTCCCCTTCTAATAATATAAGTTTAAAAAGGGGATGAGAATGGACAAGTTCTCCCAATTTCTGTGAAGCAAACCTAAGGTGTCTGAATACAACCCCTTCCCTAACCATACAGTTTTACAGGATGAACAAAACGTTCAGCAACATCAGGAGGCTGAATTTTGACTGTGGAGATTGCAGATGTGGAGGTTATAAATAGCTTCTTTAGGCCATCACAGATTAGGTTTGTTTGAGATGAGAAAGTAAAGTCCCTGCAGATACAGGCAAGTACAAGAACTCCAAGTCTCAAAAAACCTTTCACAGGCATTAACAGTGCTGCATTTTCCGTGGGCTGTCCCTCCACATAAATTCCTTTTCCTACTGGGTGAAGAATAAGGTTTAAACACAGCTCTTGCCAGGAGAAAAGCATCACTTAGCTCAGATCTCCTTTCTTGCACAGCCACAGAGAGGAACAGGAAACTTTCATTAAAGAAATCACAACAAGGAGCACTGGGCTTTTGAGCTCCAATTTTGCTTCCTTCTTAGTTTTTCTCTTGCCATCCTCAAAAGAAGTGCTAAGAAGTTTATTGAATGAATCACCCAGCACAGCACTGCTATGGGGAACACAGTGTCCAGAGATGCCTTATCTGGTAAGAAGGGCAGCAGGAAATAGCTGAGTTTGTAGATTAGCAATTGCTAGGCTGATGATGCACCTACTTGGATTTAAAAGTTCACCAACTGCTTAAACCCCCCAGGCTCCCCTTTCCATACTTCATATTGCTGACTCCATTTCTACACAGTCCCAAAATACAGCATGGAAGGAATATGAATCACGTGCCAGTCCTTCCCTCCAGGACAGCACGCATTGAAACTTTAAGTGAGATCAGCAACCCGAGAGAAATAATATTTCAAATAATGTTTGTTAGTGCTGTACAGACACCAGGAAATTTGGTTTGCAAGTGATAGCAAAAAGGAAGTGAAGAGGTACGAGATTAATTTTGAGAGGAACTGTGAGGGACCACATTGTTCTGTAAGGGCTGTTTTCATGCCCACAGCACCTTATCAACCAGAAAAGAAAGATCAGAGATATGCCTTTGGCTCTCTGAGAGTGAGAAGGGACTGTCTGCACTGCTCCTGGCTCCCTGTTTCAGCCCAGCTTCCCAAGACAGCTCCCAGCCCACACACAAATGATCCTCCATGAGAGATTCCCCCATGCACAAGGAGCTGAGTGATCACTTGTTGGCCAGGAAGACCCAGATTAATCTTCTGCAAAAGGCAGCTGGAAAAGAGGTAAAGAGGCTGTTCCCCTGCCATAACCTGATTAATAAAATGCATCTCTCACTTGGAAAGCCTGCTGTTATGTGGGAAGGTGCCTTCTTATCACCTGGTAATTATTGTCTCCTAGGGGGTTTGAAATGGCATGGGAGGGAGAAAGGGAATTTTAAAATATCTTCTAATTTTATAGCACATAAAACGCTGTCAGCACATGCTGTGACAGTCTAAGAAAAGCATTTCACCAGCTTTATTTCTTGGCTAAACTCCTTGATGAATCTTCAGATCCTGAGCTTATTTCAAGCAGCAATGATAAGTGGGCCATCTCTGAACCATCCCATGTGGTTTTGGGCTCCCTGAGGCCTGGCAAACACGCTGTGGCAGCTCCAACATCATCACACACATCTTTTAAAGACCCACATCTCTGTGATCTCAGTGCTGTCTGTACCACTCAAACAGCTCTAGGAACTGCAGGAAACAGGGGTGTTAATTCTCCACGCAGTTCCATGATGATAAGGACGTGGATGGAAAGAAGAGATCATCTCACACTGGCACTGACCACTGCACACCTTGCACAGCTTTACATTCGGGGCATTAATCTCAGGCTTGTCATATAGATCTCCTCACAATACAGAAAAGGACACAACAGCCCTCCCCCCAGTTTTCTAAACCCCTCTCAGAGCACTGAAATGACACCTAACCCTGTTTCAACTCAGCTCAGTGCTTTCCTCAACATTCTCTCTCTAGGCTTCACTTTTTTCCTTTATTTTCTGAAGCTGATATGAAGATCTTCTCTTCAAATCTAAAACTGAAATTTCCAAACCCCAAATTTTCTGGTTTAACCAGTCACAGATTTTTGTACCACCCTCTTGGGACACTGTCCTGACATAAACACTGTCTCCAGGGATTTGGAAATGGCACAATAAATATGATCTGGACTGAAATTCTACAGTGAAAGAGGGAAACGGAGCAGTTTTCTTACGCCAATACCATCCCTAAAGGAATGCTGCATCCAGCAAGGACGTAAGCCAAGAACTGGCGGTGGAGGACACGTTCCAGGTGCTCCAAAGAGGATAAAAGAGTTGGTGATGCTTCAGCACTTCCCAGATTTAGTTTAATAAAGGTAACTGCACAAAGGGCTAGAAGGGAGGATGCTGCAGAAAGCTCCTGTCATTCAGGATTCTGAATTCATTCTGAATTTCTTTGCTCCTTAAATACCTGCTGGTTTCTGGTCATGCTGATGTGGAAGGTGTGCACTAAGAGTGGTTTTTTACAATGACAATGCAGGAGGAGTTTTAGAGACTAGATGGAAAAAAAGTCTCTTAAAAATATTTACCATCTCTTTTTAACAAAGAGAGCAATTAGATCAGGTAAAATATGTTTGGAAGTGCTCATTCACCTCAGAGAAATGTTCACAGAAATGCTCATCATCCACTTAGCTGAGACTCTGCCATTCGGGCATTTACTGACTTTGGTAACAGATTTTCGCAGATCTTCTCCTATGACAAGAAAAACTCCTGAAAACTCATACATTACATCTCTTACAGTGAGGCAGATTTATCCTCAGTGCCATTTCCTTCTCAACTACAAAACAAGCTCCCCAAGAGCAAATTGAGTGAGCAATATTTAACCACTGGGTAGTCAAGTGAGGACCGCTTAGTTGATATTCTCCTCGGTACCAAACCATAAAACCTTAAATCCCAAGATTGTCATGAACAACTGTGGTGTAGAATACAGAAAAAACAAACAAAACAAAACAAAACAAAACNTTCCTCGTTTGGCAATAGCCACAGCAAACACACAATTTCCTGCAATAGCACAAAATTTGTAACAGGAAAAAAAAAAACATTAAAAAACCAAACAAACCCCCCCCCAAAAAAAAAAACAAACCAAAACAACAACAACAATAACCAACCAACCAAAAAAAAAAGCCCAAAAATAAAAACCCAACAAACCTACAAACAACAGGAAAACAAAAAAAAGATGCTTGAATGGGCAGATGAAGTGATTTGGACTCCGAAAAATCCAAAGTGCATGAAAAAGTGTCTGAAATTTGTAACACTTTTCAAATTAACTCAGCTTTAGACTTGGTCTGCTAAGTAATAATGAGCTACTGACATATATCAAATGTGGGAAAGGTGATATGGTGATACTAGAGTTGTTTTTTCTGACAGATGAATTAAAAGGTAACTTAATTATTTTTTTAAAGGTAGAGTGAAATACTGATTGCATCTGAAGAGCAGTGAATTATGTTTTATGTCAATAAAACTCTCCTGTGCACATCATGAGTGGGGTACAGAAAAAGCTACATAACATTTTTGAAAAATATGCTAGCTTGACAGTTTGCACCTACTTTAAATTTAATGTGAACATGAAAAAATCTGCAGTGCAACATAAAACCTCTGCACAAATGAGCATCCAAATCCTCAAGCCTCCTCTCTAAGAAAAATAAGCAATTACTTAACAGTTCCACTGGAAATGCTCATTTTGGACCAGTGCCTCAAGGGAGGAAGTAAGTGCTGTTCTATTAAGCTCTGATTGTACCCTGTTTTACCCTATGAATTTTATTTTAAAACAGTGTAACAGGAGACCCAGTCTGTGTCCAACTGCTCTGCCACCTCCCATTCCCAGAGCAACGCCAAACGGCAAAGACCTGCTGGAATACCTGCAGCTCTCCCTTCAGGAATGCACCCCTGAAGGAATGAAATCCCAGAGGTGGGTCAGACCTTATCTCTAGGCAAGATAGGAGGAGAGGAATAAAAAACAAAAAAGGGGGAAAAACATTTTAAAAAGCAACAAAATGTGATACAAAGATCCATAGTGCCACATTCTAATTATCTGGTCACAAAATACACCTAATTAATTCTGTAAACTTCCTCTTCTGCTTGTACTGCAGTGGTGCCTCTCCAAGGAGCCCATTCATCTTCAAGATGAGAAAAAAAGCTTTTCTCTCTTGTTTTTAGTCCCAGAAACAGCTCAGATGCAGAAACCTCAGGGATTATTGCTAAAGATGGACATGTTCAGAAGGGGATTTGGTCCTTTCACCTTTCTCTGTTGACCAGAAGTGGAGCTGAGAGGGCTTTGAGGAGTCAGAGATGGCTCAAGTTCAGTGAGATAAATGCCACCTCATATGGAAAAAAAACCCTTATTTTGAATCTTTAGGTTCAGTGCTACAGTCTTCTAGTACTAGGCTTGGCAGAATTCTACAGTAATAAAATCTAAATGAAACTATACATTCTTTCAGGATGGGTTGGTGTGGCAGGGTCACCTGAGGTGCACACAGACCATACAGAAACACAGCCTGAAGAGAAGTTAATACTTCTTGCATCTGGACTTTGATCCCTCTATGATTTTAGCAGGTGTAGTGATGGATTAACACCCACAAAAAAACATTTTGACTCTTAGATATTAGAGTTTTTCTAATGGTGCCTGGAGGTTTTGGACAGCGCTGGCTTCACTTCCAGCACCAGAAGCCTCATGCAGAGACCCAGACCCCCGCAGTGCTGTGACTGAAAATTGCACCTTTCCAAAACTCCTGGGAGCTAAGGCTAGGCAGGAACAGTGTCAGAACAAGAAACTGGAGGCTGGGTGCAGGATCCAAGGCAGGCAGTGAGGAGACTTCCAAGTGCACAACAAAAAACCCCAGTCAGAAACCTGAGCCCAAAAGAGTGACGGCCACAACAAGCACAGCAAGGATGGCTTTCACATAAGTGCTCCTGACTCTCATATAAAGGCAGGGCAGTGAAGATGGTGAAGGGCCTGGAGGGGAAACCATGTGAGGAGAGGCTGAGGGCACTTGGCTTGTTCAGCTAGAGAAGAGGAGACTGAGGCGAGGCCTCACCGGGGTCTTCAGCACCCCCCTGAGAGGCAGTGGGGAGGCAGACATTGATCTCTTCTCTCTGGTGATAAGCCCTGAGGGAATGGCTTGAAGCTGAGCCAGGGGAGGTTTAGGCTGGAGATCAGGAAAAGGTTCTTCCCCAGAGGGTGCTGGCACTGCCCAGGCTCCCCAGGGAATGGGCACATTCCCAAGGCTGCCAGAGCTCCAGGAGTGTTTGGACCACGCTCCCAGGGGAGGCTGCCATGGGGTTGTTGGGGTGTCTGAGCAGGGCCAGGAGCTGAACTCGATGATCCTTGTGAGTCTCCTGAAGCTCAGGACATTCTCTGTGATTCCGTAAATCCTATCCATACCAGAACCAGAGATTGATTCCCCATCCCTGGGAGTGTTTCAGGCCAGGCTGGATGGGACCTGAACAGCCTGGTCCAGCACAAGCTGTCCCTGCCCATGGCAGTGGGGTTGGAACTGGATGAGCTTTAAGGTCCCTTCCAACCCAAACCATTCCCAGATTCTCTGATGAGGGAGTTCACAGCTGAACCTTCCTTTCCTCTGCTGCGCCTTATGAAGAGAGATTTCCCACATAACAGCTCCCAAATGAAATGCTAGTGAGTAAAAGATGACTTTGCTGTCACGCAGCTACAACATCTTGGAGTAGTTCCCAATAATGGCTTTTAAAATTAAATGATTACCAAGATTTTTTTTCCTTCTCAGCTATCTGATCTTAATTACTCCATGTGAAATGAGATAATTTGATGCACCACCCTCAAACTCTTCTCCTCTTAAAATAGAATCTAAATCTTTCTATAGATAGAAGATTGGTTAAGTAATTACACATGAAGTGTTTAGAATAAAGTGTATCTTCTTTTCCTGTGCATGAGGATTTATCTTTGGATTAATCAATAGAAGAAGGTTAGCAGATTCTTCTAATGACAGTACAAAGGTAATTAAAATTTGCTCTCATTTTTGAAACACAAAGGAGATGCAATATACCTCATGTAAGAGTTTCCTCTGGTCATCATCTGTGAAATGCAGTTAATCACTGTAATTAGCTGTTACATGTCTGTACATCACGAATATGTCAGGAAGAAACATTTAACTTCAGAGAAGTACTTAGGATTTAGTTCAGCCTGGGAGAAGAATACAACTCTTTAAACAGATTTTCAGTGCAAAATGCGCATGCCAATGACTCCAAGGCCTCTGTTACCATAATCATTTATGAAAACCACTCACAGGATTCTTCAGACTGCAGGAAATGCTGCTTGATTGCAAGTGACCACAGCCAGTTTACAAACTCTCCTTTACATCTATTTTCTCCTTGTTTTTTTACCACTTTCTTTCCATTTATACTCTTTTTTTCCATCCTGAAATAGAGCTGTTTATGGTCTGTGGAAGCCACTGGTTTCAGAACTAAAGCACTGAGTTACACAGAATGCACTTTTAGGAGAAAAATGGAGCCAGAGAGCAGCAGTTTAACAGACAACCTTCCTTGTGATAACTGAGAGGGAACTGGATTCACAAATGCTGCTGAAAAGGCAGAAGCTGATGTTCCTGAAGCTGCATGGAGAGCATTTAGTGAAGGAAAGCTTGGAGGTGTCACGGTACAGCTCCTCAACAATCAGCTGATGGCACCAGACTGGAAACTGAGACCTCAGCTCTGGAGCCACCGTAGAGAAGGCAGAAACACTCATTACTGTGGGACTTTAAGGACCATGCCAAACAGGACATGTCATGTCAAATGACATCAGAAACTTCAGGGCAATTTAAAACTGTTTGTGGGGAATGATGAGCCCACAGATCAGTGCCTCTGTTTCAATGAAAAATGGCTGATTTTGATATTCTTTGAAGTGAGACAACTGAGCTGGAATTTCACGTAAAAATAACATCACTTTAGTCTGTCTGTTTTGGGAAAGGATATCTGCTACAGGCAGGGAGAATTTCTTCATGACTCCACTGAGAGCTAAAAATGTCTCTGAGTCAGCACTCTGAATCCTGACTGTGTTCTGAGACTGAAAACCAGGGAGTGCATTTAGCTATAAACCACGGGCTGGATTGAAAACATTTCCACCTGGTGTAAAATACAGTCAGAGATGAGACTGAATAAATATTCCAATTCAAAATTCCATTCCAGTGCCCCAGTTTGCCTTCTGGAAGCCTCTCCCTGGGACAGCAGCCTGTGCTCTGCAGCATTCAGCCCTCATAATCATATTCCCAAGCTTGTAGAATTAAAAAAAAAAAAAAAAGTCAGGATGAATTTCCTTGCATTTATTTGATATTTCCCTGGGGTGGGATGACCCTGGCTGACTGCTAGGTGCCCACCAGACCTCTTGTTCTCCACCTCTCCTCATCAGGATAGGGGGATAAAAAAAGATGGAAAACTCGTAGCATGAGAAAAAGACAGTTTAGTGAGTAATTAACAGTTTAGTTAATTAATTTGGCTCTGTCAAACGTGGGGACATCCCCTGACCACCTCCACTCAGAATAACCATTCCTCTGCCACCAAACCTTTGCCATGTTAACCCTCCTCTCTTTCCTCTCTGGCTTCCCAGTAGTTGCCTGGGGAAAATATTTTCCAGAGTTTATTTAGAGCTTATTAAAAAAAAAAAAAATCTGGTTCTTAAGCCCCACAGCAGTGCCAGCAAAATGAAGCTAATTTTACCATCAATAATCTTGTCCACACAGAAGGAAGCAAGCAGGAAGTGCTGGTTTAATGGTTGGACTTGATGATCTTAGAGGTCTTTTTCAACCTTAATTATTCTATTATTTTGTGAAGAAAAGACTGCTACAAACACCACCACAGCAACAAGCCACAGTGTTGCAACAAGCAAAAATAATCTTTTGCCTGATCATGTAAAAAAAAAAATAAAATTAAATCAAGTCTTCTGTGAATCATTGATTTGGTTGTATTCATGAAATTCATCTGAGCATTCAGGACACTGCTACTACTGCAGCTGAAATGCACCTACTAAAATCCAAATCTTTGTGGATATATTAGCACTTCCAAAAGAACACAGAAATGTCTGGAGATCTTTTTCCCTATCAATGATCTGATGATCTTATTTAACTCTTTTATGCAAAGTTCCTCCTGCCAAGCTTCCTGCCAGAGCCTCGTGTCAAAGGCAGGTTTGTGTGAACTGTTATTACATAGCACCACTCCTTCATTACAAAATTACACGTATTATGTGCAGCAAAATTGCATAATCTGTGTAATTAGCTCATCCCAGTGGCTGCTGGCAGGGAAAGCAGCTGTGACGGTTGGGCAGAGGGGAGAGCTAATGACACCCATTCAGGAATAAGGACTGCACCTGTACAGCTGCCTGGCTCCAGCCCTGACTCCTCTCCTCTCTCCTCCTTTGTTTCTCCTTTACTACTTCTTAAGTACAGACACCAATTCTGCACTTTTTGGACCCAGAATTAAGCTGCTGATTTCACCACTGCTGCATTTCTTGCACTTGTGGCTGCTGAGCCTAAACCAGCCTGCACTGCTCATCACACCCAAAGTGTCCCCTGCACCCACGGGGCTGACACCAAGAAGCCTCCAGGGAATCAGCACATGCCTGATCATGTATTAGCATTTTATTTAGGTTTTAGCACGAAAAAGGCAACGCACAGCCTGATCAAAGGCTGCTTCCTCCTTTCCTCCTCTCACATCATTTTGCCCGAGAGCTTGAAATTCCTCTTCATCCGTGCTACAAAGTTGCATGATTTATTCAAAGTGTGTTCTTAGAAAAAAAAAAAGTAACTGAAAAAATAAAACTCAGCTTACAGAAAACAAAGCCCATCTCCTGATAAAGCAGGACAGTTCACTAATTTATCTTCACTGGATCAAGGAATGAAGCCAAGTCCACTGGAAGGGATCTGACAACAGGATATGTATTATACTAGAAAATGTAGCCTAGGAAACAGCCCTGCATTGCAGAGAAGAGCACAAATAGCTGAATAAATGTGATTGTGATAACTGAGCACTTCATCTGGCACACAGAAAACCTGCAGGTGCTACAGAGCAGCAGGTCTGCACCACGACAGCAAGGCAGGAAAACAGAGATCCAGAGCTGTGAAATCTTATGGATAAACTCACAAATGTACTGGTGACTGTGTATCACTTGTGTAACACTTACACAAATGAAATATCCAAGCTCGTGGGTATTTCTGCAGTTCTGGAGGTATTAATGAAGGCAGCTCTGGTTTTCCCAGACCACACAAAGGGATGCTTTCCATTCACTTCACATCTCCATAATGAGAACAGATTTTTTACTGCTAAAAGAGAGACCTGGAGAGACACTGAAATCCAGCTGCCTGCTTAGCACTTTGTACATCCAGAAATCTCTGTAAGGAAACTCTTACAAAGCACTACAAAACACAGATTCTCTCCTCAAAAGTCTCCTGGCTCAGCCCCAAAGAAATTAATGATGCTGAGGAATAAAGATGACATGTTAGCAGGGAACTTCTTGCACTCTTAAAAAAAAAAAAAAAAAAGGAGGAGAGAAGTCTTTCAGAGCTAAAAAACTTCCGAGTCCCTGAACTGCCTCCATGCCTTCCTTTTGAGACTGGCACAGCCACAAACGCCGCCCCTTGGCTGCAGCTGGGCTCCAGGACAACCCCACCCCGATGGCCCAGGTGGATCCGTGCCAGCTGAGGCCAGGAAAGTCCGGGAATCCACACTGAAGGCAACACAGCCACAACCAGAGTGGCTCTAATGGGAGGCTGTGGTTCTGTCATGTGCCTGCCCACCAAATCAGGGGACAAGATCATCCTCTGAGAGACAGAAAGGAAAATAATCAAGGAAACCAATTTAAGAACATCTCTTTCCCATTGAGACATGGGAAGGGAGAAGGTACTTAGGCCAAACACGCTAAAAATCAGGCTGCATGTCCCCTTTTCATTTACAAGACAAACACTTTGTGTTTGACATTTTCTTCTGTCGAATTTTAGTCTGCTCAGAGGCTCTGGTGGCCCTGCAGTCGGGAATTGTGTCTGCCATCCTCTGCTGCCTGCCTTGGATGTGGGACAGTATCACCCTTATTCTTTACATCTGGTGTTTAACCCTCAATTCCCTTCTCTCACCTGCTGTTCTATGGGATGGCAACTCAGAGTTTTGCCTGCTGTGCCACAGCTGGCAGTGAGGCACTGCAATTCTTCCCCAAAACTGCTTTCTGGGTGCTTCCCACAGGTTTGCCCCTTCCCTTTGTCCTTTCTCATGGCAGAGGTGCCAGATCTAGGTGATCATTAAGGCCCCTTTTAACTCAAACCATTCTCTGATGCTGTGATTTGAAACTTCTAGCAGTTAAAGTTCATCCCAAACTATTTTTATCCAGTCTTTCTACCTCGAGCAGATAACTTCCATGAATGAGCCATCACTGAGTCATTGACATTTCAGGATTAAATCAAAGCAATTAGCCCTGCCTTTTCCAGCTGATTTTCACTGAGGTTACATGGCAACTAGACAAAGGTCAGTGCCCCACGAGTATCACTCAATTCCCCTAAAAGCAAGCAAAGGATGAACTAAAGCATTTTAATGGTGCAGGAAAATCACATATTACACATCAATAGGTAAATGGAATCAAAACAAGAGCCTGAGAGCACTCTCACTCTGATGCACACCTGGTAACTCAAGTTCTCTTCATATGAAATACACCATCGCTAAGTCACAGGTGTCCATGAAATACAAACAGTTGGTGATAGAGACCACTAAAGGATCTATCTTTATCTGAGATCTGTAGGGATATCACAGAACCACAGAAATGCCTGGTTAGAAGGAGCAGCAGAGTTCATCTGGTCCAACCTGCAGTGTCCTGTTGCCACACCAGGTTTCTTTTCACCAAGCAAAGCCAGAGCTTCTTCAGCTCCATGCTCAAAATTCCTGTAAGCGCTTCGTTTCATGAAGGAAATGATAAAATCCCAGGGAGGTTTTCAAAGCTCCTCATGAACCTAAAGACTCACACACACATAACTGACCTACCACAGAGAAATCAATTTCTTTCCCTGAGATTTCAGGAGGTGAATTTCAGCTCAGGTGCACCAGAAGCTGAGCGCACACACGATCGATTTTCACCCGGTCCCAGAGAGTCAGTGACTCATTCACATCTACCCCATTCATGGCTCTTTCTGTGCCTCCTCAGGGACTGGGAACATGAAAATGGGGCTGGAAAAAGGAGAGATAATGCACTCAAGTCAGACAGGAGACAGGCAGTTAGCTGACCACTCAAAGAATGATGAAAAAAACACCTCCCCAGGTTCTCTCAAAGCCCTGTAATGGCAGTGAGTGTGGTCAGGTGCTCACCTCTAATCCCAGGAACTCAGCCACACATTTGCAGCTGAGATCTAACAGAGAATCAGTAAAAGAGGAGCCCCTAGGAAAGACTGCTCCTCTTTGCTGAAAAATCCAACTATTAATTAGCATATTTCTATTTTCAGGAGGGCTTTTTACACATTCCCAGGATAAACTGAATCACACTGCTGTGATGTCTGTGCTCTTCTGACACACTCACCTCAGTGTCAGCTCAGAGATCCTTCCACCCCCTCAGCATTCACTGAAGGAATAAAGCAAAGTGCTCATGGAGAATAAAACTGCTGTTATTACTGCTGCTGGATTTTTTTTTCCCAGGAGAAACACGCTGTGAATACAGCAGAGATGACAGGATTAAAAACAGATTAGGGCAAAAAAAAAAATGCAGACTGAGAATGGGTTTGTAGGTGGACTAGGATGTGTGAAAAGATCTTTGTGAGGATCCTTTAGTTCTCCCCAAAAAGGAGTAAGAAGCAGCAAACCCCAGTTTTCTTACAGCTACAGCCATGGAACTGGGCCGTGAACCACCACAACTGCACTGGGATTCATCCCTGTCCGTTTTGACAGGCTTAGAGACAGAAAGCAGACTCAAGTGGGAATTTGTTCCCTCACTTTCACACCAAACAAAAGCCTTCTGATTTTGGGGCTGCCAAGGAGACTTCCTGAGTCACAGGCAGCTCTGGTGGAAATGTGCATCTTCAGACAATTAATTGGTGATTAATGGCATAGGGGCAAGTGGGTGAGTTTATGCATGATAGTTGTGTGGAGTGGGAAATCCAGAAGTTTGGATTAGATGGCCAAAATGAACCAAAATGTGAACCTAAGGGATTCTGTCTTTCTTTAATACAAAGCGTTCTCAGTGAAGAATTAAAGGGTTTCTCTCTACAAAGGCCTCGTGAGCTGGTGACGGGGTCACTGTCCCCACACAGTCCCACTGACCCAGATCTCCAAATCCCTGCAGTCCCACCCCAGATACCACCAGCCACATCCTGAAAAGAAAAATAAGCCCTTGATGAAAAGAACTTTCCAAAACGGCTTTCCAAGTCAGGAGTCTCTCTCTCCCTCCCTCAGAGCTCCTGGAACAGAATAAACTCCCACTAGGAAGGAAACTGTGAGGAGCTTTCTCTGTGGAAGGCCTGGGATATGTCTCCAAGGAGGCTGGATTCTCTCTCTCCCCTTCATCCCCAGCCTTTTACTCTGCTGTCCTGCAAAGGAATAGGGTTTCCCCTCCTTATGAATCCTACAAATCCATTTCCAGCGCCCAAACTCCCATTTTCCACACTGGTTGCCACACAGAGGCTGGAATTCTCAGTTGTTCAAGTGTGTTAAGATCAGCCCAGAAACAACCATCTTTGAAATCCTTCTGCTTCCAAACTGTGCATCAGTTGCTCCAGCTGCAGATCAGGATTCAGTGCGGAGCCTGGAGATCCTGCAACAAGTCCTCACTGCACACGATGTACTTTGAAATACACAAATGCTGATGCTTCAGGGATTACTGGCATAATTCAGCAATTCCCAAGTTAGATAAAAATTCGTAGAGATGCGAAAAAGAATCCCTAGGAAGTCACAGCTAAGTTTAGTTAAAGTGGTGATGATGCGCTAGCAAAGTAATTCCCTGTTTTCGGTGTTTGTCTCATTTCTGTAACACAATTTCTGTTTTCCAAAGCTCTGTTTGCTCCCTGGCTGACTGAGGAGGATGCAGCTCCTCTGCATTAATTCTTTTCTTGCTGCAGCATGGGCAGGGCTTTCCAGCCACCAGGGGTTTGGGACAATGCAACCAAACTGGGTAACTGGGTCCTTCCTTCTTCTGTTTTCCCAGGGAAAACTCTTCATGAAACTTCACAATATTGTTGTTTTTTTTTTTTGTTTGGTTTTTTTTTTTAAATACTGAATTTCTATTCTTATAATTTGCTTCAAAGTATTGCTTCTCCCAGCACAAGTCTCATATGGAGCAGTATCTGGCCTTCTGTTATTCCCAGCACTGCAGAGAAAGAAGTCAGCATAAAGCAATCTGAGTTTTATTGATTTTATGAATTTGTCCCAAGAGCTACCAATTATGAACTCCAAGAATAACATCTGAGGGGAATGAAAACCACATTGAAAAAAAAAAAAAAAGAAAATATATACTAAAAATCCATTCCCCTTCAATTTCCATGGGAAACCTCATTTCTCATCAGCTTCTCAAGCTGCTAAGAATGGCTGTTCTAATCTGGGTGTCAAGTCTGGATGTTGGGGTCCAAAACTGAGTAGGAGGTTCCCTTTCCCAGGACAGCAAACCTTGGGCAAAGCCTTGAATGACTATCAGAGCTTGAGAATTTTATTTGGACAAGGATGCAGCCTGAAGTTCTGCTCTTCCAAGCCACAGAAATGGCCAAGTTTCACCAGTATATGAACAACAAAGATACTTCTGTCACGGCAGAGCACGGAGGGAAGCCTAAAGAACCTAAATCTGACTAATTTAACTGATTTAATTGTTCTGCAGAACTCGAGGCAGGTCACAGCTGAGGTGGCACTGCCCCACTGTAAACACACCTATGAGCTACTGCTGGGAAGTGGGAGCATCTGGAGCATGTGGAGGTACTGAGAGAAAATCCAACAGAGGGACAGCACCCAGGGGACAGCACCCAGGCAGGAGACACAAGACTGATGCAAAGGGCAGCAGTGCAGCGATGAACACGGTGTGTCCAGCCACCAGCAATCCTTACATCATCCCAGGGCAGGTTCTTGCTGACTCATTAAGCTCCTCTGACAGTTTTGTTTCACTTGGTGCTTTGCACGGCTCCAAATCCTCTTCCACAATACACCTGGCTGGGAACAAAGCTTAGCACTGCCCTTCCTTCAGCTTTTCGGAGCAGCCCTGCGGAAAGAGGCTTCACCCACCCTCAGGCAGGGACCTGCAACACTCCACAGAAGAGGAGACAGTGGATCCCTCCCAGAACATCCTTCCCCACGGTGTCCTCGTCGCTGTTCCACCCCAGTGAGGCTCTTCTGCCGTGCAGCAGGACGGGGGACAGCTCTGTCCCAGAGCAGCCCCGGCCCAGGGTCACCGTGCCCCCAGCCATCCCTTGCAGCCGCCCTGCAGGTGCCCCGGAGCAGCCGCCGGGGGCCAGCGGCTTTACCTGCACTCTAAGTGACACCCTGTGGCTGGCAGGCGGAATGGCGGGTGGCCATCCCCTCCGCGACAATGTCCCCCGGCTTTTGTGACAGCACACAGAGGCTGGAGCCCGCCGAGTCGCGGAGAGCCTCAGGTGCTCAGCAACCGGCCAGAACAGCCCCGTTCCACCTCAGCCTCCCACAGCTTCTCTGGGTGGGAAATAAACCACAATAAAACAAGAAATCCCAACCCGCAAGGGAGTGTCCACACTGGATGCAGCTGGGTGGGAATTTCCCCCTCATTTTGACAGGGTGAGATAAGGATTTGTAAGGTATTTAATTCTTTCCCTTCCCCATTTGCTCCGGAGCCATTCCCTCTTCCTCCCTGGCTACATTTTTGCAAGTATCATCTAATTCCAAACTTGTGGAGAGAAATGGACTTCAGTCCATCTGTTTGCCAGCTGGAAGTTGTTGCCAGCTTAAACAGCAGCAAGTGCCAGAGAGGTGAATGTGATTCTTTCTCTCTTAGGGAAAGAAAGAATCACAAAGAAGCCTTCAAAATGACATGGGCAACCCTTTGTTTGCTGACCCTCCCAGAGGCCCAGGGTTGAAAGCCCACCAAGATGTGCCATTGCTCAGGTCTGACTGACTTGGGTGCAGAATGGCAGCTGCAGTTCCAGTTCTGGTAAAGTCTGGGTGAATTTTGCCTCAAAAGTCAAGCTTAAACTGAAGAGAACCCAAATCAGGTACAACAGAATCACAGCAAAGCCATCTCATAACCTATTAGCAAAGAACAAAAGTACAAATACGTGTTTAATCAGCTGGAGAAAAGATCCTTGAATGTTGACTGAAGTAACATTAACAACCTCCTTATTTTACTACATGCAATTAATTTGTGTCCTGGGCTCAATGAAGAAATCACATGTTTTACATGATGATAGTAGTGGGAGCAAGAAAAATGGATTCTTTTCATTCCTCCTTGTAAATATTTTTTCCAACACTTTTCTTCCAGACTGCAGAATCAGAGCCATCTTGTACCACAAATTATGCTCCACAAAGGAAAAAAAAAAAAAAAGAAAAAGAAAAAAAAAGAATAAAAACTTGGGGGGGAACAAGTGAAGCCTCTCCCAACCTGTGCACGACTGAAATCCACTGTATTTGCAGACGATGTGTGTATTTGTGTTTCTCTTGCAAAAGCAGCAAGAGAAAATGAACAAAAATGGTTGAAATCTTAATCTAGACACAGAGCTATTGGAGACAAGCTGACCTAATCAGCTGCAGACTTGATTTCCTCAGAGAGAACCTTTATGAGCTTAAAAATGATGTTTTATTTCCTCCCCCAGAATTCCAATTCTGGACATTTTTCTTTCCACTGTTGAGTTTGTTTCATTTCTCATCAGACTCTTTCCCTTAACTTTCTTGTGCTCTTGACTTCCCAGCTGAAAATACTGTGTTTTAACTCCCAGGTTGGCTACTGCAGGGCTGCAGACTTTTTTAATAAAAAAAGTCCTTTTCTAGTGATTCTATAACTAAAATTTGCTATAAAACATTTATTTTTATCCCAAATCCCCTGTCATTAAACAGTGGGATAAAAGCCTTCAGGACATCTAACAAGGTTACAGAAGACAGATGAGGTGAGAGTAAGTAAGTAATTAATTTAGTAAGTAATTATTTTGAGTCTGGAAACACACATGCATGCCTGTGATGGGCATTTAATTTCTCTCCAAGAATGGTGAAAAGCCACCCGAACTTCAGGGGTCTCTGTCATTTACAGCAGGACTTTGCTTTCAAAAATGCAGCCTTTAGAAATCAAGCCAGAAAAACCTCTGGGGAACAAGTAAGTCATGTGAATGTGATCAACAGAAGTGGTCAAGACACTGAAGTACACGAGATAAAACACAAGTGAAAATGTTAATTGAGCCTCTGGGCCAGCCACTGATAAAAGTGCATATTTCTGTAATTACCAGGACAGGGCTTGCTTGCAAAATATGAACAAGACTCTGAGACCAAGGATTTCCTAGCGAGGCTCATGTTTCATATGCAGGCTGGAGCCACATCTCCAGAACTTTGAACAATAGTTATTCAGAAGGAAAAGCAGCAAAGGTTAGATCTCCATAAAAGAATGGGGTTTCAACCTATGAAAATTAGCTCTTTTAAAAACTGAATAATTCCTTTAAACGCTTTCAAAGGAGGGGAAATGCGAACCAGAGGAGCTGTTAACTCACTTCTTCACCCTTTCCTCAGCACACAAAAGATGATTTCTCTGTGTTCAAGATGAGACAACCATGAACTGCAGGAATTTTTCTCTCAGTGTGAAGCAAGCCCTGCTAACAGGTACAGGTGTTATCCGGGTGCCAGGGGCTCCATGCCCCATGCCCATCCATGTGAACAACAGCCCCGTTGCTAAGCCACCAACCCTCTCTGCAGCTTCCTCACCAGGCAGCTGGTTGTAGGGCCAAGGAAAAGGTGCTGCACACCCCCTCAGAACAAGGAGGAACCAAGTCCCCATCAGGGCACGGTTAGCAGCGATTACGTGCCTGTTTTCAGCTGCACCCTGGAGAAGGTGAGGAGGATGCTTTTTGTGACAGCCAAAACACTCCTGTGAAGTGGCTGTTTCAGTCAAAGAGCATCCCTGCACTGAGAGAGAGAAAGAGAGAGAGAGGGGGATTTGCAGGCAGGGAACTGGAGCTACAGAGACCTTTTGTTCCTGTCGATCGCAAAAGCAGTTTGATCTCAATCCCCTGGTGTGGGATCAGTTCAGCGCAACACACGCCCAGGGATGAATTCAGCTGCCTGAACACGGGCATTGGATCATTTGTCACTGAGCATCTGCAACACCTGTGAGGCCTGGGAGATAAAACACAAACCTCCAACAAGGCTGGGCCCTCTGAAACAGGAACAAAATACCCCCGGGCATGTCAAACAGCACTGCCACTTCTGCAGGGGCTGCTGAGCTGAGCTCTTCATTTAGGCCGAGCTCAGTAACTCTCTAGGCTTCACTCCTTCTGTCAATTAGAGCTCCACTGACTTGTATTAGAGCTCAAATACATAAACAAGCTGTTGATATGAATTGGAAATACCTAGATTTGTGGGTTTTAATCTGAAAGACCTTCTAAATGCCTCCAGCTCCTGCCTGCAGCCCAGAGCAAAGTGAGCAGCCCATGATGGATGGGTGTCACCACAGAACACCCCCCCTGCCACACCAAGCGTTTGAGACAAACTCACAGCAGTTGAGGCTACAAAAGTCATCACTTTTTGTCCATCAGATGAACATTTAACCCTTGATTTTCCCTTTTCCACAGGGAAATCTGTAGGGGAAGTGTTAATGTAGGCATACTTTAGCCTGCAATACACTCTAAGTATGTGCTTGAACGGCAGCTTTTTAGCAAGCAGCAAAGCCAGACTCATTACAGTCCATTTGCTGAATTAATCAAGCTTCAGGATATCCTAATAAGTGAATTAATCTGTTTCCTAAAACAAGACTAAAAGCTTTGCACTGTCAAAGCATAAACACATCTAGAGGGCAGCAATGATATTGTCATTTTTCGCTAAATATAGAACCTGAGCAGAAACAAGTGCACAGTCACACACTGCACCAACACAGACTTTTTTCCTGTTTCTTTAATTTTTTTTCCTCTCCCTTGAGAATAATGCATAAGCTGTGGTACAAAATTGTGAAGTTGTAAGTGGATGGCACAATTTTCAGAACCTTGCTCAGAGAGCATTTTGCCCACATTCACAAATCACACTGCAGGGTAACCAGAACGTGTTCTGTCAACATGACTTTACTTCCCAAATAAAGAGGGATTAAAAAAACAAACAACCCCAACATATCACCAAAATAACAAAATGTCAGGGATAAAACATCCTCACAGACTGGCAGACTTTGTTTTACCAATGCAGCTGAAACTTATCTGAGTCACTCAGCAGTTCCCAGGAGACACAGAGGAACACAGACCCAGGCACAGAACCACCACGGGAATTTCTTGCAGTTAGGATGGAAATACGCAAACAGTTTATTCCAGCGTGGCAAACAGGAGGGGAGTTTTTTAAGCACAAGTTCTTTTTCTTAGGGGTTTTTTTGGGTTTTTTTGCCTCAAATGCTTTTTCATTGGATTTCCTGGCGTTGGCAGGGTTTGATAGCATTCCCCATCCGAGTCAGAGTGAACAGCAAAGCCTGAGAGGTGACAGGATGGACACAATGCAGGGGTGGTACATCCAAAGCTTTTGATGAACTGATCTGTGGAGGAACCTACCTGTTTCTGTCTTGAATTCCATCCCCTACATGCACAGAGACTACAGTGAGGTGCAGAAACAGCCCCATGAGTACCAACACCTGGCATGGATCAGTGTCTCATGCTTCTTTGAGGTTTTCATAAGCTTTTCATACAGTTTGGGCACTTCCCAGTGTGGATTTGCCAGTGTCTGCAATGCCAGAGCTTTCCTTGACAGGGAATGCTACTGGGTTCATTCCCTCCAGCTGATGAGCTGCTTTTAGGAAATTGGTGGGAAATTGCAACCTTTGAGAGCCTGGTCTCTAAAACTGAAAATGAAATCCCTGAAACCGATCCAAAATTTTTACAGGCTTTCAAATGAGAAACATACACACAGATATATAAAATATACTCCCAGATACACTAAATATACTCACAGATATACAAAATCAATGCAAAGAAAAGCTGTAGTTCCTAAAAGGTGGCAGCTCATGAACACTGGGTACCTGATAGTATAATAAATGCTGAGTTACAGCAGCATACAGATGGGTAAGCTCTTAGTGGAAGGCAATGCAAAGTGGTTTTTCCAAATTGGTCTGATTTTGCTCTCAAGAAAAAAAAAAAACAACCCAACCAGTATAATATAACAAACCATCATTTCTCTCTCTGCCTCATCAAAATGCAAAACAAAATAGAACAAAACTACATGTCCTAGGCAGAAATCTTATGTTGATTCAAACCATCTCCTATCAGACCTTCATTTTGAGCTGCATTATTCACCTCTGAGATTTGCAAGATCCATTTCCCATTCTTTAATCAGTTGTCTGTGCTCATTTTATCATCTGCATGGAGAACACAGCCGAGGTTTTCAGCACAATGAGCCTCATCACAAATGAGGCAGCCCACAGACCAACCTGTTGAAATCATGCAAGTGGTCAGAATGTGTCAGTATTTGGTTTTCCCAAATTCTGGATGTGCTCTGCATGCAGAAATTGTATTTTTCAAATGCCAAAAGAGATTGCACCTGTGTACTCAAACCTTAACCTGCTGTCCTACTGCCTTCCCAAGCTTTAATCACTTAACTGCCATTTCCCAAGGAGCTACTGATTCCAAAAGTTGACCAAAATTTGATATAATCCTTCCTTTTATTTTCTGCACTACACCTTGGAGGAACTACACACATGGACGTGTCTAAGATCAACTGGAGTAGCTACTCACATTTTATGCTGAAAGGGTAAAAATATCAATTTCCTCAGAAAATGCTTCAGCATTTCAGTAACATATTTCCATCAGTCTTTAATTAACATGCCATGGTTTTAAGAGCAGAGCATTTAAGAAAACTTATTAGCACCGCATTACAAGCACCAGCCACCACTGAGAAGGAGAGGAGCAGGGAAGAACTTTAAATCAGGACATTGATGAACTAGTAAAAAACATCAACAGAGTTTATAAAAAACAAACTGTGGTATTCAGTATTTTTTTTTCTCCCACACACAGAAAAAAAACATTTGAGCTCTTTCTGCTGTGTTCTGCACTGCCCTTAATTCTCAGAAATTTTCTTCTGGTCTCAGCTGAGACTCGTCCAAGTAGTGAACAATCTGCTGTAATCAAAGCTAGCATCACCCAGCCCATTCCAGTTCCCTCCTATTTTGTTGCAAAGACCCAGGTCTGAGATTAGAGGGCTTTAGGATGATTTTGCAGTTCTCTAAGGCAAAACCTTTTACTCTGCTCAGAGTCTGGGGTGACAGAAGCTTGTCCCTAAGAACAAATCTGGCAGGGGACTTTGTTTCACAGAGCCCACGCACCAAACTTTTGGCCAGTTATCTGACCATGATACCTAGAGCTGGGGAAAGAATAAATTCACTTTCTACAAGTTTAAAAATAAGATCTAAAGTATCAGGGTCACCCTTTTACAGGACTTCAGGAAAACGCTGGCCCCACAAAATTAACACAACCTGCAAGTGAGCCCACCAACACCTAAACAACAGTTCAGAGTGAAACATGGAATGAAATTATCCCTACAGTCAAAACTACACTGATAAAACGAGTGACAAACAAGTGGGTGCAAATATTTGGAATTAGGATGTTTAAAAACTCTTAATGAAAGGTCCAAAGGGTATTGACAGATAAGCAAAAGGAAATGAGTGCCTGGGTCCCACAGCCTGAATAATAAATTTATAGTGAGTCATCATGACTGTTTACCTCGAAGAATAAAGCATCCAGGAGATTTTCTAAGGAGCCCCCGTGCTCTCTTGCTTTGAATATTATTTGCCTCCTAATTTCCTCTCCAGTCTCCCGTGCAGAGCTGATGCAGCCACAGCAGCCAGTCCCTGATGAAGTTGTTAAACAGATTCCAGCCCTCAGCCTTCTTTCTGTTTGTTAGATACAACTCCCAGCACGGTTCGAGCCCCTGCTCACACAGCCAGCCTGGAAAAGGGACTGTCCTTTCAAAATACAGTTCTTAGGTGTTAGGACTAAGTATTTAATGAGCCAGAGGTTGTCTGGTTGTCCAGGTGGCTGAAGCACTGCTGCAAACACACTGAGCAGTAGGTAGCTACACATGCACAAACACACCAAGCACAACAAACCCTCCTCAGACTGCAGAGGATATTTTCTGCCCGGATCTCCCTAAATGTACTTCAGCAAAGCAGAAACAGTGTCCACAAGTCTGCGCTTTTGAGAAATCTGCATCATTCCAGGCAAGAATTTTGAATACACAGGCTGGAATGTGGAGGAAATGTTGATTCCCAAGCAAACTTTTTTTTTTTATTTTATTACTATTATTTTTTTCTTTAATGGAAATATATTTTGGGTGTCCCCAGGCGCCTTCTGAACATGAGATCTGCGGGAGAAGAAAGGAGTTTTTACTTACTCGTGGTGTTGTATTTGATCCCATTGAAGAACTCTGGGCAGGGTCTCTCCACGAGTTCCCCAGCAGAGGTTCTGGGCCAGCAGGTCCCGATCTGGTCCGTGGTGGCATTGCAGTACGGACCTGGGGTTGAAAAAACGAGACAGGAAGGGAAAAAGAAGCAGTTGAGAAAGCACAGAAGTCACACACTTTGCATCACAAAACAAACCGAATCTCAGCACTTGTAAAGCTTTTCCCAAGCTCTGCACCAGGTAACAATTCCTACCATCAAAGCCCAGGAAAGGGATAGAGGAACTCTCTATAAAACTCTCGTGTAAACGATCCAGGAGGCTGCAGTTCACATCAAATTCTTCTAAGATGAACTGAGAGATGGTCACATCCATTATTCCCTCTGGGACTGCTGGACTGGATCAGGCTCCTTCACCCCTTTCTGGTTGCTCGGTGTGTGGGGTTTTTTTTTTGTCCTCTCTTCTTTTTCCCTTCCAGGAGCCAAACGAGCATCAAGCTGCGGGCACCCCGCAGTCTCGTGTGTGCGAGCCTCTCCCGCTCTCAGCGTGCTGACAACTTGGCTGAGAGTGTGCGTCTGCCCGTGCAGCTCAGCCCTCCGAGCTCTCCTTCCCTTTAAATCCGGCGGCTCGGGAGCCAATGGGATCGGGCTGAGCCCCGAGTGAGGGGCTCACGTCCCCTCGGTGTCCCTGGGCTCGCAGCTCCCCGGTGCCGCCTCACTTTGCCAGCCCGCCGTGCTGCTGCATCTCCCTCCCTCTCCTCCCGCCTCTCCCTCCCTCTCTCTCTGACACACACAGGCACAGTTTTATTGTTAGCTCCAGGGATGAGCGCTTTTGCAAAAATACTCGCTGCAAATTAAAGCCAGGGAGAACAGGAAAAGCCATCAGAGGAGTAAACTCGCCCTTTTTTTTTTTTTTTTGTGGAGCAAAGCAATTCCTGCCTTAGCTGCGCGGAGCTGAGGATGAGCAGGGATGCCGGGGCAGGGGGGGGAAGGAGGGACCCGGTCCAGGAGCTGCAGCGCTGCATGCTGTGCAGGCCTTGACAAAGAAGAGAAATAACAGAAGCAGGGATGAAGGAGAAGATCTGATAGAAGAGAGGCGTTGGAATAAAGGAATCTGGAGTAATCACAGAATCACAGAACGTCTGGGTTGGAAGAGACATTAAAGATCATCTCATTCCAATACCTTGGGCAGGGACACCTTCCAACAGACCAGGTCGCTTCTGTCCAGCCTGGTCTGGAATAAAGAAATCTGGAATAATGACCCATAGAACAGGCAGAGTAGGGAAGGATGGGAGCCCAGCCTGGGAGAAGGCACCGAGAAGGCATCCTTCAGCCACTCACACGGACGGGATGGGGTGGGCAGTAGAGCAGGGCAAGGCACAGAGAGCTCTGAAGCAAAGAATGGATCATTCAGGACAAGAGGAGGAAAAGAAATGTCCTTCTTATCTTCCACTGGCAGGAGAGAGCAAGGTTTTCAGAAAGGATGAGCACCCAGACTGACCAGGAGCAAGAGGAGGAGCCTCTACACAAGAAAACCCTTGGTTTTGGTGGGGAGAGAGGGGAGAGCAAAGGGCTTGACAAACTGAGGTCAGTATGGGACAGGATGAGAAAGGTCTGGTGAAGGGAAAGGAGGAGAAGTTTGGAAAGAGCTGCCCAGAAGGTTGATTATCTTTGGGAAATCAAACTGGGTGAAGGTCTGCACTCTGGGACATGCTGGAGAGCAGCTCAGACCTTGGTCAGCCTTTCTGACTTGCTACACCAGGCTGTGAGGAAATCCCTGAAAAAAAGTATTGCTAAGGAGGATCATTTGTGATCAGAGATTCAGAAGGATTTTGGGAAGCAAACAGAAAACTGACTTGTAAGGGAGTAAACCAAGATCAGTAGATATGGAAGTGGCAGAGAGGAATACAGAAACAAAAGGCAAGGACGGCAAAGAAGATCTGACAGACAGAAATAGATCCCAAAATGAAATATTTATGGTCTGTTCACAGCTTTAGATCAGACAAAGTGCTTACACTGAGCTCCAAGCAGTGGTACAGGACTTCCTAGAATGTTTGTCTCCCATCCTGTAAAGGCCTGCACTTTTCTTTTATTCATATTTAAGATTGAAGGGCTTTATTCTTTACTTTTGAAGGACCAAAAGAATTGTGGCATCCAAAGAGAGGAAAAAGAAAAAAATAACTGGGTTAGAACAACAAATAAATTAACAACATGCACTGAGGAGTGAACTAGCCAGGATGTTATTTTGCCATCTGGGAATCTGGAGATTTTTTAACATTTTTCAGATTGCAATGGCAGAGAGGGGAGGAGTGCCACTGTGGTTTTGGGATAAGTATTTTTATTTGAAATATGTAAAAACCCACGAGAATAACAAGTGTACTAACTCTCTAGGCACTGTGATATTCTGAGGCAAGTGAATGCATCTCTGCTTCTCCCTCTGGAGCCTTGATCTCTCTCCCAAGCAAACCTTCCCAAAACTGCTGCCCTTTTGGAGAAATCTCAATTGCAACACACTAACCCTTGTCAACACCAACAGATCTCTCTGCCCCATGCACCTCTAACCCCAAAAAGCAGGCGAGAAAATTGTTTTAACATCAGTCTTGTAACATGGCCACCACCAACCTACTGGCTGGCTTTAATCACGGCTTTGAGGAGAAAACCCCTTTTTCCTGAAGTGTCAAGAGTGAGGGACAAAAGGGGCTCTAAACCCTCTTTTCTCCCTCCTGACAGGGCAGTTGAGCTCATGAAATTCCTTTTTGTTCCTCAAGCTGAGCTTCTCAGGGGTGGCTTTGAGACCTTCTCGCAGCACAGCACCTGCAGGTACCCAGTGCCACCAGTGGCCACTCCCACACAGGCGGAACTGAGCCGTCAGCAGGACACTGGTCCAGGACGTTGTAAGATTATTTTTTTTCTGCTTCTGCTGCCTCTCTGCAGGAGAAAAATCACACAGCCTGGCCAAAAGTCTTCATTTCTCACCTACTGTCTGCCCTTTCTATTTTTTCGTGCTGTTTGTTCAGCACACTGGAATCAAAATCCTGGTCAGAGGCTTTGGGCACTGGAGTTTCCTGAATTTTTTGAGGAATGCATCACTTAATAAATTACAAAAAAAGAATGACAGTTTCAAAAAAAAGTAACTGCTTTTAAATTTGGTAAATGTTTCGCGTTCCTAAATACTGCCCTGTGTTTTCCAGCATAAACTCTTCAAGATTTTTCAAATGGTTCAAATATTACAGAGTTGAACACTAAGCTGGGTTTCATTTCAGTTCTGTTCTTTATAGTGGTTAACACCTGAAACAATAGCACTGAATTAAACTAAATATTTTTTCAGGATCAGGAGAATGATTTCTTCATTTAAGTGAGAAGAGCTAAAATATCTTCAATCTAAACTGATTTCCATCTTTTCCGTTCAGACTTTAGAAAATCAGAAGCAGTACTTATCGTACAATCCTGCTATGCTCCATATATTTGATAATAATAATAACAAAAAACCACTGCAAAAATAAACATAGAGGGGATGAATGTTGAGGATTAAGTCTGAATGAAGAAAATAATTTATCGCTCCTCAGTCCACAAATCAGCATCATTCTTTAATAACCCCAGTTCTACTGTAACCTCTTGATGAAAAAACTACTTTTGCAGCTACCCCTGGGTACAATTTACCACTTCATCAGTTTCCCTCTGACCGGATCTAGTGAAATCCTGATTTTGTCAGCTGGACTCATTTGATGTGAAAATGTTGTTCTTTATGCAAGAAGCAAATTCAATTATATGAAAGATTGACAGAAATCCTGCAGCTGCTGACACTGCCGCTTCTCTGCCGGTGCCACGGTGCACATGACACAAATCAGACCCTGCCAGGCAGCAGAGATCTGCCTTAGAAATTCCTCAGCACCCCAAGAAAGCCGGGATTTGGTTCTTGGCAGGCAGAAAAACTTTGCCAGTTTCAAAGTGGGCTCGTTGCCGTGTGCTGCTGCTTGCTGGTTGGTTCAGGTGCAGGTGCAAGGCTCTGGCAGGGAACAAGGCAGACAAATAAACCTGTCCACACACACAGAGCTCAGCAAGACCCTTCAGAGAGGACTTACTAGAAGGTCACCTACAGTTCTTCTGGGAAAGGAACGAGCTCTGCTCAGAAATGGCAATGGAAACCTCTGTATGTCAGCCCTCACACCACTGCTACACAGCTGCTTTCTTAATCTACAACCCACTCCAAGCCACAGCTGATGGAATTAGCCAGAGCACAGCCCTCAGTTTGCCCCACTAACAGTGAGCAGCAAGGATGAGCTGTGATTACCCAGCAACATCAAAACTCAGCTCCGTGCAGACTCAGGCAGTCACTGTATGTGTTTGGAGAGGGTGGAAGGAGCTCCAGGACCACCTGCTTTCTCCTCAGGCACTGAATCTACACAAAATCAAGAAATTCCAGTGTATTTCAAGACCCGGGATGATTCTTGAGAGGAGGGGAAAAAAAGCAAAAAACAAAAAGCAAAAAGAAAAAATAAAACCACAAAAAACACAAGCTCTCTCCTCATTTCCCTTCTTCAGAGAAAGAAAAGCCACTGCCTCCCACTTCAGTGACAGTTTTATCACTCATGTTCTCTATCTGCCAATGTGAGGAGCTCCCGCTCTCCAGGCACAGCAGCCATCCTCTGCTCTGCTCTGCAACAAGGCTTGGGGCAGGAAATGCATATCACCTCTCAATCTGGTGATGTCCTCTGCACCTCAGCGCCATTTGGCCTCCAGGAATTTGACCTCACCAGTGCGGAAGTATTGCACCGAGTCACAGTGCCAGTGTCGGCTCTTCAGCTCTCCTCATCCTAACCCAGGTGTGTACATCCACATCCAGACTCTTTAATGTATGAACTGGTCTGCTAGATCAATCGTGGAGCTGTTACTTCTAAATATGAGCCTGGAGGGTTTCAAGTGGCACAATAAATTTTTTATCATCTCCTTCTCCTCTCTGAAAAGTGTCCCCCAGTAATCCTGTGTTATTGCAATGACCTTCCAGCATCAAACTTTCAAGTTACTGGAACTATTCAGCTTGGTAGGAAATGCAAGACTTTGAGGAAGGTACAAATTTACCCAAGTGGCTTCTGGGCCACAAACCTCAAGGTCCTTCTCAATCTGAAAAACTGATCTGACTGCACTTCTCAAATGCAGTGACAAAAAGTTCATGATCTGGTAGAATATTTATCTTCCCATTCCAGGTGTGCAAATGCAATTTTCAGAATGGGAGCACAGTAATTTAAGCAGCAAGAGATTGAGGACAGATCTCCACAGAGCTGTAGAACTGCCATGGATATGTCACACATGGCTGACTTCTCTGCCACACCACACTGTGGCTCCTCACAAAGAATTCCACTCTGCTACAGGAGCAGACTGCTAAAGAAAACCCCTTCTCAAACTAAGACACTTTTAATCAAAATCTGGTCCTTTCGGCATCTACTTGAGACCTATACTGAAAGTTCAGAGATGAAAATTGTTGTCTGTGGAGAGGAAGATTAGACATAGATACATAGAGATCTTTGTTTCGGCTGATCAGCTCATTTGTTAGAAACAGGAGACATCCTTTATTGCTAGAAATAAAGTATGACTCCACTGAGCAAAGACAAAATTAATAAATGCAGGTCTGTGGTGATGAATCTTCACAGCTTCATTGATGCTAGAAAATATTTACTGAGGGTGTAAAAAGATCCAACAGCATGAATAATAAATGGCTTGTTGCCATTTATTATTTATGCTGTTCAATCAATACATTTCAATATAATATCAATATATTTCTTTTGGCACATGAATACACTTGTCACTCTCCACGGCTATAAAACCTGCATGAGTGAATCATGTTACATGAGACAAATGGTGAGACACTGCAGGGAGATTACAGGAACACAAAACACACAAAAGAACCAACCTTGACACACTAATAAACTGCCAGAGTTATTTTTCTTGAAGTGAGCTGTTTTGCATGAATGTACAGAACACTATCTACTGCATAAGAGCACAGCAACATTCCAGAATAACTCTGATTTTATACATGGTCAAATTCAGAGTCACAAGAACACAAAGGAATCCATCTGATATATTTATCCATGCCTGGCAATGGCCTGGTGCTCTGTTTACAGAATAAGCACCAAAACTAGCAAAAATAAAGTCCCATCTGAAAGAACGACGACCATGAGGATGTGTGTTAATAGTCCCACTCCTTCTGTTATGTACAGTGGGACCACTGCCAAAAGGATGTAAAGATTCAGGGGTCTTGTCCTGTTCTCCTCCTCACAATACATCAGCCACGAAACTCCTTGTGGCTTAATTCAGGATATGCCAAACTTTTGCTCTCCCTGCCTGCCACTCTGCTTTTTTGTGCTGCCTTTCAGTGCGTGCTGGGAAGATCTGAGTAGTCTCCCCATGCACCATAAGCTGGGAGGAAATAAAGTACAGAAATAAAAGACAGCAAAATGTTCAGAAGTCAATCCCTCATTTCCTCTGGAAACTCACGGGCACTGCACGGCGCCTGATTTTGAAACATAAGGTAGCTCAGAAAGCACAAAGAGAGAGAAATAACACATGATCATGCTGCTCAGTATCCCAGCTCTAAAACTGACCCAAATCAGATGCCACCAACAAAACCAGCCTGCTCCACATTGCCATGATGTAATCAACAGGGCTTCCTAAGCAGCTTCAACAGAAGAAGAAAAGGAATTAATCCTTTGGGGTCTGGGCCCTGCTTTCATGGCCTAGCACACATGGTAGCCACAGTGTCGTGACTCCCAGTTTTAAACCATCCAACTCATATTTCCTTGGGTTTCTTTTTTCTTTTTGAGGAGCACCATCAGTCTGCCTTTGGGACCCTGGGCTAGTGGCTTCTGTACTCCTGTGGGCCCAAACCAGGTGGAAAATCGAGGACTTGTAACAGACTGAAACACTGCAGAGCTGCCAGCTCTCAAGACTGCTCTGACTCTCTGCTTCCCATGAGTTATCAAAGCTGCCATTTATCAGCAGCAAGGATCTAGACTCTGATTGCACTCCAAAAGTGTGTGACCTGCAAGACCTGAGGAACTCCAGCATATCTGGAATAGCCACATGAGGCTGGTAGAGAAACTGAGGACCGTGGGAAGATCCATCCCTTCTGAAGCAGCAGCCACAGGGCAAACATTTTGTCCCCAGGCATCTCAGTTTTTTTGGGACACCTGTGGATATCAGACTGGGCAAAACCTGGGCCTGTCATATAGGGAAGAATCCCATCTCAGCATGTCACAGGGAGTCTTTCGCTATTATTATTACTTAGGCTTTACTTTGTGCAGTAGATTTTTACTCCTTGGGTTACCCAATTAAAATCATTCATAAACGTGGGAAACCTCCTAAAACACAAAGAGTAGCACAAGCAGTAGTCTTGTAGAGCAACTAAAGTTTTCCTGAGAATTTTCTCCCCTTGGTTGAAGTGTTCTGTTTATAACACATCTCAGAGAGGAAACACATTTTGGACACATCTCTCAGGGTGTCCTCAGTGCAAATGTTTCCAGAGATGCCTGTGCAACCAATAGAAAAAAAAAAACAAATTTAGCAATGAGATTCACCTGATGAGATTGATTTTGTCCTCAGCTCTAAGCAATACCCTGAGTAGATCTTTGCTGTCTGTGAGAGGAACCAACCTCTATTGATGTAAATGTCTGCATTAATCAGATGAATCCCATTGCAGATGCCCTGAACAAAGATCAGATTGTTTACTGAGCTCTCCCCACTGGCCCACCTCATCTTCCTGGAGTGTTTGGCAGCTATAATCCCACAACTTTGGTCCTATCATTTGATGGGAGAGCAAACAAAAATATTCGAAATTGAACACATCAGGAACAAATACGAGAAGAAAAATGTCCTGTTAGGACAGGACTATCACAATGCCAGCAGCACTATGTTTAGAGATTCCGTGTCTTAGATTTAATGGAATTATTTACCAGAGGAAATCAATACAACACAAGCACTGTATAATAGATTTGCATCTCTCTGCCAGCCACCACTCAGCAAACACCAGAGAAAATGCCTGGAAATGAAGTGACAGGAATCATGAGCAGAATACTGACTTGGAGAATGGAGAGAGTGGTTCTCAAGCACATCATTTTCACCAGACAGTGAGGAGGATCCAGTCACACCACACACCAGCTGGAATGATTAGGCATGAAAATGGATTATCATAACATTATTATGGCCATGATAACTGAGGATAAAGAATGTAATACTTGCCTGATCTGTGATTTTCAAACTGCTACTGCACATGTTTGCAGCCCCAGAAGAACAGAGAGGATGTCAGAACATTCATTCTGCTGCAGTATCTTGTGCCTGTGTCTGGAATCAGTGACCTCACATAATTTTGGATACTTCCTGGGATAAAAAAATCCCTCTCCAGATCTCCTCACTAGCTTGGCTCACTACCCCCTGATGTTTTTACCACCAGGGCCGGTATTTCTGATTCTGCAGCTCAGGATTCTTCAGGTCTTGCATGGTTTAGGGTACTTGAGAGGTCCAGAGAGGCACAGGGATTTGTCTCACCTAATTCCAGCCACCTAAAATTTGGGTGTCTAGACTAAATCAGGTTCTCTAACAGTCTCCAGGGAAATGGACACTTTCAGAGAATGATGATTCATTTAATTTGGAGACAAATACCTTTTTCAAATTTACAACTCTTAGATAGTCTGCTGAGTAGGATGTTATTCACCCCATGATATATTTGTACTTTAGAAAGAGCTCTCACCTGCCAACACATCACATATCTGAGATGGATGTTGGAGCTTTACTTAAGTGTCAGACAGAAATTGAAAACTAGGACTTTATGCTGCTTTGAACTGCACGCTTATTTGTTTAAATACTATGTACTTATTTGAATTTTAATGATCTTGCATAAAACTTTTAGAATCCTGTTATTTTAAATCATACATTTTGAGTCACCTGTAAATTGTCTGTGTCCATTTTATGGCTAAGAACTTTCACAATAAACATAAACCTTGGAAAACAGTTTAAAATCTCAAAACCCAAGCTTTTTTCTGTTCTTAACAAAAATTTGGATATGCAGATCTCAATCTGTAACTGGTTCCATCAGCATTGGTTATAGTGGATTTTTACAAAAGCCATGGATCAATCCACAGGAATTCAAAGCAAAACAGCTGAAAACTGAAATAAGCACCAACATTGAAACAGATTTATTTCCACGTGGATGTAAAACATGGGTAAATGCCATCAAGTAGCTGATAATGGCATAGAGATTTTAATAACAGGTGCAGCAACAAATTAATCCTGGGAAGTGTGGCACTCCCAATCTGCTTGACAGCACAGCTGGGTTTCCTTCCCCAGGATGTGTTAATGTGTTTTTTATTTGGAAAACTGCACGTCTCACCCCAATGAATATTAAAGAACGAGTTTGGGGAAAACACGTAATATTCTGATTAAACATTTTGTCACTCACATGCTCTCACGCTCAATTGCAAAGGCAAAAGAGAACAACATCTTATTGCTAAGCCAGTGATGCTTCTCTTCTGGACTCATCAAATCTCCTCGTTACCCTTCCAGAATCTTCTACCACCCCTCAGAGAGCCTGCCCATGATGTTGCTAACTGCCAGTTATCATCTGCAGATGTCCAAATCTGTGATTGATGCCTGCAAAAAAGATCATTTTTTCAGCACTTCCTCCCTTCCCCAGTTAATAAGATCATCAGAGTCATGATTTACAGCAATGTTTCAGGCAACAAGGACCTGGTTATCATGACTTTATCTTCCTTTTGGGCCAAGAAATGAAGAAATAATAATTATTCATTTTCTCTTGAAGAGCTTTTTTTTTGGCAGTTATTGCATTCTGAATACTAAGAATTACCTTTGTGAAGACCATCTTTTCATTTTCAATTCCTGTAGAGTTATTAAGTATAAAAGCTGTCAGTTTATCCCTAAAGTTTATCCAAATATGCATACAGCCCTTTTTTAGACAGAAATAATGAAGGAATACACACGTATAATTTCACTCACAGAGTTTTTCAAGGTGTTTTGGAATTCCTGTGCATCAAAGGACTGATGTAAGCAAGGTGTAAGTCATCCCTAACAGGGCTGGAAGTCCCTACTTCTGAAATATGCAGCAGATCTTTCTGCCCCTGGTTTCTAGGCTGGTCTGGCTCTCTGCAGAGCTCATCCCCTTCCCTCCGCCACTGGAGGGCTCTCCTAAATCTTCATTACTGCAAAATAAACGTCTGATTGAGGACAGAAACGCTGCAAAAGCAAACCTGCTCGCAGCTATCTGAATGCAAAATCAGCAACCACCAAAACAGGAGGAGTTCACTGGTTCATCCAGAGATCTGCATGTGGAAAAAGATGCATTTTACCGTCCTGCCTTTGGCAGCAGAAAGTGCTGCTACAGTAAGGGATGAATTTCCCTGAAGAGAAAACTTCTTTTTCCACACAAGTTTATGAACTGCACAAGAGATTATGGGTTTAAGATGGCCAGCAGTGTTTGCCTTCATCACCCATTCCTCCCCACGCTGTTTCACTCTGAAATCACCGCACAACTCAATTCCTTTTTCCACTAAGTGTGATTTCAGCCTTCTGCCAGCTCATTTCGAACTTATTTCCCATCCCAATACCAATTTCCAGGGCGGGTTCAATTTGCTCTTGATGGCTCAATCATCTTATCCTTTTCCTATTAGTGCTGCTCCTGTTGAAAGAGGAGACTGTTTAAGGTTTTCCATTCCCCTGTGGGAAGAGGAATGCTTGCCCACACTGCTGTGAGTACCTGCAGACTATTGCCAAATGAAGATTTCTGACTTTCTTTTTCCCTTTTTCTTTTGGATCAAAAGAAAAAGTTAGTTAAACCTGAATTGTTTTGTGGAAACAGAAAGATTTTTTCTTTTTTTTTTTTTTTTTTTCTTAAGGCCACATTGAGTACCAGAATAAAAGACAAGTAGCTTTGATCACCCCAGAATAATAATTTGGGATGGACTCCGCCCTACACCTCTGTCACTCACTGCTCACCCAAACTCTCAGGATATCCTGAATCAAAATCAATTTTGTCCCCACCAGCCAGGGAGGGATGTGGATTTTGTCATTATCCTGGTACGGCTCCTCTGAGTTACCTTGAATATTTTTAATTCTAAGTGAGATACAAGCCAGCCAGCCCATCAGGCATGGCAGAAAATACTTCATTTTTCCATGAATTAGAAGCAGCTTTGAATAAAAAGCCCTGGCTGTGGTCATTTTATCCCAAATCCTTTGAGATAGTCTCACACAGATAGAAAAAAAATACCAGTGATAATGGACAAATGGATTTTCTTGGCCTCTGTGACTCTGCTTCTGTCTTTGAATATAAAATTAGCTAGAGTTGGGCTGGAACATCCTAGGGGTCATTTAAATTACACCTTAATTATTTAGTCTGAATTGTACTGGCTTTTTAGCTTGCCAGGTGACAGAAAATGTCAGAAGACAGAAGGAAAAAATCTGTAAAATTTTGAGCAGGAATTTATGTCAGTTTCCTAGATTTTTTTTTTTTTTTGAATCTGCAGCTTCCCAATGAAATAAATAGTTGGGATACTTAAATTTTAGACATTGGTAAGTATTCAAGGCCAGGCTGGACCTGTTGGAGACCTGTTCCAACACTGCCAATTTCCTAGAAGTGAAGTCTGAGGTATAACTCAGCCACTTAACTGTGGTTGTCAACATTATGTATATTTAACTTTCTAAAGCTGAATTCTTTCTCCATCTCTGGTTTNAATTATTATTATGGCATTGGAACTAGATGATCTTTAAAGTCCCTTGCAACCGATTCTTTGATTATGTGCAAAGGTTATTTCTCCAACAAAGTCCTGTGAGTTTAACATTAAAATTGCACTCTCTGCAGAAATCAATAGCTGAGTGTTCCCCCACATCAGGAAAGCCATGGTTCCATTTAAAATAATTGATTATTTTATGGAGATGAAAGAACAGCCCANTAACTTTCTAAAGGTGAATTCTTTCTCCATCTCTGTTTTTTTATTTTTTTTATTTTAGATATTTTTATTTATTTATATATTTGATTGATTGATATACTTTATTTTTTTAATTATTATTATGGCATTGGAACTAGATGAACTTTAAAGTCCCTTGCAACTGATTCTTTGATTATGTGCAAAGGTTATTTCTCCAATAAAGTCCTGTGAGTATAACATTAAAATTGCACTCTCTGCAGAAATCAATAGCTGAGTGTTCCCCCACATCAGGAAAGCCATGGTTTCATTTAAAATAATTGATTATTTTATGGAGATGAAAGAACAGCCCAATTTACCCTCTTCAGATAAAAAAAGCATCATCACCTTATAAGAAACTTCTTATATAGGAAAAAGCAATTTAAGTTTTCAGAAGAAAACACCACCCCTCTTCAGCAGAATTATGCTGGTTTTTATGGATTATGTTCCCTAAAAGTCTTTGCTGGAGGCAAAACCTGCAGAAAAAATAAACTAAGCAGTCCATAAAAATTGATAGATGGGCACTGCTCATGGCAGCACTCCTGTGAGCTGCAGCTGATGTGGCTGGGATCATTTGTCTCAGTTTATGGTCTGCAGAGGAGCTGTCGGGGCAGAGAACTCTCCAGGTTCCCTTAAAAGTCAAGAGGGATCCACTCTGTGAAGTCACTGGACTCTCTGGGATGATCTCTGTCACCATAAAAGAGACACTTAAATTGGATCAGATAAATTGTCTTCTCAAAGTGTCTCTGTCTCACCATGAACAACAAAGACAACCTGAGCTGACCTGCTCCCTGGGACATCTCTGTGCTATAAATGTCTGAAATGAGGGGCAGGAATTCCAGCTGCAGGGAAAATAAAACTGCAATCAGGCCTGGAAGAGCTTTGCTGTAAAAACAGCCTCACTTTGCGCAGAGCTGAATGCTTCCACTGAGGCTTTGCTTTGGCTTTTGTTTTTTGTACAGTTTTCCAGGATGATTTTATTTTGGCGACACAGGAATCCCGTTCCTGACCACGATGTCCTGCATCCAGCCCTGGGGCCCAGCACAGGAAGGACACGGAGCTGTTGGAGTGAGCGCACAGGAGGCACCAGGATGATCAGAGGGATGGAGCAGCTCTGCTTGAAGGAAAGGCTGGGAGAGCTGGGATTGCTCAGCTGGGAAAGAGAAGCTTTGGGGTGATCCAGCTGCGGCCTCCCAGTACCTGAAGGAGCCAACAGGAAAGACATAGAGGGTCTGGAGTGTCAGGACAAGGGGGAATGGCTTCCCACTGCCAGAGAGCAGGTTTAGATTGGATATTAGGAAGAAATTCTTCCCTGTGAGGGTGGGAACCTGGTACAGGGTGCCCAGAGCAGCTGTGGCTGCCCCTGGATCCCTGGAAGTGTCCAAGGCCAGGCTGGACAGGGCTTGGAGCAGCCTGGGACAGTGGAAGATGTCCCTGCTCACGGCAGGGGGAGAACTAAACTGTCTGTAAGATCCCTTCCAACCCACACCATTCTATGACTCTACAATTTGTTTGTACCAACCAATAGCACCAACTAAGAGGAAACTGAATTAGATTATTAGAATTATTAGATTATTAATTAGAAACATATCCTGTAACTGCACCTGTTGACTTCACAAATCCATGGTCTGTGTTGAGGCATGTGAGAGGCTGTAACAAACAACCAGCTAATAAACCAACTCATTTTGCCCCATTTTTTGGACCCAGCGGGAGTTGAACTGCTCAACACCAAGAGCTCAACATTGCCTGGTTCCTACAGAGCACTCAAAAAATACCCAGCTACCGCAAAGTGCTGATTTGGGGGATTTTTCTGCTGAGTATCTTCCATTTGCATAGCAAAGAGATTTTAATTTTTCAGCATTTACACTTGTACTGTTAATACAGCCCATCAGTTTGGGACTGGTGTAATTTTAAGAGCAGCAGCTAACAGAAGAAAAATCTCATTGAAGCACATCCTTTCCAGAATAAATACGAAGGGAAGGAAGGAGGCAAACAAGCAAACTATAAACTCTTACTCTTTAAAGGATAAAATTCTCCTCCATTTGATTATGTTGAGATCTGCAGTGTTTATCCCAAGAGACATGCTGATGTGCTTTAGCCTCTAGATCCTATCCTAATGAGAAAATTAATCCTAACAATAAAAGTATGATTTATAACCACGAGACAGATTTGGAGTTTCCATCTCTGAGATTAGAAGTGCCCCAGAAAATGAGAACTCACTGGTCTCCTAAATGCTTTCATTAATGGGCTGAAGCAGTAAAAACAAAGGAAAAACTATTAAAATAGAAAGCAGCTGGGAATCTATGAATGCAGAGTTTACATGGATTTGCAAAGAACCAGGTATAGAAAATGCAGGCTTCCAAGAAGAGCTGGAAACCTTCCAGCAAGAAATACAAACGCCTTCGTGAATCTATTTATTTTATCCTGTGATTTGCTCCTGGCAGGAGCATCCCTCTGGAGAAGCCTCTTTCGGTACCCTGACTGTAAATCAGTACAGACAGGTGAATGGTTCAGAGGTAGGCACACACTTGGGTGACCTGACCCTCTCCAGGAAGACAAAATATTGAGGCTGAAGCATGAACAGGCCAGAAACAGACTCTGCATCTTTCTTACCCTTGTTAGATTGCCTGCAGGCCATTCCCTTGCCTTTGGACATGATGAGTCCTCCTCTCCCAGCTGCAGCAACACAACCAGCCCTCCTAGGCTTTGTCACCTGACTCAACCTGTCCCTCTCACTACCGACAAAATGTTTTTTGAAAGGTTTTTCAAAGAATTCTGCCTGCACTTTAACAACCATTCTGGCTCTAAGGAGCCAGAACAGCCCCTCCCTTTGTGTTTCTGAACTACATAATCTCCACCCAAGTGTCTGACGACACAAAAAAGCGGTTTCTTTTCAGCATTAGATTCCTTCATTATGAATCACCAAAAATGGTCTTCAGTGGCACACAAATTGTGGAAGCAGAAGCCCACAGCAGTGGAAAATAAATGTTATACGCCAAGCAGCAAGTGATGGGACAAGAGGAAATGGCCTCCAGCTGCACCAGAGGAGTTTTAGACTGGATATTAGGAAAAAAACTCCTCATCAAAAGGGCTGGGATCATTGAGGCAGGCTGCCCAGGGAAGTGGTGGAGTCACTGTGGAGATGTGGCACTTGGGGACGTGGTTGAGTGCTGGGCTTGGCAGTGCTGCATGTGGTGATTGTAAAGGTCTTTTCCACACAAATGATTCCAATGATTCCAGGATCATTCTTCAAAATGAACTCGCTGCTTTCCCTAATTGAACCCCTGTTGTTCAGAACAGCAATTTCCTTGGATATTTACTATTCAGTTTATTGGAGAAACACACAAAAATGCAAGCCAAGAGCTGCGAAATGTTGATGATACCTTAATTGCGCTAAAATGAATGCAAGCAGAGAAGAGGACCATAAAAAAGAGGGGCAGAACTATTCTCTCCTAATTTTAGGCATCCACAGTGGAGAGTGAGTTCTATCTTCGTTATTTTAAAGTGTGGAAATCTCTGAATTTACTCAGACAAGCGTCTAACTTTCTAATCATTTTCTAATAATTTTCTGATTAGATGTAACGGGAAGAAATTGATATTATGGACATTTTTTCCTTTATGGATTTAATATGATTTTTTAAAATAAATGGATTTTCCAAGCTTGTAAAAATTTTTCCCTTGTTAAAGGAAAACATTTACACTTACAGAAATCAAACTTTTTTTTTTTTTTTTTTTTAAATCTCTAGCAGTAATTGTTGAAAATGAAACACATTCCTAAATCTGCATGATTTGGAGTTTCCCAAAGGTAAAAATTGGTTTACTCTCACTTAGGCAATGACAAGCAACCAGAAGCATTAAGCTTTTAAGCAATTTTTTTTTTGAAAGTTTGTTTTTGCCTATGGGAAATTTTATATTATCATAAAAAGAAAATTTATATTACCTAAACAGAAAGGAGCAGCAAACAGTCTGGCTGTAATTGTAGTTACTCCTTGGGAATCTCTCAGTACACCAGGGGAACTGAAAGCAAATTTTTATTGGAATATTCCAGGGCAGCTGCTTCTCCATAAAGTCTTAAACCACTGAGCTTGTGCAGAAATGGCAGCAGGAGAAGGAAACCCTAAGAAGTTCCAGATCTCCATCCATCCCCTGATCTTCAGAGCAAAGTCCAGCTCTAGATCCTGCTCCACCTCATCTTCACCACCTCCATCTTTCCAACAGCCCAACAGGCTCTGTAAGATGAATAAGATCTGTGGAGACATCTGCAACAAGATGCAGAGCAGGACCTGAGAGTCCAAATAGGAAGATGGAGCAAGAGACGAACGTCTTACATCTCAGGAATTTGTGAAGGAGCAGGAAGGAAGAGCAAAGAGAGTACAGGAAAAGTCTGGAGAAGAGGGAAAAGTCACACACTCAGCTGTGCCCCAACTGCTCAGCCTCTCCGCACGCAGTGAAATTTCCAAATGAGCACTGAATCTTTACTGTCTCAGGAGCAGGGTGTAGAAGGTGAAGGAAAACACTGACTCAGACTGCGCTGACACGAGGAGAAATTAAAAAAAGAGCTTTGGAATGCAGCACTTCATGGCCACCCTGAGAGATTCCAGGAAGAGAAGCGCTGGATGGACCAAAGGTAACGTGGTAACAAGGTTAGCAGCACTTCTGTCTGTCACACGTTGCAAGCTCTGTAACTGCCTGTGCTGAGGTGCTGGGGCAAATTCTCTTTGAGGTACATCCCACAGCTGACCCCCTCCTAGGCTTTGTGCCAGAATATTCTGCAGCAGTTCAGCGAGGTCTGCCAGGACCCGAGTGACTCAAGAGCTTTCTTTAACTCACTTGGACTGAGTTTCAGTTTTCCCTGTCAGGTCTGATCACGTGTTTGAGACTTTCCAGCTACTGCTCAGATCACACAAAGCCTGGGCATGTCAGGTAAGACTTTTGCCTTGCCCACATCCTTATTCTCTCCCATGACAGCCTTGTCTATTAATTAATTAAGCCAATATATTTACCCTGTAAACACACCCACACATCCACCATTAACATTTCTATATCAACAGCCAGCTGTATCCATGGCACAGAAAAAGAGGACAGATGTTTTGATAATGCTGACCACCTTCCCCACGCTCCATAAAACCTTTTAAATACCATCTTTTGTAGGGCAGAAAGGTGTTTCTGCAGCACAAAATACCAACCACCGTCAGTTTCATATTTTCTCCACATCAAAATGTGTAAGTGGCACATTTCACACAGGAAGAGAGTGGTTGTTAGAGCACTGGGCAGAGACAGGAATTTCAGAGACAGGAATTTCAGAGACAGGAATTTCAGAGACAGGAATTTCATACCCGGCTCCAGATAATGCTGGGATCTTGGACAAGTTATGTCCACTGCCCTTGCTTGAGCTTTCAGTAGTCACTGCATTATTCACTGTGAACTCCTCAGCACTCCTTTCTCCAGAGTCTTTACTTCTCTTCCCAGGAAATTCACACCAGCCACCAAAAAATTCAAATAGAATCCATTATTTTAGCATGGATTATAACCATGAGCCTCACCTTCGGGGCCTTCAGCATTTCTGAGGAAGATCAAATGAAGATATCAACATTTGAGAGATGCAGCTAAAAGCAAGAGCAGTTGCACCAATCAATTAGAAAGCTCTCAGGTTGTGTGTGGGCTTGCCAGGCTACCACGGAATTTTTAAAATTTTTGCAATGCAAAAATGTCAGCTGCTTGCTTTTAATTGCTCTGGGTTCAGTCCCATCTAAGGACTGCAGGCAGCCTGCAAAACAAGAATGCCTCAAGTTCTGATATTCCTCTGGTGACCGGCTTTGAATTATTGGCAAATAATTTCATTTTCCATTTTTCAGCACACACAGAACAGAGAGGTATAAACATCCACCCCTCATCTTCTATGGATTCTGCTTTTGCTGCGAGGTTTTTTAAGTTTTAAACTACACAAACTTAACCAGAAAAAAGTATTTCTGTTTATTGTAACACTGGAAGCAAGAAGTAACTACAAAACTGTGGACTTAATGCACCACAGTGAGGCCTCCTGGAATGAAAGAGTGAGTTACAAAGTGCTCTGAAATCTGCAATGCAGATCAAAAATCGAGTATTTTTTGCTTGCTCCCTCTGTGGACTGTAGTACTGCAGAAAAACAAGGTAACAGATACCATGTAATGCTGCAGAGATTTTTTCCTTTACTGTGTGTTGTCCCCAATCAGACAGACACGTTTATTTCATTGTCTTGTGGATGTTGATAAAATTATGATGATTTAACAGAAAAATAGAAGACATAATAATTTTTACTGTGCATGTTTCACATGCTGCCCTTGAGCTCTCTGTCTCCCTGTTTAAAACAGTCATAAAATCTTATCCTCCACGTAGGGGAAAAAATAGCCAAAAATTGAATAACATGTATGACTACATTAATTTTCATTGTCGTCATGTAAAAAATGATTGCTTTTTTTAAAAAGTACATCTACTGGGTGACTTTCTGTATCAACTTTCTGTATCACTTTTCTCCGAGGTTTCTAGCACAACAAGCTATTTTACAGCAACCAAAAAAACTGTATTTTTTCTGCTAATAAAAATTTTACATTTGGATCTGAGAAGGTTTCATAAGAAATTAAATAAAAGAAGACCAGTAATCCATCAAAACAATGTGAGAGAACACCAGCCACATCTGAGTGAACTGGGCACTCACCCAAGCAGAAGTGACAAGAACTTTAGGTGGCAACACCGGCATTAAAATAGCATTTCCCTCCTCTGAAAATCAAGACTTTAAAAACCTCTAGGAGCAACAAGGGAAAAACAAATTGGTGAGCATCCTGCATAAATAAATGTGTAAACTGAGTTTATTTATCCATGGGAGATCTGTGCAAAGTTTTAAATTAACTCAAACAAAAGAATAGATACATTTTTCTGGAGAGAAGAGAGCAAAAAATACTGATGATACTGCTAAATCCTAGAACTGGGAAGTTTACCCAGCGGTTACTGGAAGGACAGTTTCAGCATAATTTTACTCTTTATTTCCAAAATAATCCGATATTGATATATATTTATATCTGTATAATTTTTATACACATATAGGTATATTTAACAGCCCACAACAAATTGCTCAGATAAAAAGTGGCCCCTGTTAGTCAGAAATCTTGTGTTTAGCTGATACAAATTTCAAAGGGTTGATGCCCACTGAGGTGTGGCTCCACACTGAGGATTCATCTAAAGATTTCACACACACACAGGGATGAACCCACCAGCCCTCTCCTTGAAGAAATTAACAGAAAAACTGCAAATACATCTCACTCCTGATATTAACTCTCTCCCTTTTATTTACACAGAAGGCAGCGAGTAATAGTCTCCCACCTGCGGTGGAATTACCTCAGGGATACTTTCAAAGAAAGAGCAGGTTCTTAGGGAATGATTAATTTCCTGTAACTCTGGATATAGCAAAGTAGACATCTACAGCTGAGCAGGCCTTAGGCTGCCTATAAACTCAATAAATAATAATAATAATAATAAAAATAAATATCAGGCTTGTTTAAAAATACCAGAGCAGCCCTTTTGGTTCTGCCTGAGGGTCTACCTACTGCATCTTCCAGTCTCCAACAGTGGATATTTAGGGAATAACATGGTGATAAATGAATACTCTCCCAGTTCCCATGTTCATCCCAGAGGATTTCCCGCACAGGACCAGGTTTCCCTGGCATGGTAATAACCCCCTGTGGATTTCACAGTGACAGCAGGCAAGAGATCAGCTTCTAAACGCTTGGCCAGATACACCAGCGATATCTGCACAAGGTGGAGAGTCCAGAGGGGGAAGAGGGAGCCCTGAAATCAGACTCCTGTTCCACATCAGGAGACACCACCCATCATTTCACACCCTTAGCAATCTGTTTCTCATTTGCGTCACCTCTTAGCCACTGGTACATGCAACTTGAAATACCTGCATGCATACACAATCCTTTTGTCTGCCCATTTACGCACAGCAGTAGCACGACAAAGAGAATGAATCTGCTACAAGTTAACAGTGCACAGAGGGTGAAGTGTTGAACAGTTCAAGTCCGAGTGGCTTACATAAACCATGTTAATATTTTCCATTATCTCTTTCTTATACAGCCAGCATCCACCCTCTGACAGTTTAACAAGTAAGATGAATGCCTGGAGGGGACAAAAAAAACCAACCCTTATAGTTCTTATTTGGTAATGGAATAAGAAAGCTGAGCAATGTAGAGCTGGAGCTTTACAGGTTGCTCTGAACTTTGACAAGTTTTAGTGCTTAACTATTTTTGTGTACGTGGGACAATGGGTTGCCCAGGAAAGTGGCTGAGTCACCAGCCTGGAGGTATTTAAAAGGTACAGATGTGGCACTTGGGGACAGGGTTTAGTGGTGGACTGGGCAGTGCTGGGTTAAGCGACAATTCTGTTCTACAGTTCTGTGACTATACAATAAGATGTTCTCATCTCAGGGTCGAAGGCCAAGGCAAATTAATTCCTTGCATAACAGAGTTTATTCATCAAAGCTCAACCAAGTGATGCAACCCAGAGTTAAACAAGGAGCTGCCAGCTACAACTTTACAGCAGGTGATTTCTTCAAGCTGAATCTCTGACCCATTTGCTGTGCTCACATTCAAGCCCAGGGTAAGCCAGAACAGCACCTGCAAGTATGAAGCATCCTTTCACTTTCTCTTCCTCAAAGCAGCCACTGCTAGATTCTCAAAAAGCTTTGGGCACATCTTGAACAGAGTTGCCAGTGAAGGAAGGCAGCGCAGAGGCCTAAGACATGCAGAGTTTACCCTGTCAGGGAAATGGATGGAGCTCAGCCTCACCATGGTCTGGCTTTGAGGCGAATCTGGCTCTGAGTGTGGCTCAGGACACCCCTCCAAAAGCTGCAGGGAAACATCCACTTTGTCCAAAGAGGGGGACAAAGGTGAGACCATGACTGAGTGTCAACAAGAGCACATCTACAGGCTCATTCCTAACCTGGAGAGTCAACTCAGGCATGGGTTCATGGGCACTTAACTGAAACCAGAAACAGTAACATCAATAATTGCCTATTCCACCCAATCTCTCCCATTTCCTAGTAACAGTGATCCTGCAGCACTGCAGATGTTGGACATCCTCTGAAGCACCCATCCTTCAGAACAATGCTGTTTGTAGAACCACTCTGGTGGGTTTACTCTTAGATAGGCCTCTGTTATTTTAGCCCCTGAAGGGCTCCTCATCCTCCAAACCCAGAGAGAAATGCTGATTTAAAGGACAGGGGGTGTTTTTGTTTAGGAGCAGAAACACTGAGATGATTCTGTGTGAACAGAAAAGGCACTCGATCTGTTCTGTGGAACTGAAAAAAATGAGAGGTTCTACAGTGTGTATTATTGTCTATCAGGTGTGCAAAAACCAGTATTTAATTTAGAAAGCACTTTCAGGAAATGGTGTTATTGCACCCACTGTATAAATGCAAAGATTTGGTATATTTGATGGAGTGGAACATTGTAACAGTCACTGCTGAGGGTCTGCTGGGAATGCACCAGACAGAAGTGGCAGAGCCAGGACTGAGGTGTGCCACTCCTTTGAAATATTGAAAAAACCTCAGTGGTCTATTCCCAGGGTCTTTACATTCCTGTGTAAAATAAAATCCGAAGGTAGATTACTTCCTTTGGTGCCTTGCTGAGATTCTGCAGAAACACCTTTCCAAGGGGTCAAGACACCGGGGCAACTTCTTAGTGAAACATGTTTCATGCTCAGCATTTCACAGCCTCCTTTATACAGCTTAGAGATTTGCTGTAAACTTGGAAGAACTCACCAGCCTCTGGACAATTAGGATAAATGCAGGAACCTTTAGATGAGTTTATCTATCTCATCCATAAATCATTTATCCAAAAAAAAAAAAAATAAAACCCCAAACCCCTCATAAATATTTTGTTTTCACAGCAAATGTAGAAGTTAGATTTGGTGCTTAGGGACATGGTTTAGTGGTGGACCTGGCAGTGTTGTATAAATGGTTGGACTGCATGATCCTAAGGGCCTTTTCCAACCCAAATCACAGAATAATTTGATTTGGAAGGGACTCACAAGGATTAGCAAGTCCAGCTCTTAACTGAATGGGCCATACAGGGATCAAAGCCACAACCTTGGCATTATTAAATGTTTCTATTACTCTAATAATCCTCTCTAGTGGACCACAAAACTTATTGACTATCTACAGTTTCCTAATACACAACGGATTTCCATACCCTCGGTTTGGAACTGCACCAGACTCGAAAAAAACCAGCTTTTTAAATCATAAAGGCAGCAACAAAAATTGTTCAGCAACACCCAGCGCTGTCAGCTTTATTTTGGGAAGCACAAGCAAGCAGAGCTAGACTGCCTGGTATGTCATTTGGGGCAGTGGGAAAGTAAACCACCATCATCACCTCTATTTAAGTAGCGCTGTTGCAACATCTGAGAATAGGAAGCACTGGGGAGGTTGCTGGTGTCCGGCTCGAGTGGTGGTGGTGCAGACATCGATGTCTGAGGTTATCCTCCTGCCTGGGAGCAGTGACTGGGCTCTGTGGATGTCAGCCTGTCGCCCAGGCAGCTGCAGGAGCAGCGTGGGGAGCTCCAGCCAGCAGGCTGACGCCAAGGGAGTGAAAGCATATGTGAAAATAAATAGCCCGTGCAAGCCTCCTTCTAAATGGGACTGCTCATTGATGCGGCCTGCTGGGAAAATCAGGAGGGAAGCAGCAAGAATTGCTGCCATGCCATTACTCTGGAGGGATATGTAGGGAGGTAATGGTGCCAAATCTCCTGTTTCCAGGAACCAGAACAGTGTGATGTACAGAAATAAATAACCCCTGGAGCAGAGAGGGGCTCACCTTTGCAGTTTGGTATGGAAAGCAAATTATCAAATATGATTGTGTATCATAAAACTTTCATCCACTGAAAGGATCATTGATGCAAGAATGATTGACCCAAGAATGAGTGAAATTGATTATTTAAAGCTAACAAGCCAGCCAAGAACAACACTATTCATACATTCCCAGTTTTGTGCTTCTGGAAGTCCTGGAGGAGCCTCTAGAATAAAACACTATCCCAGCAGCTGGGAAAAGGATGGCAGACTCCAAATGATGTCAGGCTGGAGAGAGTCTTGATGAGCATCTTTGATGAACTGTGGATCCATCCCTGGGATCCATCCCTGGATACATTCCACCCACACCCACCAACACTTTCCTTACACCACAACTTCCCCAGAGACTTGAGGAAACAACCCAGGAACGGTGTAAGCCTGAATTTGTACAGGTGGGATCATGCACCACTCAGAATCAGGATGTTTACACCATTTCTGTGAGACAACAGCTTTTCAGTACAAAGTGACCAGAATGAAGGTAAGGAACCAAGCCTCAGCTCAAGAGGATCCTGTCACCAGGAAGAACAAATAATTTTTCCTTTCAGTGCATCCCAGGACTTCTTGAAATGAAATGCATGACATCTGATTTACTGCCTCTCCTTTACTGGATTGTCTGAATACACCTAAACACCAGAAATGCAAACTGCATCCTTCAAACTGACTGAAGGGGAAGAAAAAGAAGAAAAACAGAGAATGGAATTTGTATACTGATACAACACAGTAGCATTGGCCATCCAATGCTGGCTTATTTTCTTTTTGGATAAAATTCCTGTTTTCAGATGAATTCTCTTTTGACAAGGTCTTAAAGACTGTGGGGTCAAATGTGTCAATGGAACAAATAGGGGGATCAAAAGATTTCCATGCAGATCAAAATTAAGTAGGATCAGATGCAAGCCGAGACTTGCAGTCTCTTGTGGAAACACGTGAGATGGGAAAGGCAAGGGATGTGAAGGGAATAATGCAAAAACATCCCACAGTGCATGCAATATCAGTGTGAACTGAGGACCTCTGTTCTCCAAGTCCCTATAAAAATTCAAGCTGTAACTCAGTGCCTGTATCATACAGATATATGGAATTACAGCCACCTGCTCATCCTGGGTATCACTGTAACTCTAGTCAAACCAGACCAGGAAATTACAACATCAGAAACATCTTAAGCTAAGTCCCCTAAAAAATTAATTTTGCCATTTCAACCAATTCCTCTAATATATGAAAGTAATAATAGTAAATATTTAAATACTATTAAAAGTAAAAAGTAAAAAAATTAAATACTTTTTTTTTTCGTCAAGTTCACAAACACGAAGACGCTCCCCATCTGGAGTGGTGCATTTCCCCCATTACCCAGATCTCTTCTGGACTGTTCTATGATCCCAGGAATTCCCGCTAGGCCATGGTCTTTGTGAAATGAGTTTGGTGGTGAAGTGTCCCTTGAGCCCATACCAAGGACTTTTTTGTGTCCAGGGTGGGAACAGAGACCATGTTGGGTGGGGAATGACAGTGGGAATATACAGTCATTCCTTGACAGCCTTGGAACATTCCCTACCTTCCACTGTTACTGGAATTGTTAAAATTCCAGTAATTAACTATCCAGATTGTGGCCAGGATGGAAATTTAGATACCTACAGAAAGTGTAGTATCAATGTTGCCATCTTAGCTCTATGATTGACTAGTGTAGTAATAATAAATTCTACTGACAGCTTCTGTGAATGTTAAGTTAGTCAGTGATTAGGAACTGCTAAAAATCTCATGACCCACCTAAAACCTGTGAACAAACCTCAGACTGTTGCTGGTTCAGAAGCCATGTGAAAATTCCATCTGTGGTCAACTGGTGTTTTTACAACATCCCCTTAAGATCACGTTTTGCTGGGATACATTTGATGGTGGTGCTTAGGTGATGTTAGCTAATTACATGTGTAATCCTTCAGATATAAACCACTGCCCAGGTCTGGGACTAAGACTGGACTGAGCTGCACGTAATCCCTTAGGAGTTTAACAAGCAAGGAAGGTCTACTCTGACCCTCATGACTCAGCAGAAGGGTCCCTTTTACCCTTCTGCATTATTCACCTCTGTGTAAATCACTCTATCTCAGCTCTAACTCGATTTTCCTCTGTGTGTTTCACCCACGTAAAAAGTGACAGCGTGGACCTTGACACTGAACTTTGCTAACTCACACTTCCACAAATTCACGCTGAACATACTTTTGCTAATGGCTTTGATGGTGATTCTGTAATGACCTAAACCACTCACTGACAACACCATCAAGCTCAGGAACTGAATCCAAGCAATCCTGAAGGTGCCATCCAGGGATTTTTCAAGGAAACAATGCTCAAAAGAGAAAATGAGTTATGTTGCTTTCCAGCTCTTGAGAAAGTATTTCTTGGTTTAAATTGCTTCGGAATGAATTTACAATGTCATTCTCTCAGCCATTCTGTGAAATTACCCATGCATTACATTCTCAAAAGCATTTTTATGCCATCTGTTTGGGATACTTAGTGTGAACATATTTGGGGGGTGAAATTAGTAATTATAAGAGGAGGAAATTAACATATTGGACTAATTAACAGCATCTTCTGGAAAAGAAACAGGGAAGATAACGAATTACAAAGCTTAATGTTTACTGTTCTCCCAGCTAAATAAAGATTGTTCAATATGGCTCTCTTGGGTTTCTTCCTCTAAAATATGATATCTGCACTGTGTCAAAGAACAGGAGTCAGAGAAAAGACTCAGACACTGCAGGCTCTGTGGTCTGGGTCTCTTCATCCATGCTGCTGAATGCAGCTCACCAATGTTCCTGTGTGACACATACATGTTATTCCCAGGATGCAAAATGAGGGTTGCATTTTGGACACCGAAATATTAGAGCAGACTTCGTTACAGAAGCTCATTATCCTTGGATCCCAGTAAAGAAAAAGCATTTAATTTCTGCTCTATCTTATGTTTTAATTTAGGATTAAATCGTGCTTTGGTCTTTAACTGTACCAATAGATAATTAATAGACAATTAACTGTACCAATAGTTAATTAATAATTAATAATAATTTTAATGAGAACGCTCATAGCTGAATAGCCCAGACTGTTTGGAAGGTCCACTTCTCATGGAGCACAAACCCACCATGTCATGGTTAGAAACACCGTGTTCTTGCTGATGATCCATCAGCCTGTGAAAAGAACTTTGGTCCATGCTAAGCAAAAAAGTGAATTTTTGTCCCTCGGATGGCCCAAAGTTCACCTCATGCTTACGCCTGAGGCTGACCATGGAGCAGGTTTGGGGTTTACTCTATTTGGAGTTTATTATGTGTATAAATCCACTCACAAAGCACAGTGCAGGTTCACAGGATTTTAAAGTGTCATAGGAAAGTCTGTTCTAAAAAAGCTGCAGGTTGGAGTGACTATAAAAATCAACTTCCATTCATTTCAGAGCGTTGCTTTACCTCTGATCAATGATACCTCACAAAGAGAGTGGAATAGAAGAGAGGCTTCTGTAGCTTCTCCCTTCTGTTTTCCCATTAAAATTCTGTTCCAGTAGCCACACTCCAATGAAGAAGATGCGCTGTGTTCATGCATCACATAAACAGCCCAGAAAATTATATTTTGTCAACAACTGACGAATAAATTGTTTGCTGACTTCTAAGCCTGACGTGAAATTTGGGTTTTTTTTTCTAAAACAGACACTCTGCACAAGAAAAAACAATTCATGCATAAATGGCAAGTTTTATCATTATATTTACAAAAACATTCAAAAGGCAAAGAACACCTAGAAGAAAGGTCCTAATATAGAGCCTCATTTATCTTCACTTTGTTTCCAGCTAAGGAATGGCATAGATGGTCATTAAATTGATATAAACAAATCTGCTACACCAGGCAGAGCTGCTCCCTGGAACACAACGGCACCAAGGGACAGAGCCTGGGCCAGATTCATATTACAGGTCAACACACCCATTTATATGCAAATTGAGAGGCAGTTAAGGTACCACAGCTTTCACACTTCAGTGTGATATCTAGATCAGCTTATTGTCCTTAAGGAATTGATAAGGTCAGAATAAAACACCACTGATCTGACATATTTCACAGAAAGGTTTTTAATTCCCTGAGCCTCATTTCCTTTGCTGTTTCCCAGGGCTGGAGAACTGGCTGAATGATAATACCTACATTATATTTTAAACTCCTCCCTCCATGAAGATTCACCAGGGAGGAAAACAAATGTGAAGAGGAAGGGAAGAAATTTAATTTTTCCCTCAGAAGCACCATTCCCTGCAGCACACGCCCCCGAGTCATGCTGCAGAGGAGTGGCTCTGAGTGTGCTTCTCCCACCTCTGAAACAAAGCTGGATCCAGCTGCACATCTCTTACAGCATCATTTTTGTGCCGGTGTGTTTTAGCCAAGAGACAAGTGCCTGCCCTGCTTCTAAAAACTGGTCTGGAGACGTGAAATTTGGGCTTCAACTGTACTAATCTTCAACTATCGCATCAGCCAGCAAGTACAGCTAATTCAACAGATTAAACTAGGAGAAAGGGCTGTCAGCAGCTCCTCTGCAGCTCCCTCGAGGTGTGTAAAATTCCAGGTTCTCTTTCCTTGTCACACCACTGCACACTGCCACCAAGGGAAAGCCAAGGCCAAGGAGTTGGCATGTTTGTATCTCAGCAGGAAAAGATGTTCCTGGAGCAAGGACACTTTGAAAACAGATCCCCCAGTAACAAGAAGCCAGCAAGAAATGGAGGGATAAATACCTGTGACATTGGCGCGGGCTGACAAAGCCTCACAGTACTTTTCCAGCAGAACAGACAAGGGCAGGTTCACAGAGGATTCACAGTGGAGAACTATCTGGAAAAACAGAGAGAAACCAAGCAGGTGAAGCAGCAGCCTAGATCAGATTTTTCTCATTCATGAGCACAACAACCCCCAGCTGTGTCAGAGCAGATCCCATTCCTGATTTCTTCAGGTGCAACACCCCCTGACATGGAAGGTCTGTGGTTACACTTGCTCGGTTCCAGGGCATCCCATGGAATTCACCTGACTAATGCAGAAAACTGAAAATTAACCACCTGTTCTGGATCTCTCCTCATGGGAGCTGCTCAACATCTTTAACAAAGCTCAGGATCCACTTTGTGTCACCTAAAAGCTGATGCCTGAAATAGCAGAGGTGAACCGCATCCCATTAGAGATCACGTGTTGGGTTTTTTTCAGTTTTTTAATTAGTACGTGGGTGCCAAAGACAGTAGGCAAAGGGCAGTTCAGAGGGCTTGAAGAAGGTGTTTCCATGGAATTTACAGGATAGCTGGGCATCCCTGTAAGGTGTCCTGTGGCTCCTTTTAGCCAGTGGAAGACACACAAGTTTCTGACCCTCAGCATTCTGGGCTGAGCCCTCTGCTGAGGGCAAATAAGCATGAGAAAAGAGCAGTAACGCCAATATGGGCACTTTGAGAAAGGTGCAGGTTCAGTACAAGGTAACAGTACAACCCCAAGTAAATTTTAGGAAATAGAGTTGAAAATCAACGGGGTATTTTAATTTTCACACTCTAAATGAAATTACTGAAGTGCCCAGTGCAGATAGAGGAGAGAAGCCCACAGAGCTGTACATCAAAATATAAAGCCAAGTTAGGATCCTGCTTGGAGCAAGAGAAGCTCTTGGAAAGCCCTTTAAGAAAGGCAGAATGAAACGTGGCAGGAAAATTCAGGAGTGACAAATCAAAGACAGAAAATTCCATTTTCAAATTAGGAAGCAAAATCTTTCTGACTGTTTCTGAGGGGGATGTAAAGCCATGGTAACACACAAAATGTCTTTGCTTTTCTGTTTACACAGAATGACTTCAACACAATTCAAGCAGCTTCTACTCAGGGAAACAACCCTCCTCCTTGAAGGTTGATGCTATATTCCAGTGCTCTAACGGGTGTTAAGTGATTGAGGAACCCATTTTATGTCACTGAATTCTCTGTCACTTCTTAAAAAGGAGGGAAAATACTCATGACAATAGAATCCATGTTGGTCTCTGAAGAGCAACATTCTTTGCACAGCACCTTTTTCTACCTATTTCTCACCTTGCTGTTACTTTACAAAATAGCAAGTGTTGAAGTGCAGACAGAAAGCCTTCCTCAGACTTCATTCTTTTCATATCAACTCCATGAAGGTGCTGTTTCTTCTCCAAACTCCTGCCTCCCATGGCAAAGCCTCCATGCATGGTCAGGTGAAGGGGATAAAGGAGGCAGCTGTAGTGCAGCCAGGTACAGATTCCACGTCCCCAGGCTCCCGGAACCCAGACTCACAGTGGCCACGTCTCATGCCAGACCCGGCCACCTGAGCTGACACAGCAGAGGCATTTCTTCCCCTCCATCCCTCACCCCTCTGCCACCTCCCAGGCCAAAGCACTGCCTCACTTCAAAGAAGAAACTCGAGCCGTCCCCGTGTACTGTAAATACGCCGCGTGTTCAGCTGTGCCCTCCCCGGGACGATGGCAAAGAACAGACAGAGGTCAAGCTCAGCTCAGCTTGGGCAGGAGTGGGAAAGGTTAAATGTCACATTTGCCTTAGGGTCAGCTCAGGGTAATCTGGCTGGGGGGAAAAGTGCCTTCCACATATTATATTACTTTTGGTTTCATTTTCTCTCCGCTAACGACAGTCAACAGCTTTGCTGTGTGCGAAACTTTTTTGTTTGTTTTTTGTTTTAAATTGTATTTAAAGCAGAAAAAAGCCAAAAGACTGAAAAACTCCTCTTACAATAATAAAAAACAGTATAACATTTTAGTAATGTAGAATTGTAAAGATAAATAATTGTGCCCATGACTGCACAGAAATTGTATTCTGAAGTACTGAAATAATCGCTTTGGGTCACTAATGCATGACTTTACTCAAACTGCATTTCCTTAAAACAGCTATTCCATAACCTCTGCCCACCAAAACAGTTAATTTTTGTCCTGAAAATTTACCTAAATCATGCACAGAAATGTCCAACTTAATTCCTCTGAGCTGCTGTGGACATTTATGAACAAATAAAACTAATGTGCTAAGCCAAAGATTGAGGTGGAAATGAATCCTTTACTTTCCAAAGCACAAACACCAAGAGCAGGCCAGCTCTGAGTCTGCAGAAAAAAAATTCAGAGCCTTTGGTCAGCTTCCTATTTACATCTCAGAGGACCCTGGGAAAAGGATGAATTGCTCTGGTGTGTCACTGTCTGCCTCTCTCATGGGCATTTTGTCGGACTTTTTCCCTTGGACATGCTGACTGCTCTTCATTTATTCATGGAAGGTTTTTATCTCTGTCAGAGGACATCAGCTATGAGACTCAAGTGTTGCCTACTCTCAGTTCCCACCAGAATTTGTGGTTATTTCATCCAGGTTAGAGAGGATTTGTGACTTCATTTGAGGAAGAATTAACAAAGAGTCCTGGTTTGAAATATTGAGTTCCACTGTGGAGAAATATAGAAATATAAAACCAAATGAACACCGGTGCTGTAAAATTCACCTGCATGGGAGAGGTTGTTTTCTCCTCTCAAACATATTAAAAATGGGTACAGGAATAGAAATGAATGCTTTTGGAATATAAATCAGCTCCCAAAGCTATGGATAGGATCCAAAAATGCCAGTACAAGCATGAGGCTACCACAGAGACACAGTGGAGCATCTGGTGAGTTTAAATATCTCACAGGAGATAGAGCAGAGTGGGTGAAGCCAGCTGGAGTGACTCAGTGGGTGAGTCTGCAAGCTGAAGGGAAGGACTGGAGTGGAAAGGGATGATCCACGACAGTGGAGCGGCCCTTGCCAAGGTGGAGGGGAGTTTGGAGGCAGGGGGTGCTGCCAAACACAGACAGATGCACACGCTGCCCTTTCCCATTCTCACACAAGAATTCCCGGATGCCACGTTCCAGTGCTCTAATAAAAGCCAGTTGTGAGGCCTCCCTGTCAAAAACATCTGCTGGTGGCGTGCTGAGAGGTGCTGACATCTGACACAGCCTCAAAGCAACAGAGCAAAAACTCTTTTTAAAAAAAATGTAGCTTCTAGTACTCCCAGAGAAATCTGTCCCATGGAAGTACAACAGCATCTCAGCAGAAAGACACTCCCAGAAAAGCAGTGGGATTTGTACTGAATAGCTTAGACTTCAAAACAGAGGGAGCAGCAGCTGAGCTGATCACACAGGGATTCCTTTGGAATTCAGGAAGAGAAGCAGAGGAATTTTCCAGATGCAGTTCATCTGCAGTATTTTAAATCTTTAAATTGGAATGACCTCCGCTGTCTGCATCAGCTGGGTCCTTATGCACTCTAAGGACAGAGACGCTTTGATGCATCCTTCCTAAACTTTCCTTAGACACTACACACAATAGAAGAGGCCAAAACATTCCTAGAGATGATGGCTGCAGCAGACACGAGCACATGACTTACTTAATTTATGTTAATATTATTAATTATTTCAATCTTATTTTAATCTCATTTAATCATATGCACTCTTTCTCTTACTGAGCAAGATGAAGTGACCTTCCAACATGGAAAAACGTGGGAGTCATCAACACAAAATGTTCTCAGTGCATGGCTGACAAGAGAAGGGTCCATCTCATCTCTTTTTTGCCACACAAGAATGAAGTCTCACCCTGAACTATCCACTGTGCTCTCTATAAAACCAAAGCATTTCCACTCCTGAGAAATCACCTCTGGCAGTGGCATGGATCATGTCAGCAGGTGCCTCCTCCTACCCTCCATCCCTGGGAACCTCCACTGCTCTCAAGACTCCTACTTCAGCTTTTCCCACGGGTTTCTTCAAAATAGCTAAGACTGCAAATGCTACCTCGTTTCAACATCAAAATTGCAGCAAAACTGTCTTCAGCACACAGAAAAGCTGCTGCTTAGTAGCTTTGCCCCAGAACTCAGGGGAAAAAAAAGAAGGAAGAAAAAAAAAAGAGTGAGTGCTAGAGGAAAGGGAAACGCGGATTTAATTTTTAGCTCTTCAGTTAGGCAATGAAAATAAATTCACTCCATCTCCACAATGAGACTGAGTTCTCACCCCAAATTCTGGGATAGACATGCTCAGAAGAGTGGCCCAATTAAAAGCATGAATTTTTAGCTTGTGTCCACAGAAGCTTATTTTAGGGAAACGCAGGCATCTAACTTCACAATGAAAAGATAATTAGTGAAAGAGCTCAATGCAGCAAAATCAAAGCAAATTCCACACTTCCTTGGAAAAACATCCATCCTCCGAACACAGTTTCCAGGGCAGGTGGGCATCTGGCAAGTTATACATCACTGGTGTGGGGAAACAGATGCTTTGGGAGAAAACCCACCGGATATTCCTTGGAACGCTCTTGTAACAAATGCCAGTGTTCATCTGAGCTGCTCTCTCCTTCTAAGAGATAGCAACACATGGGAGAGAATGAGGAGGGCTGGAATATTTGCTGACTTCTAATCACCTGAAGGAATAGGCATAATCAGAAGCATGAAAGCTGCTACTTCAGGAAAAAAAAAACAGAGATTAGCACAAGACAGGAGGGGAAAGTCCTCCTTACAGTGGCCAGGGTGGATTTATATCCACTGCCATGTGGTTACTTCATCCACAAGATGCATCTGAAATTAGAGAGGCTTGTTAAAGAACAGTAATCAGAGGGCCAGTGTGTTGGGAATACTCTGCTTTTTGGAGAACCAAAAAGGTCAGCCCTCTACACTGAGATGTTTTTGGCCTTTCTCAACCCAGTAACTTAAAATTGCTCGTGCAGCAGCACTTGGCAGTGTACAATTGTTTGGCTGGGCTTCACCAGAAAAATAATTTCCATTTGGGATAGAAAGTCTAAATACAAGTTTTCACAGGAGCCTGCAACCTGAAACCTGAGCCAGCTAAGGTTACAGTAAAGGGAAAGACTCTGAGCACAGTTCAAGAAAAATAGGCTCCTTTTCAAGTCATCCTTCAGCTCTTTAAACTCCCTCTGAGTTAATCCAAGTGGCCACATAAAACATTGCTACTTGCTAGAGAACACCAACTGCTCCAGGAGACACTGCTCTGTGATCTTGGAGGCCAGATGTATTCTGCAGCTCTTCCAGGAAGTCTGGAAAATGAGACTAGAAGTCTGCATGGAATGGGAATTTGGACCCCAGTTCAATAAAGCAACTAAACACATGCTCAGTTTTAAGGCATGAAATTAAATCAATCTTTATGCAGAAATAAATTTAAAAAAATCCTCGAGCATCTGCTACACTAAGCCCACCACTGAACTTCACTGCTGTCTTTGAAATTTGGAGATCTGCTTTCAGTGAGCACTGCCTACATGCTCTGCTGAGGCAGCTTTTAGAGGGGAGGTTCTCCATGGACTGAAAGCCACGCAGGTGCTGAGGGTTTTCGGAGTCACAAGATACAAACCAAACCTGGTTAAGGCTACCCATGAGCTGCACTTGTCCAAGCAGGTCTCCAAGCCCTTCCAAAGCAACCTGAGATGCTAAATATGAGCATAACAGCATTTGAATCATAACCTGCAGCTTTCCAGAAATAAAACTGTTTAAAACTTTTCAATTTCACATCCTTGAAGAGTTTTGTGGTCATTCCCCACACCTGTGGGTAGCATATCCAGAGCATATCCAGCAAGCCCCTTACAGCACTCCTGCCTTTGTGTCTGCCCTCTCCTTAGGTCTGCACACCAAACCTGGGAGTAATTTTTTCCCACCCAATTCACACTCCTGTGAATCCTCTCAGCAGCTCCAGTGTGATTCTACTTCACCTCCCTGTTCCAGCAGGCTCTGCTTCAGGCTCCCTAATGCTCAGTGGAGGAAGAAACCACTGTCAAGGAATAATCCAACACCTGTGTTTTAAACATGGACTCCAGGATGAGATAATCATGCACTGCAGACGGCACACTCAGGGAATCCAGAGCAGCTCAAGTTTAAAAGTCTTATTTACCCAATACCTCCCCTCATCTAACTCTTATTTAACTCTTATCTAACTTTTATCTACATGCAGAGCCTCTGCAAGGATCACTCACCCACGCACTGCCACCACTGCCACTACACTTCCAAAGCCACTCCTCACAGGCTCTCCCAGCTTCAGCTCAACAAATCTGAGCTCCTCATCTCTGTTTTTCAGGGCTTTGCCACCTGAAAAAGGTAAAAACCCATCTGGATCAAGACTTTATCAGCTAATGATATCTGCTCAGCTTCCCACACAATGCCAACAGTGTATCTGTATCTTCACAAAATGTTCTTCTGACCCAAGATTTGGTGACAGGGATTTAAAAATGAGCCAGTGAGGCGGCACATGGGATCAGCAGTGAACTTTCTCTACATCTTTCCTTAAACTGCCAGATCTCAGTCTGGAATGCACTTTCAGATTTGAAAACCAAGCATCACAGAGAAATTTAACTCCAGGTTACTTTTCCCCACCTGAAGGGGAATCACAGACTCCTCTCTGAGGAGTCAGATTCCTCTCAGGAGCTGACAGCAGAGCATCAAGACAGGCATCATTCACAAGCTGCAGTGAGGGAAAATCTCACAGAACATAAAGAAAAATTGATGCACCATGACAACGACTGAGCATTGGAAATGAGGTGGTGTAAAAAGACATTGCAGAGATGCTGAGAGAGCTCCATCTTAGCAGACTTTCACAGCCTAACTGGACGAGATTGATTTGGTTTTGGAATTAACCCTGCCTTGAGAAGGTGACTGGACAAGGGACTTCTGGAACCCCGTCCAGCACAAACTTTTTTCATTCCTTGAATGTATATGATCTATAATCCCTATGGTATAAATAATCAGAAATAACAGTTACGCCCCCAACCTTTCAATGGGCAATGCAGTAAACAGCCCACAGACTGTGTCTTGAACAATAATCAGCAATCCCAAGGCTTTGACGTTTCTCTCACTCATGTTTCTAAGATTTTAGAAACATTTAAAAAAAAATTTTAAAAGAAAAAGATAGTAAATAGAAAAATATTTTTGGACATGAAAAGACATGTTTAATTATTACTGTATTTAAGGATAGAATCTTCTTTCAACCTTTTTTTTTTTTCCTTCTGATGGAAATATATACTCCATGTCTGACAAGACTTCAAAATCCTCATGAAGATACTTGTTTTGATGAAATAGGGGATTCTGACACTTTGGAAGGTGTCTCAAGCTCAAGATGGACCAAACAGCAAATGTCCCAGCAGGTGAGCTTTGAGGCAGAATAAGGAAAAATCCTCAGTGAAGCACACCTGGTCAAAACACTTTCCAGAGCTCTAAGACACCATTCTGAGCAGGCAGAGGAACAGCCTTGGCTTCCTCTCTGCTTTGAAAGATGCAGTTGATGGCAGAAGGAGCAGCCTGGTCCCTGGCAGGGACGTTTGCTGACAAAACGAGCAAGCAGCGAGGGAGGAGCTGTGATGGCCACGCTGCCCAGCACAGCCCTGGCGTGGCTCAGGAGCCTCTGCTGGCATGAGCCCCCTGAAACCCAAGCCATGGCCGGGCCTGGGATCTGCTCCTGCCACTCAAAGGGAATCGATACCCCAGCGAGCAGAGCCTGGCCGCCAGCCCCACAGGAAACCTGCTCAGACCCGTCCTGCTCAGCACACTTCCTTCCCTTCCCTTGTGCCTCCTCTGCTCCCTCCCTCGTGCTGGAAAAGCCACCCTGGCAGAGGACACTTCCCAAAGCAGGGCAGTGCAGAGATAAGAGCACTGAGCAGCTCTCCCGCATCCCAGGGACCTGGGGAGCAGCAACAGGGATTATCCCACAGCCCTGGGCGCAAGTGGCTCCTCTCCAGTCCCCTGGCACCTCAGCTACTATTACCAGGGCAAGGGTTTAGCATTGCAGTGAGGACAGCTAATGTATTTTAATCTCCATCTGCATTACTCACTATTTACTTTCCCGGCATACACAACCCAGAGTGGACAGTTACTCAGCCAGCATTATGCAAAAGTTTATAGAGCTTTAATTTGCCTTGTTTAATTGGTTTCATTTTCTTACAGCTCCGTGGAAGAAGTACTTTTCGGCTCTTGAATTACCAAATGGATTTTCTTTCTTATTTAGTGAAACATGCTGAGTTTCTATGCAGGCACATAGGACTTAATGGATGTTTGGAAAGGCAGATTCCACGTTCTCGGCACCCGAGCTGGGGAAGGGGCAGCACACTCCCAGCACCTGAACCTCAATGTTGGCTCCTCAGCACAGCAAGGAGGGACTTGGGAGCCAGAGGTCAGGACAGGGCACTGAAATCCATCTCTGTGAGGGGATTTTCCTCTCCTTTCCACAGCTCTTTCCAAACGGACCAGCCTTTGAGAAGATCCAGCAGAACATCTGCTTGTGAGAGCCAACGTGGGTGAGCCCACGGCCAGGCAACTGAGCAGCGCTTACCGCAGAACGTGCTCCATGTCAAAGAGCATTGCAGGGAGCATCTCACAAACATCCCAACGCTGGCAACATTAAATTTTCATCTATTTGGAGGTGACTGATGAGATTCAAGCAGACAGTCACCTGAAGGGCAGTTCTGTCCATCGACTGATCTACTTTCTATTTGTCTTCTCTTGTAACAAGGACCGCAGCGAAATTTACCCAACTTCCCAGAGAAGAAAATTAAAACACTTTACCCAACACTTGCCAACTTAAATACAGCTACTTCCAAAGCTGTTAAGATTAAAATAATTATTAGCACTAAAATACAGCAATTCTGTATAAAGAAATAGTTTGATAAAGCAAACCATCACAAAGTCTTTCGTTGTCATGAACAGAAAGATAAGGAGGCAAAGACAGTGTTTATGCAATGCTTTAACACAGGCCACTGAGTATCCACACGAGGCAGGGAGATGAGAGTGGCTCGCTGGACAGCTCCAGCATTACATCCAACAACTAATGTTTGCACTTTAAGGAAGAGCAGACTACATTTGGGATTAAAAGTGGCGTAAATTACAAGAAATAAGGACATGGACGCAATCTGTTGCAATTTATAGACACGGTGTGGAAAAGAGAATTCCTGCAAAAGAGTCATCTGCTGGATAAACTTCTAATCTGGAGTAAATCAGCCTTCCCCCTAAATCTCCTTCTGGGTTTATAGTGGTGCAAAACCTGAATGTGATATAAACTAAAAAGGAACAGATTCAGCAGCATGTGCAGCCTGTTGTTACCACCCACATTTCCTCACCTCCCCCTCTCCCCAAAAAATAAGATATGCAGAACTATTTAAAGAATCTAGAAATGTGCAAATGTTTGTTCTAATACAATATTTTTAAAATATTTGGTTTACTAATATATGAGGCAAAATTAAAATAAAAAGAAAACAGGAAAATGCATCCTTAAAAAGTGCGCAGCATCCACTACCTTGTTTTTCTCGTGCTGAATCTCTCAGTACAGCACGTCAGCAGCAGGAACCTGCAGTAATCCCCGACACGAGGAGAGCTGATCACCAAATTCAAAGTGATGAAGAGCTGGCCTTAGAGGAAAACCCCTCCCTGGGGCACTCACAGTGAGCCCAGAGCCATGGCAGCACAGCACTCTCCATCTAAGCCAATAAATCAAGCAGTGCAAAGGTCTGCTTTAAGTCTTTAATCACTTCTACTGTTAAATTTTCAGAATGGCTCCTGGCCACATTTCTGCCCCAGGCAATCTGGAGTTACCTCACACAGCTCCTGGGAATGATCTGGAGCTGTGGATCAGCTACGTGCACAGTCTGCACAGCATCTCCCTGGTCTAGAAGCTGCAGGAGCTCTATCACATGAGCACAAGTCACTCTCTGGCATTTTTTTCTGAAGGCTGGAGAGCTTTCCTGGAGATATTGATGCAGCAGTGGAGTTAGAACCTGTGAGTCTGAAATTAAATTCTGCACCTGACAATGCATGACCTGCAAAGAGATCCCTGCTCTCTCTTCCTCCACAACCACGCTCCGGTTTGGAATACAAAGGTCACAAAGTTTAGAGGACTTGATCATGACTTTTCCTCTGCCCCTGACAGCATAATAATATGTAAGCAGATGCCTTATATGCACAAGAGCTAAAGCTGCTTTCTCGCTGGCTAAGGGCAGGGATGAACATCATCACTGAAATGTTTTATGGCAAAACTACAGCCAGCCAACACCAGCACACAGCCACCTCCCTCCAACATCCCATAATTGCCATGGGATGGTTGCACTCTAAACCCTGACAAAGTACTGCCCCAGGAGAGGCTTCTCCTGATGAGATGTTCATGCTGCATTAATTCACAATAGGGCTGAATTTTGGCAGCCTCAGAGCAGGAATACTATTTAACTTGTCATCACTGGCTGATACACTCCCATTGCCCCGGCTCTTTTAACAGCTCCAGGAGAACAAATAAATGATAGCAAGCTTTGCTTTTGGTTTTGATGAATAATCCCCCCTTCTCCAAATTACGTGATCTTAGCAAGGACTTCATATAAAAATGTCACAAGACTCATTTGCCTTCATTTTATGGTTTGTTTTTTGTTTCCCACATTCAGTTAAATGTGTTTTCAAGCATATCATACGTCCAGAACTCCTTTAAGAGAACATAAATCTCACCGTAAGTCTTCACCCTTTTGCTGACCAGCCCTGTGAAATCTGTCAGGTCATTTGCACCAGCGTTTTCATGTAGCAGATCTAATTCTGTACCAGAAAGTTGCCTCATCTCGTGGGCGTTGCAAACCTGCGCTCCCATAAAACACAATTGCTCGGCTGCTGTGAAAACTTAAACTCCCTTAATTGGGTAAGGGCCTGCTCCCACAAGCAACTCTTCCTCTCCTCAAATCCACAAATGTGGATAAAGCCACTGAGCCTACTTCTGAGTCCAACTTTTCAAGTTAAACAAGAACTTAAGAGCTTTGGCTTTGCGCCAAAGTTTTAAAACACTGCTCTTAAGCTTCTTGGTGCAAAGTTCCCTCCAGCTCTAAAGCAGAGACTCAGATTTACTGACAACATTCAGGGATTAAAACAGTCCCCAAAGGAGCAGGAAAAACTTCTGCTACAGCTGGAGCAACCAGAGCTGTTATGAGGCTGAAGATTCAAAATGGTATTTCCCACACAGGTGTACACGAGGCCCTGTCAGACAACAGCATGTCCCACCCAAACAAGCTCGTCTAGAAAAACACACAGAATACACTAAGAGTTCACATTTCTTGGACTAAACACATTTTATGGAAACTTCAGTTTTTGATCCTTAATCTACATTTTTTTCTTCCTTTCTTTTGAGGCACGTTTGCTTTTCAAGCGGCGACACAACTACCAAAATTTGCAGAAATAATTCAAATGTCAAGTTGCAGCAAAAATGGAAATCTGGAAAATCCATAGATTATATCCACAGAGGAAACACATGACATTTCTTGATTCATTGAAAATGGATTCGTCTGGCTAAATACTCAGTACCTGAGTACTTCTGATAACCTCACTGGCAAGTCCCACACTCTAAAGACAAACTGAGATATTTTTATGGAGCAAAATAAATCAATAAGAGAAAACACAGACTGGGAGAGAAAAGGGACTACGAAACAAAGACCAGGAAGAAGTGGTTTGGGGTTGAAAACAGCAAGTGTGTAGACCCATGCCACTGTGATCCCATGTGCACTGATCTCTTCCTTCTTTTGGGGATAAAAAAAGCGGAACACTGGTGGAGGTGAGAAAGTATTCTCTCACTTCTAAGAAAGCTACTGGAAAAAAATAAAATTAAATTGTTGCTTGTCTCTGAAGCTTGCTGTTGACCTGGCTTTTCTCTTTCTAAATTAGAGAGGAGAGAAAAAAGCAAAAAGCAAACAACCCCCCACAAACAAGAAAAAAAACCTCAACAAACCCAAACCAAAGCAAAATAGACAGAACTTAAGGAAACAGAACAGATTTTCTTTCTTTATCTAAGGAAATGTTAAAGACAGACTAATTACACTGCCGTTCAGAAGGGTCACTGCCACTTTTTTAAAGCTGTGGAAACAGCCTTTACAAATTCTGCTCAAGCTCAATGCTGCTTAACCTCTCACGTTTTCTTTTCAAGTCTGGTTTAACCACGCATGAAAACGTCGCTCAAAACAAACACGCCACCAAAGCAGTCCTGTCCGACAGAGGCCAAGCCGATCTCCACCTCATCCCAGCATCTCCCAGGGGGACGCTGGTGATGGAGAAGGACTACGCGGAAAACCTTCCTGCGCGTTTCACTCCGGAGAAACTCAGAGCAAGTGTTCGGCTGGTGCGTGGGCTGAGCCCTGCCCACCGCCACCCCTGACTCCGGTCCCCGCTGGAGCACATGGCGCCGGGAGAGGCTCCGGGACACAGCCCGGCGACACCGGGCACCGGCAGGGAGCGGGGAGAAGGGAGGGAAAACCCCTTCCCGCTGGGGCAGGGAGCCGCCACCCCAGTGGGGTCCCTGTGCTGGGACCTCTTCTGGCAAGCGAAAGTGGCTGTTTCACAGGGAAGGGGACACTAAAAACGGCCCAGGGGCTCTGAGGGGACCTACAGGCGAGCGGGCAGAGGGTGTCTCTGAGGGCACCTGTGATGGAGCAGGAAAGGGCCGCGGGGCCGGACGGAGCCCCGAGCAGCACCTGGTACGGAGCGGTGCCGCCCGCCCGGGCTGTCCCGGAGCGGGGACGCACCTGCGAGGGCGCGGGGCACGCTCCCCGCACGGAGCCCCGAGCGCCCGAGGCCGCCCCGCTGCCTTCCCCGCGGCCGTGGGGCGTCCCCCCGCT
>VXBU01006823.1:64982-112464 GCA_013400315.1 Bombycilla garrulus | reverse complement strand
CCCCCGCCTGCCGCCCTTGACCCCGGCCCGCCGTCCCGGAGCCGAGCCCGGCGCTGCCGGCGCGTCCCAGAGCAAACCCCCGGCAGGGAGGGAGGGAGAAGGGGGAGCCGAGCCCGCCCTCCGCCCAGGATTCCTCGGGGATGGAGGCGGCGGGGGGCCCCCGGGGGAGCGCGACCCTCACGGCGTCCAGCTGCGAGGGGGACCGTTCTGTGCCCCGGCTCCGAGCGCCGGAGGGGTTTTCCCTTCCATCAGGCGCTGGCTGGAAGCGGGAGCGCACCGCCCGCCCTCGTCCAGCGGCAGTGGGGAGCCCCCTCGCCGAGCTCGGGGAGTGATGGAAATCTCTGTTCAACGAGACTTCCACACCAGCTTCCCGAAATAACGGGGATCCTCCTCCACCCTCCCATACGCTGGAAATTTCACTGTCTCAAAGTGTCCAGGAGCGAGAGGATTCTCTCTGCCCAGGCTCTGGGTGCAGTGGGGATAATTTTCCAAAATTAGGTGCAATGGGCACAGACCTCCAGAGCCTCCCAGGAACATTAATAATCCCTTCACGACCTGCCAGGCATTAGGTAAAGTGTTGACTCTACTGCCTGAAAACTTTCAGCAGCAACAGGCTTCCCCCACTGCCCAGGTACAAACTGCATTGTGTGCGCATTACATTAGAGGTGTTTTTATAAAACACGGAGAGCAGCTCTTTGCTTGAGCACATAGTGATATGATGCTTTTTAAGCTAAGAGTTTAGATTAGATGCTAGGAAGGAATCCTTCCTTGTGAGGGTGCTGCGGCCCTGGCACAGGGTGCCCAGAGAAGCTGTGACTGCCCCTGGATCCCTGGAAGTGTCCAAGGCCAGGTTGGATGAGGCTTGGAACAACCTGGGATAGTGGAGAGTGTGCCTGCCCATGTCAGGACGGTTGAAACAGGATGATCTTTAAAGTCCTCTCCAACCCAAGTCTTTCTATGATTCTGTGGCAGCCTACAAGCCTGGGAAGGAAAGGAAGAATCCTCCCTGACATTGTGCACTCTGAACCACCTGCCTATCCTCCGAGAGTAACGGGTTACCCCTTAAGCCCGCCATGCAACATTACCCGGTGTGATGATGCCCTACACCTCCAAGATTATGAGAAGCAAACCTCCCATCTTCCCCTGTACCCAGGGCAAAAAGGTTGTGGCTTATTGGTCACCACATTCATCAGCACGTCTTTCCCAAAGTCTCCAAGGCTGTGGGGCAGCTCCTCTGCTATTCCCACCTGCCATGGGAAGCCCCTTTTCCCCCAGCACCAAGCCTTTTAGGACTCCCCAGTGCATGCACACACTTCTATCCATGCAGCCCCAAACCTGCCTGTTTGGCTGATCTTGTGCACTGAAACAAAGGACATTTTTCCTGCTCTTATCTACAGAAACTTGCCAGGCTAGACCCTTGTGCAAGGAAAGGCAGAGCAAGGTCACCCCTCATCTTCCTGCTGACTTGTCCAAAGAGCTTCTGGTTGCTCTGGGGTGGATGTGATGATCAGGGAATTGGAATCTTACAGATTTGGATGCCTGACCCTGTTGGGGCCCAGTTCCTGGGTCTAAAGTTATCACTCTCTGCCCTCCATGTCCTCTCCGTATAATGGATGTGTCTGTGGCGTTGTCAGGTGTGGGCATCAGGCCAGGCCCTGGGCTTCCCAGTGCCAGCAACGAGCCTAATAAGATTATTTCCCCCTCTGCTCCACCCCATATGCCCAGAGGACAGCCAGCTGTGTGTGAATCACAGTCAGAACCTTCCCCCAGCTGCAGCTGGGACTGTCCCCAAAGCCCAGCTGTGTCCTGAGGCACACAGCCCTCAGTCCCAGTTCTGGAGCAGGAGCAGGCAGGACCAGCTCCTTCCCAGCCCAGCTGGATTTCTTCAGGGAGCAGTGCCATACCCTGCCTGTGTAGTCACCTGTTGCCAGCTGTTTCCTTCAGGGAAATGGTGCCTTTTCTTTCTTTTCCTCCCCCAGACGGAGCCTTTCCACAACCCTTCTTGTTGTTTGTTGGGGTTTCTTAAATCAAAATCGGTTGGCATAAAGGTAATAGTGGCACAGAGGAAAGAGTTCCAGGAAATTCTCAGGGTTTGCAAAAGCTTAGCAAGCCTTACTCAGATGCAGAAATACCTCAACATTTTCCTTTAAGGCCTTGCTGAATTATTTTGCTTCTTGTCATTTAATCAGAAAGGCATAAAACAGCCTCTGAGCCTCTCTAAAACACCTACAACAACACTTACAGTCCTAATTTCCTCCAGGAATCCCATTTAGGACAGCATGACCATCACAGCAGGGAGATGGGCACTTATATACAGTAGAAAACTTGGAATCCTCTTAAGAGAATGGCAGAAGTTCTCACAAAGCAGCATTATTTTCCCTTTTCCTCTGGTTATTCAACAGTTTGAATACACGTAAATATTTAAGCTTACCTAGTCTTTCCTTTTCTGCCTGTTGCACACCAGCATTTGTTTCCTTTCATTATTAAAAGAAAGCAGAGCTACATCCCAAAGTTGCATGCTTCCAATTAATATAAGTTCGTTCATGAAAATGCAAAAGGGAGGAATAAATCCAGCCCAATTTTTTATTGCATTTAAACATCCACCTCCGGGACTGGAAACTCACACACGACAGGATTCCATGAGCTCATGGGAGTTGGTAAAGGAGGCCTGGAGCTGCCTGTGCCCAGACATTAAGTGCCCTGGAACCAGGAAGGTTTTCCATGACTTTCTCTTATGATTTATCTGTGTTTATTGCACTGTCCAGAGCCTCGTAATCTTAAAAGTTGTATTGAAATAGAGCAAAAACAACCCCAAAATTGTGACTATCTAAGGATTAAACAAATCATTCCCGTAGTCTCATGCCTGAGGCTTTTCCCCTTTGCAGCTGGGTTGCAAAATCCTACCAAGGATTTTTGTTGTCTGGGTTGCTTATATGGTCACTCCCCTCCAGATGCTCTTGTAGGGCAGAGCTCATGTTGCAGCTTTTCCTTCATTCAGGGGACTCTTCTCCCAGTCATGCCCTTTTCTCAAACTTGTAGGATTATGAATCCTACTGGCTGGATTTATGGGAGAGGTTGGTCAATGTGAACATGCAAACAGAGATGTACAGACACAGAATCCACGCGCCCATGTATGGATATTGCATGAGAAATGTAAGCCCCATTCTTTTAGGAAACACACCGAGACCCCTGAGATCAATACTCAGAAACTCAGGAGTGCAGGAGAAGACAGCCCTGATCAGCTGGATGGAGTGAGCCTCCACATGGGATCATGGCAAGGATCCAATTGCTCGGTTCTTGCCCAAATGACTTTCAGACATGGTTTGCAGTCATGCCCTTACAAGGATAACCCCCTTTTGCTTGTTTAGTGGTGATTTTTATTCCTCTTTAAAGCTCCTGAAAGAACCTCTAGCCCAAGTATTCCCACTGCTCTTAGTGGTGAGGCTGTACAGAAAGAATCCTGGCTGGAGGAAGGACATGGCCAGCTCCTGATGTCATATCTTACACAGCAAGGTCCTCGCTGTGTCCATGACCCTGAGGAATTTCTACAATGCAATGAAATAACTTGAAAAGCAGTTTTAATGATAACCACAAGCATCACACAAGGCATCAGTAACCAAGGGGTGAAATCAGGCTGAATTGGGTGCCAACTTTGTCTCTCCAAAACACCGGAGGACCTCTCAGATGGATGAGATGTTTTTCAGTTAAAAGGAAACATCAGAAAATACCAAATACATCCCTCCAGGTGAGTTCCAAAGGCCTCTTGTGTGGGACAAATACAGTCCCCATTTGGAACTTGGATAGGTTTTAGCCCTCTTGTACCTAAAAGATCTGACTAAATCAGGTTTTAATTATGTATCAGATGTTTTATTCATCCCCTAAACTAAAAAAGTTAGAACCCTTTCAGAGATGTGACAGCTCAGAACAGCTACAGTTCTCTGGAAGTGTTGTGCTGCCCTGTTCCCTCCTGACTGCATCAGTTTCGGCTCTGTTTCAGAGGGCAGGGGAATTGGTCTGGGTGTGCCAGACCTGGAAAAGGCCAGGCTGGGAGAAGGAGTGGGAGGAGTTCCCCCTGCTTCTTGCAGAATGATTGAAAGCCACGATGACATTTGAAACCAGAATAATTTCTGCAAGGGAGGAAAGTTAGCTGGAGGGTTCTTATTAATTATGAATGTGATGGTTTCCTGAAATAATGGTGGGTCAGAGTTGGTAAAGAGCAGGGCTCAGGAAAACAGGGATTACTCTGACAAAGCAAAGGCACAAAGCTTCTTCCTCTTCAGTAGATCAGTACTTGCAATTGCACTGGAAGGAGGGAAGTAAGTAGGATGGAGGAAAAAATGGTGATATTTAAAGAAAGTTCCATTGTCTGAAATGGCTCCTAATAGTGAAGTCTCTGGAGTGTAGTATAAACCTTGGGAGTGGGGAGAAAGAAGGAAAATGAGCTGAAAGCATCCCCCCTTCAGCATAAAATAGATTTTCTGGCTTTCTTTACTGTGGAACTCATGTGCCCACTGTATTCTCATGGAATAACACAGGGCTTTTCCTGCTGCTCAGTGTTTGGAATATCCTATTGCCAAGGAGATGCAATTGGCTCTTCCCTTCCCAAGGGCACCACAAACCTCAGCCAGCACCGAGCCCCTATGGGCTGGGAGAATTGTTCTGGCGGCTGCAGGCCCTGCCAGGTGCTCCCCTGTCCCCAGCCAGACGTGGGACGGCAAAGCTGCCACTTCTGGGCATGCTGATCAGGGTGCCTGGGACTTTCGGGTGCCTTGCTCCAGGCTGGAAAGGACAACTGGCAACCTGGACACAGTTCAAAGTTCCCTGGCAAAGCACTTTCAGAGAAAAAAATTAAAAACATGGTGAAATATGTTATCAAGAGATGTTTCACCTTAAAAATGGAGGAGGAGGGAAATGTGTCACCTAATTTGGGTTCAGAATTTCAAGCCACACTGAGTAAGTAGAGCCACACCTCTACTTATCTATTTTGGTAGATTCTTGGTACAACTTGATTGTTTCCAAATAACTTTCAAGTTAATTCTGTGGAAATAAATCTTGGATTTCCAAACAGCAGAGAGAAATGTGTGATTCAGCCTCTCTCTTTCACTCTTTTATCAGAAGTGTCTTCTGCATTTTGCATTTAGATTGTTCACCTGTATTTTACCACTCTGAAGGGGATCTGGCACTGGACAATCAAATGAAGGCTGAGACAGTTCCTGCGTACAGCTTTACTAGATTGTGGTCACACTAAAATCTGACTCATGTGTTTTCTGCTGAAGTTCTTTCTTCAGGATGTAGTTTTTAGGATTCTTTCCTAAATTTTATATTTGTTTTCTCCCTTGACAGGCAACGTCTTCATACAACACTCACTCTTCAAGGGGTGATTTTTTTATATCAGCAGTCTTAAAGATAAATAACACAAATAAAGTGCTAAACCCCCAGGCCTTTTAGCTTGAAATCATTTATAGCTGACTGCTGAGGCCTTAATAAAAAGAACTTTTATTACAATATTTTTTGGGAACGTAAAGCAAAACTGGAAGATTTACTGCACTGTAAAGAAATTTAAACATCTTTTTCCTCTCCTCTTCCATTTCCCTTCCTCCTTAGATCTTTTTGGTTCAATATTATGTCTGGATTTTTGGGCTCAATTAAGTTACCCATTTTCAGCTTGCCATGTCCCCTTATATTCTAGAGTAGTTTTTGTTCTGTCTCGAGGCTCAGACACCCAACCTAGTCCTGCAATTTAAATGTTACTATGGACAGAATTTCTCTTGTGGACTGAGGTAAGTAACTGTAGGTGTCTCAATATTTTAATGCTGAGCTCGTATCGTAATCAGTGGAGGTCTAGGGAACCCAGTGAAACCAGAAAAGTACTTTTCTGCCAAATAGTGATGTCTTTTGGGGCTCACTCTCATTTCTGACAAGCTTCATCATTGCCTTAGAAACTTCCCTGCTGAAGTGGAGCTTCACCACCCAAAGTTTTGGGAGGATCATTCCCTTGATAAGCTGCTCTGAATTCCTTGAGGTCTCAATTGTTTTAGCAGCTGAGCTACCAGCAATTTCTGTCCCCACATCTACCAAGTCGCTTTAGGATTTCCTTGTGTGGGGTTATCACTCAGCATGTCAGGAATTTATTTGGAAAAACTTTTTTTGCCAGTGCAGTGTTTGTTTTATTTCTTGCCATCATCTGACAATGCTGCTCATTTACCTTTTCTAGTGAAAGGTTTGAAAATCACTTCTTTTTCTCTTTTTTTTCCCTCAAGACCTGTTTGCAGGCTCTTGGAAGCTTACAGCACAGCAAACAAACAAAAAGGTTCATGATATTTCTTGTCATTCTTGCCTGACACTGTCAGTGTTAGTGGAGAGGATTGGAAATTTGACTTAGCAGTTGGCAGGTGAATGAATCAGAAGCAGTTTTACAAATGTTCATTTGTCAGTCACAGCAATAATACTCCAATTTTCCGCTCTGTAGCCGTGTGGGTTTCAGTGAATCCACACTGGAGGTACACATGAGAGAAGAACCAGGCTTAGCGAGTGGAAGAATGCATGAAATGGGGATTTTCTACATCCACTTGTGTAGAATTCAGCTGTCAACATAATTTATCTCTCTTTATCTCTATACTAATGGTGCTATGTCACCCCTGAAGAAAAGCATCTCTCTTTTCCCAGGAATAGCTGCCTTCTATTTTGGATCGTGCTTGCTGAAGTCTTTTTATATTCTGAGTGCCTGAAGTGACTCAAAGCATGGAGGAAAATGCATTTGTGTTACTTCAGACTTAAAACCAAATATCACAGAATCCCAGAGTGGTTTGAGTTTGAAGGGACCTTAAAGCTCATCTCATTCCACCCTGTGCCATGGGCAGGGACAACTTCCACTAAACCAGTCCATCCAAGCTGGCCTTGGACAGTTCCAGAGATGGAGCAGCTTCTCTGGGCAATCTGTGCCAGTAAAACATGTTCTAAAAAAAAAGAATTAGGCAACCCTGGGAATTAGGACTCTCAGGTTGGACACAGATATAACACTTATCCTGAATGTGACCATAGAGTTTGCTTCTGCAATTTTCCATTGGTGTATAAACTGCTTGCAAAAATCTTGCTGCCAAGACACTGATAAATAAACAAATAACTTATTTATCTTCTGGTAGAAAGGAGCAACAAGGGACTTGCACATCTTGATTTTTTTTTTCCTTCTTGCCCTTCAGCTGTCTCAGTGTTGCGAGTCACTGGAGGCAGCAGCAGCACAAAGCTCCATGTGGTAAACAGTGGGTCTAGAAATTATGTTGATAAATAGAAAGAAATGCAAGCACACAGACTGAATACTAAACAGAGGTTCCTGTTAGCATTTCAGTCTTGCATAAGACATTCACAAGATGTCCAGTATGGGACTCTAAGCTTTTAAAAAGGACATCGGAAATGAGATGTCAGTTCCTAAGACATTTTATGGCTCAACAAATTACCATCATAGGTACGACAGGGCTGAAAAAAGACATTATTTATGAAGTGTCTACAATGATCGGGTTTCTCCACTCCTGCTTTGCAGTTGGTGGACACCTGAGCAACACAGTCAGAGCAGTCCAGCTTTACTCCACAACTCAGTGTCTGTGGCCCATCTGAGGGCTCACATCCCACTTTTGTCTGTTTCTTCTCTTGTGTGTGAAAGAAGCTGAAAACAGTGAGTTCAGATGGCAATTGCAGATAACTGAAATGAGGTGATCCCACGGATCCCACCCAATCTTTATCGACAGAAGAAATCACCCTGCGGATGTTACAACTTGCCATACGCTTTGCTGTTCCTCCTTGCCACAGGATTAGGACAGTTCACAGTGGCTGATGCTCTGGCCCCACACCCTTAAATCCTGGGAGGCCCCAGCTTTAGGCACGAGAGCATTTCATTTCTGAAGCCCATCTTGTTCGCAGCAATTAATTAGTGCCACCTTTAGCAACACTTCCCTGCCATGAACATCTGGCTCCCAGAGTGTGAATCAAAGCTGTTTATCCTGCCTCATTGTACATGAGAGCTCTTCCAGGCAGGAGAGCTGGAGGACCTGTTAGTCACTCATGTTAATACTCCTCTAAATATTGCAGCAATCAGCCTCAGCAGATTCAAAGGGTCTGAAATTTTACACAAAATGCTTCACTCAGGCAGTACCTAATTAAAACACATGCTGGCAGGCCTACTGTGGCTCAGTCAGGATTGTTTGTCTTATTTCCTCTGGCCTGGCTGACTATCAGTCAAAATCCCTTTCCAGAGCAGCTCTCTGCACCAGATTGCTTTAGCTCACAACTTCTTTTATATAGAAATAATGGCCTTGTTCACACTGCCTCAGATGAGGATGGTTCAGTCTTTTCCAGGCTGCACATCCTGTGTAAGGATTGGAACCTCTCACCTCAAGGGTCAGATGAAGTTAGCAGGGGATCCTCTGCTGCCAATGAAAACAATTTGGCTTTTTGGGTCCACAAAATTAATTTCTAGCTTTACCCCAGTGTTTCCATGGACACTGCAGAGAAGGTGGCAAAGTGGGTGGACTCTGCCTGTGGATTAACCAGGAAAACATCTAAAGACATTCCTCTAAAATTCCTCCACTTATTCATCTTAGCAGAGCTGAAGCTACCCAAGCACTTAGAGAAATTTCCTTCCAGCACTTTGAGGAAAAGATTTTTCCGCTGGTTGCTCACCATTTTGCATTTCTAAACCATCTTTTCATCCATCCACTCTCCTATTTTTTAGTCCAGCCTGTGCTGAGCTGCTGTGTCAGCACCCTTAGCAAACAGCATTTTTGTGAGTTACAGTAGCAAGAAGGAGGTGAATCATTTCATGTTTATTTATCAGAGATATAGTAATAAGAATTTCCTTTTGCTCAGAAATTGAGTTTTCTGGGTATTGGTTGTTTGTCAATAAATGCTGCTTTACATCCTGAGGCATGAAAAGGAAAGGAAGAGATTATTGTCAGTGCTGAGGCAATTTACCCTCTAATGAGAACAGAAGTAGAGAGATTAGGCTAAACACACCTGCAGTTGAAATGCTTCAGGGTGTGGAATTTTTGTCTCATGATCTTTTTTTAGGTGGAAAGCAAGCCAGACATTCTCTTTCCAGATAAGCTGGTAGGAGCACTTGACCGAGTCTTGAGTTTCACCCCAGAAAAAAACCCCACAACAAAACAAGTTCTAGTCTGTATAAAACCAAATTTTTATGTCTAAAATGGTTCAACTTCCTTTTGTCCCCAAGAACAGGTATAGGAGGTGTTTGACAGATTTTACAAAGGCTTTATTCAGTGTCATTTGAAGTCTTTAAAACTGCTGGGTAAAGCACATAAGGATGGACAGAATAATATTCTCCAAATACCTGCAGCTGTCAATATTAGTGTCTGAATGGCAGACAGACCCCACAGATGTTTACTTACAGCCACATTAAAAAAATTCATGATGCTGGTGAGATGTTCAGATACGATTCATGTCTGAGAACAGTGGCTCCTGCACTCCAGCCTGGGAATCTCTGACAGGTATGAGGATAAAATTCAGCTGGGCTGCAAAACTACACCATCCTTACAGAGTTTGAATTAAAATTTGGATATTTTTTTTTTAAATTAAAATTTGTGCAGGTGCTCCACAAGAATTCCAAGTCTTTCGGTATTCCATAAAAGGTATAAATCTTGAAATTCCTCTACATGGAGGCAGAAAGAACCAGCAGTAATGAAGGAAACCAACGTTGTCTCTTACCATGCTAGCACAAATCTTCTGATCCAAACTGGGAAGAGCTCCAATGTATTCTACATTATTTAAGGAAAAGAGATTCAAAGAGTTCCTCTCAGTGCCACAGGGAACTAATGTATTTAAAAACTAAGTTTGGGGATTTTCTGTACCTCATTGGAAAAATCCCTGAGCCTGACTGGGAAGTCAGCCCTGCTTTGAGCAGCAGGGAGAGTCGACATCTCTAGAGGTTTCTTCCAACCCGAGTTTATCTAGGATTTTGTATTTCACTGCAATTTATTTTACATTTTTCCCTTGGGAAAAGTCTTTGTAGAAATCCTGATGTGACAAAAAGTGGAGTGTGATTATCACCAGTAGATTGTGGTCCTTGTCAGGTCACGCTCTAGCTGTGTGATTTACACCAACAAGCAGGTGTAGCATAGATGGGCTTTATCTTCTGCTTCCTCAAACACCTGGATTTGCTTTCCACACACCTCCCTCCCAGGGATGGTGTCAACCAAATGGAGTGAGGGAAAGCAGAGTGAATTTTACCTGAGTAAAATTAGGGAGAAGACAAACAGAGCTCACAGAGCTGCGGTGTGAAACGCCCAAAAATTCTTGTACTGAAAGAAAGGAAAATGCATTTATGGCACAGGGGCTTTCCCAAAGCCGAGTCTCCACAAAGCACTTCCTGCTTTAGAGGATTCATCCCCATTTCTGGCACAGAACCACACCTGCCTTCTAAGTACTTCTACAAACTAAAACCAACTGATCCCTTAACCCCTGTGTCCAGAGGAATCATGTTTTCCTACTTCAAGCCACAGTCAGGATTAAACCAGGCAGCAGGCTTTATCCTGGTGAGCCCAGTGGGGAAACCCTTTACGGAACAGGACTGTAGGGCATACGAGTAAAGCTTAAACCCAAGAAAAGGCAAATTTAGGCACACCTGACATCTGCATTTTGTTGATCAGCCACTGTGGTGGTGAGTGCAGCAGAGGAGCCCTCCCAGCAGTGTTTCTATCCCTGTGATGCTGGCTTCAAAAAGGGCTCATTTTTGACAGGATTTCTCACTGATATCCAAGGGGACTCAGAGGAATATTTAGGAATGCCTATTTCTCCTCCCTTTGTTCATAAGCCTAGGACTTGGCAGTGCTGGATTACTGGCTGGACTCTATATTCTTAGAGGTCTTTTCTAATTTAAATGATTCCATGATTCTAATGATTCTGATAGGTGATTTTCAAAATGCAAATGGTAGATTATATAAAATTTTCCAAAGATTAGGATATGATACTCTGCATTCTCACACAACGTCAGTCTCTGTGTAGGAAGCCCACTGATTGCCATCCTCCCCTCACCTCTGTCTTCCCATAAACAAGACTTACACAATGAGATTTTCTAGAACATACAGTTCCCATAATCATCAGAAACTAACAAAGTAGCTGGTATCTTGATTCTTATATTCAGAAAAAAAACCCCAAAACATAAAATGAAGGAAAGACCACCTTGGTTTAATGTCAAGGGCATGAGAACCAGGAATTCAAATCTCACACATTCCACTTCTGATATGTGTGTTTTAAGCTGTCTCTCTTTGCTTTCCCTACTTGTAAAGTTGGAAGGAGCCAAAATGCTTCTGTTGTTACCATGAAATTCAGCATCAGTTTTCAAAGCACGGAACGGGTGGTGTTTATATCCACAAACAATATTTTTAAGCTAGAATGGCAGGCAGGAAGATCCCTTCCCCTGCATGGTGGGTGCACCAGCAACTGAATTTACTGGAGGTAAAACTAAAGACAGCTCTGTGTGCCTCAGCTACACAAAATTGATGAAATGCTGATAGCTGAAAGCTGAATAATGCTGAAAGCACTGGATGCTGGCTCCTCACTTCATCTGACCTGTGGACAACATTGTGACAGTGAAAGGGCCATGAGGACCAACTCTTGCTTTTCTTTCAGCCTGGAGAAGAGACAGCTCCTGGGAGGTGTTAGAGCACTTCCCAGTACCTAAAAAAAAAGCTGTAAGAGAGCTGGACAAGGACTTTTTAGAATGGTAAGGAGTGAAAGGGCAAGGGGTAACAGCTTTAAACTGAAGAAGGGTTGATTTAGATTAGATGTAAGAAAGGACTATTGTATGAGAGTGGCAAACAGAGGCACAGATGATCCATCCATGGAATTATTCAGTGTCAGGTTGGACTGGGCATGGAGCAGCTTGATGTGGTTGAAGATGCCCCTGCTTACTGCAGGGAGGTTATACCAGGTGACCTTCAAAAAGTCACTTCCAACCCAAACTATTCTGTGATTCTTTTTCTTTCAGTCTCACCTTTGAATTTGTCATTTCCTGTATTCTTACGGCCAATGTGTTACAATAACTGCTGTGAGTCAGGACCACTGGCATAAGGCCACCAGGATTAATGTAACCAAGTAATCCAATCTTAATGAGGTTTAAAAAGGAGCTTGACAGCAGTTCCAAAGCACTTTTTAGATGTATGGCTTGTCTGTGGTTACTGAAGCATGCAAAGAATGTTATTAATAGTTTTGCAGTCAGGTGAATAGGTCTGGATTAATTTCATGTAGCAACAGGCAGTGGTGATTTAAGTTAGTGGAAACTTCAATGACAAACATGCTGATAAACTTTCCAAGAGCTTGAAGAAACACAGCCACGGAAAATCGATCAGGGTGAATGTGTTTAGTAAATGTTTGTATCTCAGATTCATCCTTTGAGCAGATCTGCTCCGCTCATCTCAGTGGCACAAACCCCCCTTGAAATCTGAAATGATGTACTTGGCTGCTCAGCTGGGAGAAATAAATGGCTATGAAACCAAATTGTCTGCAGTGAACACAAAATGCAGATGTCACTGATTCCTGGACAGGTCTGTGTGAGCACAGCAGTTTCACAGCTCAAGAAGTGACCCTTTTGTTTCTCAATTTTTAGTTATTCAAGGCAAGAAACAGTAAACAAATGTTCCCTGACCACTTTCTCCAAATCCTTCACACTCTAAGTCTTTCAGGCACCATGGTAGTTGCAATATAGTCCATTTTAAAGCCACAGAATACAACAGTGAAACAAAAAAAAAGGGTAACCTAGCAAATAGCCCCTTGTTTTTGTATTTGCTATGCCCTTTTGTAGTCCATTGGCTAACAGACTGTCCTGTCCTTCTCTGATAGTTCAAGGTCCAAGGTCAATAATTCTGGCTGTCTCAGAATTGAGGACACAATGACTGCCAGGCTCATACATTAAGTTAAAAGTTCAATGGCTGAAGAGAGGTTGTCAGTGCAAGCAACAGGACAAACAGTCATTTTGTGGAGGACATAAAAGCACACAAGTTGGGTTTTTTGCTATTTTTTTTGCCTTTTTTAAAAATAATGACAAAATGCAGGCCTTTGTGTGAACATCATCTAAAGCAGAAGAGAGGAAATGTGCTATTGCTGAAGCAAGCCAGCTTTGCTGGAACTATTCTGCTTTCACAGCCAGTGAGAATATGGCTTCAGACTTTTAAAATGCTCGAACTACTGAGCCAGATCTGGCACTCCCTGCATGCAAAAAAGGCAGGAATTCCCATCAGCCTTAATGGGAAAGCTCTGCTTAAAAGCTGTCCTGCTCATTTGTTTTCAAGGAATAGATGCCTCTCAGTCAGTACATTTTACACTGATAGTAAATTCCGGCTTCTCAGTGTCTGAGCTTAAGTCTGGAGACTTAAGCACTTAATGAAGGAATGTTCATTAAGAGCCAAGGCATTAAGTCTCACGTTAAGGATTTTGTACGGCATCTGTGCTCTCATGATAAAGAGGCACCAGGTCAGCTGCTGCTTTAAGCCCTGTAATTTGTTTATGGATTCATTAAGGCAGAACACAAAATGCAGTGATCAGTCTGCTCCCAGCTCCCTCCTAGAATTATTATAACTCTTTTCAGCATCCCACAAGTTGTGCTTTCAGTTTTAGAACTGCATATCATCTGAAAGAACCCATCAGAAGCATTCCTATGGAATTTCCCACGAGGAAATGTCAACCTGTCAAAAGAAAATTGTATCGTGGAAATATGTCAAGTTGATAAAACACCATGTTGAAAAATCAGAATAGAACACTTCCATAGAAATATTCTCCTGTCAGTCTTTCAGGAGCAGCAGGGTGTGATTTCCATTTTAAACCAGCTTTTATTTTTACTTTATTTCCCATGAAATAAAAAGAGAGCAGAAATAACAGAATCATAGATCATGGAATTTTGGAATGGCTTGGGTTGGAAGGGACCTTAAAGATCATCCATGGGCAGGGACAGTTTTCACTATCCCAGATTTCTCAGAGCCATATCCAGCCTGGCCTTGAACACTTCCAGGGCTGGGGAAATAATAATTAAACATTTTTAATATCCCCCCCAAAATAACATCCAATGCAATTGTTGATTTAATTTTATGGGGAATTTTGCTTCTCTAGTATTCATTGTAAAATCAAAATTTTTTCTCCCTGTTCATAATTTCAAGTGATAAAGAAAATCAAATTCCCTTTCAGGTTTTAATTAAAAGATGTGTTTCCTAAATCAGAAGTGGAATGGTTAAAGTGCATGGTGGGAGGTGCTGAGGACTCAGTGTGTAGCTGTGGTGAGATATCCTAATTTAAGAAAAGGGGAAGATGATTCAAATTCTCCTTCCCTGTTAAACTGGCGACAACAGAAAAAAAAGTGTATTTTTCACCGTAATTAGGCCCTTCCAGAAAGAGAACGGAAAATGTAGAAAACACAGAAATATTTAGATTTAATAAGGAAAATCAGAATAAGTATTGCCATAGCAAGGGCAAATTCATAGAAGAAAAATTGTGAAGGGTTTTATTATACAAAGACATGTAAATATCAGCTGACCTTGGGATTCTGGGTGACTGCACCAAGATCTCCATGGACACGAACACCTCCACTTTGTCAGGTATGGGCTGCTACCAGGGCTACTCCAGTGGAATAACCAGCATAAAATTTGGTTGATTTAAGCAATGGAGCAAGAACACATGATTTAATCCTTGTGTAATTTGGCATCTTTTACTTCTGAGACTGGTTTGCCTTACCCAGGGGCCTGCCATCGTTTGTCTCCTGGTGTGAGCCCTCCTTTCTGTGGGAAGCTGTGGATGACAGTCATGGAAACTCATCGTGTCCCTGGCCACGTCCCTCTCGATGGGAGCAGGGATGGGTCAGCTGGAAAGGCTAATTAGTCTGAGTGGAACATCCTACTAACACAGCTATATTGTTTCCATGTCCAGAATTAGCTTAGTTGAGACTAGACTGAATATCTCAGCCTTGGCAGAACGTAGATATTTCCCAGGAGACAGATCCATAATCTAGCTGCTGTCAGCTATCACAAAAATATGTTATTGCTTTCCATATAGGATCAGGAGCAACAGCAGTATTCCACAGATTCTCTGGCATTTCTCCTTCCCAGATTCAGAGTGTATTTAAGGCTACGCTGCTTTTTTGGCTCAGTTATTTTGTTTTGTGGTGGTGAGAGAAAGTGGGGGAGAAATTCAAAATGGAAGAGATCTCCTCCAAGATTGAGGGGCTGGAATCTTTCAATGAGAAAACCAGGGAATGGAGCTGCTGGAACTTCTTGAGCAGATTGTCCCACAGAAAGAGACGGATGGCACACAGGATTCTATCCTGGCATTTTACATAGCTTGGTTTGGGAAACACTGAATTGTCAGAGCCCTAGGAATACAAATAATCATGTTCTTTATAGCTGCTGTCCAGGTGGCTGTGAGAGTCACCACAGCACAGCCTGAGGGAGATAAATGCGTGGATTCCTGAGGTTTGGCAGGAGAAAAAGGTGGCAATCATAAGAAAAGATGCAGTACGCAATAAGAAAATATGGATTTTTCAAGACTTAGGATTCAAACTATTCATGAAGGCTTCATGCTACCTTCCTAAACAATGCCTGTTGTGCTTTTCAGGGATTCAAATTCTGGTTTGCCTCTTTGGTTACTGCATTTCAGCAGCATCAGATTGGATTTCACTGACCTCAGCTCGCTGCCTGCCCTGCACACAAGAGCAAACAGGTCTTAGAAAGATCCTGAGGAGGGATTGTCTAATTCAGTTACTCCCTTCTGTGAAGGCAGCGTTATCCCTCCTGTGGAAACTAAATAGGAATGAATAACTGGTATTCCAGTTTTCAAAAGGGCCTTAACCTTGGGCTTGCCTCAACGCCGTGAAGTTGCCCGAGGATTTCGGACTTTTGGCTGAAACCCGGTGCCATCCCTGGGCTGGCCTCCCTTTGGGCAGGAGCAGGGCCAGGGAGGTCCTGGTGCTGCTGTCTGGTTTATCACCCTCAGCTCCTGGCTCCCTGTGCCTTGGGAAGCAGCTGCTCCGTGCTGTGGGCATTTTAGAGCTGTCTGCTACATCCTGCATCTGCTCCAGGGGAGGAAAATCACAAAAACTGCCAACTCTCCCCCCAAAATGGGGAGCAATTTTTCGTTACATGGGGTCTGGCTTGAATAGCACCTCGTAGCTCCAAATCCCTGAGGTGACCAATCCCACCAGCCAAAACCTCATCTGTGGAGAGAGAGAAGCACTTATAAATGCAGGAAATAAAAATTATCTTGTGCTGCTGGGTAGCAGTGATGACAAAATTGTGGAACAGTTTGGAGAGGAGCATATATTCAATGACTGATTAGAACTTCCCCTCAGAAGTACTTTTATAAATCTAACTAATAAACTTTTGATCTTTAAGCCAAGCATTACTCTACCAGGAGGTTAAAATAGAAGTTAAACACACAGCTATTATTAACAGGTATTTTGCCCCCTCTCTTGCTTCAGGCAGGAGCCATTACCTGAATAAATTCAGGCTGATCACATTTGGATATCCTTAAACAGACAGCAAATGCAAGAAGTCAGTTTGAGAGGGACCATAATTCCTTTATTCCAAGAAACAGCTGTTTAGTTCTGATGTTCAAGTTCAAGATGAATGAAACTTGAATTTCTTGGAACTTACTGGAAGAACAGATAATGGTCTCTAATAATTTTTTTCTTTCCTTTAAAGGCCAAGCTGATGATAAGGCTGAAGAATATGCCAAATCAGCCTGAACCATGACAGCAAGTAGTATTTTCCAGATGAAATCCCAAAGCATTTAAAGTCTGAGGTCAAAAAATCCATTTACATCCGCCTCCTGAAAGCAGTACACATGAGGAGCTTTTAGGTGATATTCTGGACATGTGAAGTGGCAGAAACAGGCACAAGAAAGCTTTACCTGTGGTGGTGTGGTGTTTTTTTGTTTTATTTTGTTTTGTTTTGGTTTTCTTTTTGTTTTTTTCCCTCTCAGTTGATTTAGGGATCTAGTTTGTTGAGTTGTAACAGCTCCATGAGGGTGCAGCTGAGCTGATATGAGGAAGTGAAAAGTGAGGGAGCACAAAAGCATCCTTGCTGCTGCAGAAAATGCCAAATGGAACCAGGACTTCTGCTTGGATGAAAATATCACACCTCTAAAGTACTGATCACAATGAGGGTTACTGAGGACTCAGCAGGTAATGAAACAACTCAAAAAAAAGTAAAAGTAGATTTTTTTTCTCTCCTTTTTCCATTGTGCATCATAAATCAGGCTTTGCATTTATTGCTGGAGAGCTTTTAAAAGGCTTTTAAAATGACTTTAAAAATAACAAACAAATAAAAAAACCACAAACTACTCCACTGCCAAGTCTCATTCATTAGGCTAAGCTAACCTTGACTCTTATTATTAAGACCTAATGGAAAGTTATCCAAGGACTATTATGATTATTATTGTTATTGGGCACAGCAAGCTAAACCAGCCCTGTGCTTTAACACTCCCTGTTCTGATCTGGTAAACACCCAGTTTAGAAGTGATTTTTAAAATTGACCTTGCCAGTGCTAAATTTTTAGAAATCATGAGAAGTCTTCCAAAAGGCAGGGTTTGGAGATGCTTACTTACAAGTTTCTCCATGTATTTAGAGGGAATTTCTGTTTAGCAGGGCTCAGAGAGTTTTCTCCACTAAGTTTCTTTCCAGTGGTTTTGTTACAGAATCTGGAGAAACAAGTGAAGGGTGGACTAGCTGAGTACTCATGGTGCAGGGTGTGAGTTGACAGCCCTGAGTTGTGGTGTGGCATGAAATTTATGTCCTCTTCCACAGGGGTGGGTAGCACAGAGTTGTCAGAGAATTTCTGTAATAAATCATGAGTCACTGATGGCTTTGTGCAGTGTCCCAGCCAGGGAGAAGCAGAAAGCTTATTTGATCAGGTTTTCAGAGTTTGTAATGGAAATATAATCGCCATAAAAATTTGAGGAGATCTAGAGATTGTTTGTTTTTTGTGGGTTTTTTTTCATCCAGGATATTCGTGCCTTGACTTGATGCTTCTCTTCTATCCTAACAACCCCTTCCAGCCTGGCGTCCTGTGCCAACTGTCTCTCCATTTCAAAAATCATAATTAATATAATCTTCCTGCTTGCCCAGCTAGCAGAACACACATTCACACTTCCTGTTTGAGACGGCAGCACTAAGTCATCTGTTTCATAAGACAGCTCTCCTTTAAAAATAGCAGCGTGTGTTTGGGAACACTGCCTGCCTGTCCCTGCCATAGGATCCTCCCTCACCATCGCCTTTCCCATTGTGTCAGCACGAGGCTTTTTGACCCTGAAGGTGGAGCCAAACTTTCAAATTCTTCCTTGAAATCCCAGCAGCTGCGGGACCCTCATGGTGAGTGCTTTAGTCGGTTTATTTTTGGAAAGGCAGCTTTAAACAGTCTAAATCTATCCTCCTTTGCCCAGGAGCAGCTCGAGGTAAATTCTGCAAAGTGGAGGAAGCTGAAGATACTAACCCGGTGTATGCAGCAGCAGAGCCAGCATCACAGCTCCTCTTCAGCTCAAGTCAGAGCCAGATATTGCTTTTTCCTGCTCGTTTTATGCAGAGGATGTTTCACCACTGCGGTGACAGCAGCACAAAATAAAATTAGGCAGAAAAATGACACCTTTTGCATTGGTTTCACCAGGAGTAAGGTCAGGCTGTTTTCAGCTGAGCATCAGGAGCAAGCCCCAACACAAGGAATGAGCTCTCTGAGGAGCTGAGGTGAAGCAGAGAACAGTCAGGATGGTTCATGCACACAGCTGTGCCCCAGATGTTGCTCCAATTATCTTACAAGCCAAGCACTGTGCAAAGCTTGAATTGGAAACCTTCACAGACCTTGAAGTCAGGGGAATTTTTATTCCCTCCTTGATATATAATGCAAATTCTAGAAACAATCCAAGGTGAATTTTCCTCTGCCTCCTCTTGCCATGTGAGATTCAGACATCTGCCCCCAGGCATCCTCCGGGCTCTGAACCTATGCTTGTGGCAGTATTTAACTACTACCCAAAAGTGCTTGAATCGAGAGGACAAAGTGTTTCTGCTGTGTTCTTCTCTTCAGCATTTCCTATTGGTCAGAAAATGGTGCCAAGTTTGAATAATCTCAGTGTCCCAACACTTATTCCAACCTTGGATCTTGTCCCTTTATCACTAAATTATGCTCTGTACCAGCAGGCTGATATTTTAAACTAAACAATCTTCCCAATCCTATGGATTAAAAAACGTATGATATCTTTCTAGTTTCTTTTGTACTTTCATAACAGTCCTTCAGCTCTAAATCAGGCAAATTAAATGAGGATATTTGTTTGTACTTGCTAAACCACAAAGCTCACTGTCAGCTCAGAATGCTCAGTTTGAAAGTCTAATCAAGCCTGATGTTTTTACTAGACACTTCACACAAGATTCTTGGAAAGGCGTTCCTCAATCCAGTGGATTATTGAATTAATTGTCAGGAGCAATGCCATTGCCGTGCACAGATGGGAAAGGGAAAGCAAAACAGCTCAGTGACTTGGAACCCAGACAGACCCCTGAGGATATTAATGTCACCAAGTCCATGAAGGGATTATATGGATCAATAAAAATAGAAACAGTCAATGCCGTGTTGAAAAAGACAAAGAAGGTCAAGCATAACTTGAGCAGGGCAATACAGGGACAGAGAGCCTGAAGGGAATTGTAGCACATTCATCAACAGTGAACAAACACCCTTATCTGAGTGATTTATTCTCCAGTTTCTCTTTGTACATTGCCCTGGTCCAATGGTTATTTCTCATTTCTGTTCTCCCCTTTTTGCCTCCCCAAAATTCCTATCAAAACGCTTCAGAAAGTAACGTCCAGCCTTCGACCCGCACCCCAGCAGTTTGTGCCAGAATGTGATATATGACTTGGAGAAGCCAGCCTGTCCTGAGAGGTATGGCAGGCTTCTGTGTGCCCCTTGGAAGAGGATGACTCTTCAGATGAGTTATCCCTGGACTGCAAAGAGCCACGTTTACAAGCTGAAAGGAGAAATTAGCAGTAAATAGTCTTTTCTGAGTAATGAGTTTTATGCTCCTAAGATCCAGGCTTAATTGAGGAACAAGCAGGTGTTTTCTGCTCCAAGCCACCAGAGGCTGCTGGAGGGGGAGGTGTTCTTGTGTGTCATGTTTTCTGTCACTTATTGTGAGAAGCGCTGGGTTTACTTGGCCCTTCCTAACCCTGGAATCGCAGAATGCTTCAGCTTGGAAGGGACCTAAAAGATCAGGCAGTTCCCATCCCTCTGCCATGGGCAGGAAAACCAGGATGGTTCTTTTTTTTTCATGGTTGTTTTGCAATATTCATTAAAAATGAGCTGTCCAACACTTTTTTTAGTTATTGACACTGCTCTGGGCATCAGTGGGGGAAAACAATAGCCCTGCTCAGGCACCTGTAGATAATCCCCTGCAGTGCTGGGTTCCATGGGCAGAGTGCTGTGTCTCCGGTGGCCTCCACACTTGCTGTAGCTTCCAGAGGGCCCTGTGTTGCTGACCAGCACTGGGTGAAGCATTTGGACCAGCAGTGACCACAAACTGACACCAGACAGGAGATTCTGCTCTGCTGTAGCCACTCCTTGTCCTGCCCCACACGCTTTTATGGAGGGTAAATGCTCAGGGCAGTCAGTCCCAGAGGAGGGGCAGCTCCCAGCTCCCGTCCTGCTGTGGTTTCCCTGCACTCAGGAAGGCAGGAATGTCGTACAGTTTTAAGAGTTGGCAGTTCCTGGCCTCGCTGGACAGGCCAGAGTGGCTGCTAATCAAACCTGAGCCTGGTGCAGGATTATTGCAGCAGATCTCCTGACAAATTTCCCTCCAGGGTGCTGGCAGGGTCCTGCAGTGATAATACCAACAACAGCAGCCAGTCCATGTGTGAGTGCCTAGGGCAGTCTCATTTTGCCTCCTCCCAGAGAGCTTTTTCCCTGTTGTGAATGTGTTTATGAAACCAGGATGTTGTTTCCTGGGTATTGAGTCTTTGTATTTCCAAGAGCTGTGACTGACTGGGAGAAGAGCGTCATTTCTTTTTTACTGCCAGCCTGTTCAGACACACACATCCCCACACAATCCTCTCTCCTGGGCAGTGGTACAGCTGTTCTTTTATGCCTGATAATTGTTTTATAATTGTTATTCAGCTAACATGAAAACTGTGTGCCTGAAAATAAGCAGAAAGCTAAAGCAAAGAAAGTCTATAGGACAGTGAGTGGGTGGCAGAAAAATTAATTTTACAAAAGTGTTCTTAGATGGTGTTAACTGATTAAAGGATAAATCAGCACCGGCACGCCGTGATAACACAGGAGTGTGAGTGCAAGTCCCTGGGCTAAATCTAACAGGAGAGTGATTTGAATTGCAGTCCCAAAGCTCCTGGGATGAGCAGGGAACTATTGCTCCCTCAGTCAGACCCTTACTTGACCAGACATTACAGCCCTGTTGAAATGCTGTTCTCATTTCCATAAAACACGGATAGTTTTGAAAGAAAAAATTAAATTGCCAGGAGTTTTTTATCAAACCTTTTCAGGATCACATTAGACTCTCTCAGAGCAATCGCTTCCATAGGCCATTTCTCAATCTAATTTATTTTCTGGTGTTATTTGCTAAATAAGAAGGGCTCTGGTATGATTTGGTCCTGTATATAAATATTATCAAAGCTGCAGCACAAACCAGAGTCCTGCAAATAGATATGTAAATGTACCAGAAATGCCTTCTTTCCTGCAGCTGAGAGGTAATAAGTGACAATTCATCACTCTCTCCTCACTGAACTTCAGACAGGTTAACAAAACTTCTGGGACACCGTGGAATCCAGAAAGAAGACGGTGAAGTAAAACAGCTTTTAAAGTGGTCAAAGGAGCACAAGTTTGATGAGGAGCAGCTGGGGGAACTGGGAGGGCTCATCCTGGAGAAAAGGAGGCTCAGGAGAGACCTTGTAGCTCTCTAAAACTCCCTGACAGGAGGTCTCTTCTCCCAGATAAAAAGTGAAAGGATAAGAGGAGACAGCCTCAAGTTGTGCCATGAGAAGTTTAGATTGGATATAAGGAAAAATTTCTTCACAAAAAGTGTAGTCAAGAGCTGGAAGAGGCTGCCCAGGGAAGTGATGGAGTCACCAGCACTGAAAGTGTTCAGAAGAGGTGGGGATGTGGCACGTAGAGTTGTGGTTTAGTGGTGAACATGGTTAAAGGTTGGATTTGGTGATCTTAGAGGCCTTTTCCACCCAAATGACTCCACGATTCATGAGGCTGATGTTTTCTGGGATAGCACCGTGCCAGGTGTGTGTGGGGTGATCAGTACCAACCAACCCAAAGGCAGTTACTCACCCCAAAAAAACACACCAGAGTCCAAACGAAAAAGTCTAATGAGGGAGAAGCTAGAGTTCCTGTTCATGTGAGTGCTGTGTGTGCAGCCAGCCCCTTGCCCTCAAATCTGGGGGACCTTGTGCCACTGAACTGCAGTGCTCAAAGGGTTGTTTTCCTCCCTGTTCGTCACTTTAGCAAGTGGATGTGGGAGACAGCTGGCTCAGATTCCACACCCACCCACAACAGTAGCATTTTGCTGCCTGAGTGTCAACAGTTGACAAGCCTAAATGGTGAAGTGCTTCAGGAATGGTGAAAAAGTTGAGGTTGTTGTGCTGAGAAAAACCTTTATTCCCCTGCAGGAATGATGCATAAGCCAAAGGTTAGAACATTTTATTTCAGGGTGCACACAGAACATGGAAATTAGATTTTTAGCAATACTAAAAATAAGTAGACTGATTAATAAGGAGACTCTTTAAACAGCAGAGCAGAGCGAGTACATACGGTTTTTATTTTTGATCCTTTTGTCTACGAAAATGCAAGAGATGTTCAGCAAATATTTACTCCTGGTTTTAAATAAACCCTGGTTTATCCTGATATTCCTGCCATGTTTGCTTTGTGCAAACAGTCCAGGGGGTGAATACATTTGTCAGATCACATCTGTGAGAGATTCTAAGCCCGCACTTTCTGTACAAGCATTTTTTCCATAGGTTTGAACACAGACATGAGAGTTCAGGATGTCTTGGGGAGCTGCTCTGCATTTTGGTTCCTGACACAGGGAACAGAGCTTTTAGCATGTCTTCTCCTCAGGGAATAATCCTGTTTACAAATTTCAAATATGCTCTCTGCAAACACACTTGAGCACTAACCCAAATTGTTTTGTTCCCACAAGCACAGCAGATGATTTTATCTTTCTCTTTGACATTGGACTGTCCAATTTTCCCCCCCTTTTTCACAGCTCCTCTGTGTTACCTCACCACCTCCTCACAGCAGACAGTTATAGAAACAAGAAATAGTTCATTACGTGGCATCTGACACAGAGAGGGAGTATAGAACATGGAAAACGCTACAAAAAATATTCCAGGTCAGTCATTCAGACTGTCCAACTTCAGCTCAATCAAATTAAGATTTATCTCACAAGGAAAATTTGCTACAAACTTCAGTTCTAGTTGGATCTTCTGCTTGCCAGGCAGTCCGTGCTTCAAACCAGGCTTCGTCACAGCTTCTTTTTCCTGCTGTATACCACTGCCACTATGGCAAATTGGATATTTATTTATTGGATATTTAAATCAGCTTCACCTGGCAAAAATATCTAGGAATGAGCTGAATTTCAAAAGTTGCTGGCCAGAAGGCATTGGAAGACTTCTCTACTCATTGCCAGAAGGAGCAGCAAGACCCTTTGGAAGATTTCAAAATCCCAAGGGGGTACCAGGTCAGGCATAGAGACAAGTTTTGAAGAACTGACCGAAATCTCATAATTTTCTAAGGTTTATGGACCCCAAGCAATAGAATGGACAAGGTAAGAGGGTTCCTCGGAGGACAATATGCTTTGGGTGCTAAAATTTAATTAACATTTATCACCACAGAAAGAGTTTAATGGGACACTGAATTGACAATTTTCTTTCCTTGAGAGGAACAGTGAAAGAGAAAGCACCAAATATATTTTCTGTCCACGATGCAAAATTGTCTCTTGTTACAAAAGAAACCAGCACTGCTAGACCAACTATTCCCTGATTCCCATCAGGGAATCAGCCTGCACTCTGTGCCGCCCTGGTAAGGGCTTGGACTGCATCCTTGGCATCCTCTTTTGGGAGAAACTTAAGGAAATGAGCCAAACATCCTCTCCATGTCCTCATCTCAGATGTAGAATGGTGTCACTGTGCAGACCACAGGCCTGGGCATGGAAAGGAAGATGATTTTCTGTGACAAGCATCAAAAGGAAAAGTCTGGGAACTGCTGTCCTGCCTTCATCTGTCCTCATTGTCACACATCATTTTATCTATACCCAAAAAGTGGCAGGAAAGCTTCAACAGCACCAGAACCAACACGAATTCCTGAAAAACTTCACAAATATCCTATGTAAGAGCAATCCTTTACTGACAGACAAGTCCAAGTTCTGACATCTAACCTGTTCTTCATTTATGATATGTGTCCCTGAGGTACTTTTTTATTTAATCAGAATGTCACTTAGAATCCACTTAGCACCCTGAAATCTGTTGATTTTACCACATGGCTGTGTTTATAAGCCAAACCTTGAACAGTAACTTGATAAAGAAGCCACTGAGATTGTCTGCCCAGTCCTTGCTGGTGTATTAACTCTTAGCAGAGGCAGTGTGCGACACCTCTTTTTCTCCTCTTTCTTTGCAACTTTAAATGTCAGACACCCAATTAAGGTGATTTAAAAATGACAGTGGGTGAGATTCACCAGGCCGGGTGACCACGGTGCCATTTGAGCTTTTTGCCTGGTTTGTCTGCATGGATAATGGGAAGGAAGAGCTGCTTGCTGGGCATTATTCATCTTGCCCTAAACAGACCTTTCAAACCTGACAGGTGACTTGTGTCCTGAGAACTCCCATTTCTCTGAAATGGCAGATGATGCAGACAGGTAATGCTCGCAGCTGTGGATATCCACAGCCTTGCCGGTTTCAGCTGTGTGCTTCCAGCCCCTGGGCTGGAGGAGCTCATTTATTTTGGTGTGTGGCTGTCAGTGAAGGGAGTCTGGAATGATTTGTATCCCCTGCCATTTGCCCTGGGATAAGAACAAAGGCACAGACATCTCAGATGACTCTGATAACCTATTAAGCCTCGACAACTTGATGGCATTTTTAAGTCCTCAGGGCAGTCATAAGAAGGGAATATGAGGAAAGGTCTTGTGTTCTGTACTCTGTTCAACAAGGCTCTCTGTGAGCTGTGGGGAAGAAAAGTACAGTGTCAGCCAGCAGGATAAAAGAATACTTTTGCAGCTGTTATTCCTTGCCCAAAAATCACACACCGACTGAAAAACATATTTGGCCTTTCTCCAGAAAATAACAACATCTGCCCCTGATAAACCCTGGCTAAGGAGAAATGTTAATGTGTGCTGGAGATAAAAAGCAGTTCTAGCAACAGCTCTGTGGGCTGTAAAGGTGCTGTGTGAGCTGAGAGTTGGGCTCCATCCCAGAAGCTGTTTGCTGGACAGGAGGCAGTGAGGAATCTCGAAATGATTCTGTTCTGACCTCCAGGCTGTCAGGAAAATACGTTTGTGAGGTTTCCCAGGAATTTCTTGTATGAATCTTGAGGTGCTGAACACCTAAGAATATCTTGCCACGTGTAGTGTGCAAACTAAAAGTTAAACAATAAACAAAGGGAGGGAAGATTCAGTGAATTTTGCAACAATTGTTGAGGGTGAAGATGGGTTTACAAAATGTCATGAACTTCTGCTGCTTTAATTCTCTCCTCCCTGCCTGGAAGGAACCTCTGTATGCCTTCAGCCTGACCTTCTGCTCAAAGCAAACAAAACCAGAAACATTAGAGTGAATTTTGTGAATTTTTTTTTTTTCTACCAGCCACAGCATCTCAAGTTCCACACTCCTCCAGCCACCGGGGATATCTGCAGGATATGATACAGCTGAGAGGGGTGATCCTGTGCCAACAGCAAACCTAATGTGGATTATTGACAAATTATAAATGCAAAAAAATAAAATGGGTATCTATAAACAAAAATAATTAAGTTGTCAGTCAGAGGGACAAAGCCCTGTTGGTCTAAGAAGCTGTGTTGTGAGGACGACTTGGACTTGCTGTACAGGAGCTGGAATAACCCTTCAGCAAGAGACCAGGTCAAGTTCCCAATTTAAGGTTTTAAGAAGAAAGCTATTAATGAATTTAAATACCAGACATTTTAAAAAACTATGTCAGTGCTATTCTCTCCTTTTTCTTGCAATTTTAAGTAACCTTTACCAAAAGTCACCTCAGACTGTGAGAGCTGATATAACTTAATAATCAGATCCTACTCTGTTCTTGCAGGAATTTCCCAACTATGACTTAAATTTCCTTGCAGTTGCACCATATGTACTCTACATCCCACCAACAAAGAAAATTATGTCTGTCTGCAAGTCCTGGGCTCACTCCCACAATATTTTTCAGTCCACCGATGGAATCTCCCTGCACTTGTGTATTCTCCTCTCCAGATTTACTCTATTAAAGCCTAACGGGTGCAAAGAAAATGGGATTTCATGTGCTGATCACATCCCCCTCACTGGAGTCCCTGCTGTTCTACTTTGCAGGATTTATGTCCCTCTCTGCTTCTTATCACTTAATTTCTTTTTAAGGCAGGGACACCTGCCAGGAGCAAGGAGGTGGGATGCCATTAGATTCACAAAATGCCCTCTGCTGATACAACAAGTTACTTGGTAATTACCCTGACTGAAATTTCCACCAAAAAAATTAAAAACCACATGGGCACTCGATAATGGAGTTTTCTGGAGTCAGTTCTTTGTTGGTTGGTTTGTTTTTCTTTTTTACCCAATATGCTGTCATGAAAACTTTCATGAAAAATCAGATTTTCAACCCAGCAACTATTAATTTTTTCAACAGCACTCTTAGGAGTGGGAAAGAGGACCCACTCACACAAACTTCTTCCAGCTGCAGACTTCCACAAAGACCTTCCCGTGCAAAGCGGGCTCCACCAAGCCAAGAAGGAGAGGAATAATCCATGTATTTTCTAAGACCCATAGGTGGGGAAGGAAACAGCAGCAGCCAGAGACAGCTGTTGGCTTTGACAGGGTTTCCTTGGAGTTGTTCACACTGCACTCCCCTGAGCCCTGCAGCCAGCACCAGCCTGGGTGGCTCCAGCTTCCCTGTCCCCCTCACGACCTGGAGCGGGCTGAACATGATATCGATGTTTGGTCCTGATCAACCATCTCCAGGGACAGGAATGCTGCTGGGGAGCTGGGGGAGAAAGTCAAGCACTTGCTCTGTGCAAGCAGAAGGAAATGCCTGTTTATTGTTCCTTAAGGCGGCTGTCCCAAAGGAATTTTTCTCCTCTGGTAGATTGTTGCGCCAGTCTGCCCCAGGTCACTCAGCTTTGCTCTCCATGAGCACCAGGCAGTCCTTTCGTGAAGAGCTTTGCCAAATCCCATTCCCTGCACTGCTGCTCTGATTCCCACACCTTGCTAAAACCGGCTGGTCAGTCACCTTTGATGCACACCAGAGTATTTCAGATCCACTTAATCCCCCAAATCAGGGCAAGCTGATAGCACGGCGCCCTGGTGTGATGCGGGGCTAGAGGGGAAGCAGCTGCCCTCAGCAGATGCTCCAGGAATAACCAAGAGGCACCAAATGTTCTCTGGAGCAGTGAAGGGATGCTGGTGAAGACAGGATAGTCAGCTGGGAGCTCCTGGTGTCACAAAAATGCTTCTGGGTGGAAAATTTCCTCTCTGGGCAAAAGTCTTTTCTGCCACTACCCACATGAGAACAGGAGGGTTCGAGTGTTGAACACCTCCAGTCTCATCTGCAGTTTAATGGTGACGGGCAGAGCTCACTTGAGCACCCATGTGAAGCACTGGCTGGAAAAATTAGGAAGGCAGGACCTTTGTACTCTTGGTTTTAGTGCCTACTGAGACCATCTACAAAATACATTTAGCACTGAAGTTCAGTGAAGAAGGAATAGCCCTTTAAAATCTCAGATCTTTGCTTGTGACTGAAAACCACGCTAATGTCAGTTAAAGGAATAGTAGGAAATAAGGAAAAATACAAATCTATTGCTGCTTTTTTTGCATCTGCATCTTCAGAGGCTTCATGGATGTCTTCTTCTAGCAGGTGAAATAAAGAGACAGGAAACCTGGTCCATTTTTAACTCTCAAAAAAGCATCACCGGCACACACAACATGCATCCACAGTCATGAGGTGGACTCCACCCCAGAGCTCACCAATTACAAATTTGCTTAAATATTACCTGGCCCAAGCCCTTAAATTCCTCTCTGCAGTCTTTAAACAAAATCCCCTCAAACCTTTAAATCCACAGCAGATTTTTCCACAGCATTGCAAGCAAAACCCGAGGATAAAGAGTGACATTACAGTGAAGACTTTCTTCCTGGAGTCTGGCATTCGTTCCCTCATTGCTTTTCCTCCTCCAGGAGGGCTGAGGGGCTCTAAGGAGGTACTGGAGCCTTTCTTGAGAGCGCTGCATGGATTTTGTACCCTGTGCTGGCAATTCTGACCCAAGACAGGCAGAACAGGCATGGCAGGGGTAAGGAAACATTCCTAAATGAGAGATTTTATTCTGCTCCTGCACTTGGGACGTCTGAGTCCCTTGAATTTCTGAAGTTTTCCTCCAGCACCACCACTTCACATAGATCCACGGTCCTCTTCTCATTTTTTAGTGTTTTCATGTTTATCTCCAGGCAAAGGCAGGTATTTGTAAAGGGAAGATCAAAACAATCATCCCTGCAGAGGTGTGTGCCTCCTCACCCATTCGGAGAGAATGTGAACAGCACAGGCTGTGCTTGTAGCTGGGCATCTCGAGCAGCAGCCACAAGTTACATCTCCCTGAGGGCAGCAAAAGTTTCATTTTCTCCTGATCACAAAAGATCACCAAAATTTGTGACATAGGAACAACTTAATCTGCCCCATTTGTTGTTGGAAGATAGCTGGGCCTGTCACACACAAAAAGTAGAACAGATATTTTTTTAAATTAATGAGTGTTCTTTGAAAATACACCATTAGAAAAAACCTGAAACATCCCAAGATGCTACTGATTTACCAAAAATCTTGTTGTTTTTTGGGGTTTTTTTCCAGACAAAAACAGAAGAAAAGGTGCTTTAACACTGTGGAAACCTCTTGTTGTAGCATGTTTTTAAATGAAATGCTTTGCTAGTTTTTGGTTGTGTTTATTTACATTCCCATATATATATATGAATTTTTGTCCAAATTCTAGTTGTAGGGATAATTTTAAAGCACCCATCCACATTTCCATTGAGAAACCTGGGAATAACTGTGTGAAGGAACGGGATATTCCTCAGTGACTGACACTTCCTTGTGCATTAAATCAATGAATTAAATAGCTTCAGAAAATAGTACTTTGTGAAGGAAGACAAGAAAACGAGGAGGAGAAGATAAAATAAATTAAGGGAAACATGTCCCGCATTCCCAAATGCATTAGGTCAGACTGGGATGGAGTTTGCCATCACATACACAGATCAATATTGTGTGTATTCCAGTTTAATGGATTAATGAAGTTATACAATTTCCCAAATTTCATTGTAAGCCTTCATAAAGAGATCAGAAATGTCATAAAACGCAATAAAACATAGAACGTAAATTGACCAGGGACTCATAATGATTTAGAGTAGTTTGGATTGGAAATGATGCCTCCAGTGCAGCCTCCCACTGAAAGCAGGTTGGGTTCAAAGTTAGGGGAGACTGCCCAAAACACTTCCCAGCTGAGTTTTGAGTGTCTCCAAGGATGGAGATTTTCCTGTTTCATAGCAGGTGCCTGATACTCCTGATTTCCAGGGCAGGAATTCATCAATGCCGTGTTTGACCCAGGCAGAAGAAACTTTGGGCACTCAGCTGTGGACAGACCTTGGTCTCAGAACTGGAACTGTTCACACCCCTCAATGTTTTTGAGCTTCTCTTACATTTTCTTCTCCACAGGTCTCCAAACACTCCCCTGATATGCAGACTATAAATACAGATTGCTGTCTAACCAGCCGTGGCTCTCCTTGGGAAGCATTTCCGTTTCCTTCCCTGTTTCCATAGCAGGAATCAGAAGACAAAAATCATCTACCAGAAGTTGCCCATAATTCAGAAGTCACATTTAGTATTTTTGACTCAGGTTGCTGTCCCAATCTCCAGACAGCACTTCCCATATAAAAGACCTATAACAATCCTAAAACCATTATATTAAGGCACTTAAAGAAGAGCTTAAAAACCTTTGTTTAATCAGAAATAGTAACCTGAAATAATACACAAAATAGTCTGCCCACACTGGTGGAATAAAGAAATTGATCCTGCCTCATTGAATGGAATTTGGACTTACCCACCAGTCAGTTAAGCTTATTTTATAATAAGAACATGAAGAATATCACAGAAAAGCTCAGTGATGCGGTGTGAAATTATAAATGGTTTTACTTCATAAAAAAATAGTGGAAAAGAAAGCAAACCATAGTGATAATAAATTTTCCTTTTAAAAGAGCCATTGCCAACAAAGAGCATTAGTTTTCAGGAATTAAATTAGGCAGAGACAGCCAGATAAANCAGCAGCTGGAGGCAAGGCAGAGTTGTGGAGATGGTTCTAGGGACCTGAAAGCTGATTTTAGTCCAAGAGGACAACACTGGGTGGTGACAGCTGGGGAAAGTGACAGTGGAAAAGCAAAGTGGGAAAAGAGCAGTTGCTCCGGTGTGTGGAACAGATTTCCAAGAGCAAGAGGATTCCTACAGCAATAAATAAAACATCGATCCCACCGGGAAGGGTCCTTGGACCCTGCCCACCCAGAAGCTGATCTTGGATCCTCTCCAGGGTAAAAGGCGTTAACCACAGGACCTAAAAAGTCTCCTTAAAATCGACTGTCTCCTTATCTGCCCTCAGTTACTTCAAATGACACTCTTGGCCCTTAAGGTTTGTGGGGTTTTTTTCCCCAACAATGAAATTTCTCTGTCTCTCCCTCCCATTTTATTGACTGCCAGAGCAACACACATTAAGCCTGGTTCATTTTCACATGAGGGCTTAGATCCTTGAGATATCTGTATTGCAGACTTCTCTGGGCAAATTGCCTGAAAGCTGCTTAAAAAACCAAAACCACCCCCCTAAAAAACCCCAGCTACTCAATACCCCAGACCTCCTGCTCTCAGAAACATGATTATTTGCTGTATATTCTCCTTGGTCTGCAGACAAGCACCGCACAGATGTTTCAAATCCTTCATGTTGCCATCCATGTTTAGAGAAAGCTGCTTTCCTGATGAGGCTATAAATTATTTTATTCTTCAGCAAATGCTTATTTATTGACTTGCCTGTCTCATGCATCAGAAATCCCCCCAGTCTCTCCCTGGAGAAACAGACATCTCCTGCTTGTCATCGTAGTGATTCCTTTTTAGGAAACCTTTTTAGGAAACCTTTTTTAGATTTCAACAGCCCCAAACTCGCATCCCCCTTGGCCCTAAATGCCCACTTGTTCTTGCACATGCTGCTGCCAGTGGGAAGAAGCTGGGGAATGTAGGATTAATCTCACATCCCACATCTCACACAGAAATCAAGGCAGGGTTGTTGCTGCCTACAGTCCTCTCTGGTAGAGTCAGACTGTGGCAACAAGAAAATAAAGTGGGGGACCGAGGCCTCGTGCAGAAAAGTGGCTGGGGATGGCCGTGGCATGGGGCCTAAGTCACAATCAAGGCCAAATTTCCAAGGAAATCCTTGACTCTTTCCTCTTGAAATGTACCAGCTCTTCTAATGAAGAAAAAATCCTCTTATTGAAAAAAAAACAAAAAAACAAAAAAAAATCCAAACACCCACAACTTAAAAAAAAAATCTCCAGCAGGATTTGAGTATAACCTTTGGGTGGAGTCACCTGTTACCATGTCTTAAATATTTTATCTGTTGTAGCTTTGGGGTTTTTTAATTTTTTTTTAATTTTTACCTGCAGACTAGAACCCGGTGATGTACTTTTAAAAGTTCAACCAGTGTAGCACATCTTGTGGCCTTTCAAGAAGAGAAAAGACACAGCCAAATAATCACCCGTTTAGCTAAATCCTCATTAAATGCTTGCTGCCCCTGGGCCTCAATGAGAGTCTAGCATAACCCAAGCAGGAATCAGTGGATCAGGGAACAAAAACCAATTCTATTTTTAAATTGATAATTGAAATAAAGCATCTCAGGTGGTTTGAGAGGATTTGATATGAATCAAATTCCTTGTACTGGTTACCCACAGCTCCACAGTCCCACCAGCTACCCGAGATGAACTTGGGTGTGAATCCTGGGTTGTTTTTATATCTAGGGGAATGATAAATAAAAATTAACTGACTGGTGGGACTTATGGTGAATCTGCTTAAGCTTTTGAACAATTTTTCGTTTGATTCCTACTTAGCGCCCATCAAATGCAACCAGACCCCAAATGTCTCTAATTCCTGAGGATGCAAATGGTCAGGATTGAGTGTGTTTTCATTTTGCAGCACACAGATCCCCATTGCCTTTGATTTGCCCTCCTCTCTAGACTTCTCTCTTTTAGGGATGACATAACACAGGCCAGGAAGAAAAAGTAATTTTGGATTTCTTTGCAACAGAGGAGGGTTTGGATGGGATATTTGTCGTGCTGCTTCCTCAGAGGGAAACATGAGTGCTGTTCATTTTCCATGGGTCCACAGATGCCCTGAGTTTAGGATTGCCAAGAGAGTCTGTATGAGCTTAATACTCATTAAATTCCCTGTGTTATTAAATCTGTGGGTGCTGGGGAAGTGTCTCAGCCAGGTTTGAACGACTTTGGCTTGACAGTGAGAGCTGACACCACTCACAGGGGAGGACATTGACCTCCCCCACCCCAACACTGCGCCCTTTAGTTTCTGTTAGACCACTGAGTTAAATTAAAACCTGTCTTTAAGCTCCCTAATTCATGAGGTTTGTCTCCTTCTAATGGTGACACACGAAACCTGAGGATGAAGCCTGGGAGAAATCATAAAGCAGGGAAAGGAGCAATCTAGGAAAGAGCAGGGCTTTTTGTGCTGTAGATGTAACAAAACCACAGATAAATCATAATATTTGCAGATTTATTGCAGATGTTGGCAAAGTGTGCACATTCTTACAGCTTCATTGAGCTGCAGATGGACACCAACCTAAGGTGAGTTGCTTTTCTCCATTAAAACACAAAGCCTGCACTTTACACTCCTCTATTTTGCCTTTCTCTCTCTGTTAAACAGTGAAATTAACGTCTTCTTTACTATTCTGAGTTACATTCACCACTTCAAGTTTAAAATATATGGGATAACTGCATTAAGTAGATGTCTGTGCATACAGATGTATATTATTATGGGAGATTCCTATTTTTCAGCTTCACTTTGCGAGCACTGAAATGAGCTGTACGTTCCTCGTTCCCTAATTTGCATGTTTACTTGCAGTCTTACATCTTTTTTATTAAAATTTACTTCCAGATCACAGAACATTGGCTAATCACCAAGCTGCTTGTACTTCATAAATCATTTCAACTTCTAACTGGAGATGTGTTTTTTAAAGCAGATTTTAGCCTCAGTGTTGGAGTTTGTCTAATTAGCTGCATTCCAGTGGTTTTTAATAGGAACAGAACAGAAGAGGAAACGGACTCAAGTTGTGCCAGGGGAGGTCCAGATTGGATATTAGGAAAAAATCTTCTTTACTGAAAGGGCGGTCAGGCATTGGAACAGGGAAGTGATGGAATCAGCAACCCTGGAAATGTTGAAAAATGGTGTAATTTTGGCACTTGGGGGCATGGTTCAGCAGTGGACTTGTCAGTGCTGGATTAAGGGCTGGGATTGGTGACCTTAGAGGGCTTTTCCAGTCTGAACAATTCTTTGATTCTGTGAATGGTGGAGTGTTAAGTTTGAACTTAAGAAAATGAGGGTTGAGCTGGGCTGAGCTGACCATGTTTACTCCAGAAGTTGCTTTTGAGGGCTAGCACTGAGATTACCAAACTCTTTTCCCTTCACACAGCTGCATATGAGGCCTGATCCTACACCCAGGTGAGCTCTTCAGATCCCAGAGAAACCATTTCTCCAGAGACGTGTAAATTAATTCCCTTCTGCAGAGAGCTGCTGGGCTTGAAGAGGTTTAATGTAAATCTTCCCTTCCTTCTCCTCCAACAGCCAATAATCCTTTTTCCCTACGGATGGAAGCTTAACATTAGGCGGCTAAAAAAAAGATTGATTTTAATTTTTGAAACAAATCTACCTCTGATATGGAGTGAGGCCGACATATGTCTCACACTCTTGGTGCAGAAGTTACCACTCAGACCACTTCCCTGAAGTTCCCTCATATTTACACTTTCTATTGCTCCTATAGCTTTTTTGGTGGGTTTTTTTTGTTTGTTTTTTTTTGTTTTGTTTTGTTTTGTTTTGTTTTTTTAATATGCCTGTTCTCCTATCTTTTAGTTTCAGGACACATGTTAACCTAAGAAAATACCAAATTCCAAAGCTTGCATGAAAGAACACCCTGCTGCAGGAGTAATTTTTGCTAAACAGATGCACTTGGGAAATGATGCCTTATTATAAGGGATCACAGTTATTCCCTGCACAGTTTAGCAGCCACATTTGTCTTGACCTGATATTTCACATTTTATCCACAGCGTGCTGGGAATTCAGAAAAAGGGTGAGAGGGGGAGAAATCCCTCTCCATGTTCACAGTTCATTATACATTCAAAATTCCTTTGAAAGCCTCTCACACTGAATAATAAGTTGCAAAGCTCTCCCAGTGCTCCCTGTCTCTGAGGCCACGGTACAAATCGTTTCCCAGTAATTATGGAGGGGAAAAAAAAAAGGAAATTAATTATGCCAATTTGAAAACTCCAGAATGACCTTGGAAAAACTTCAAAGGTCAGCCAGGATGATCTCCCTGTTGTCCTAGACTGGGTCCCAGCTTTGTTATTCCTAAGAGGAATAGCCCAGTCTTTTCCCCAGTGTTTCTTATGAAAATGGAGCTGAAGAATTTGGTTATTTGGGTTCAGGATATAACAAACAGAATGGACAGGATGTAATGGGAGAGTGGGGGAGTTTCTGGGGAGCTTCCTAAGCAGCATCTCTCACATGGATGGGTCCTTCCTCTGTTCCTGACCTACAAACTCCCATCCACCCACTGCTGACTTCACAGTAGGGCTGTGTGATCTACCTTGGCAGAAAGAAAAACCCACACAAGAAACAGAGCTGATTTCCAGGATCAGCACTGTCCCACCCAGGCAGAGCCATAGCACACTCCTCCAGTTTTGGGGCTTTCCAAAACTGGAGGAGAGGTGTTGAATTCACCTGAGACATCCCAAATCTGCTGGAGCGTGTCCAGAGAAGGGAATGGAGCTGGGAAGGCTCTGGAGCACCAGGAGAGGCTGAGGGAGCTGGGAAGGGGCTCAGCCTGGAGAAAAGGAGGCTCAGGGGGAACCTCCTGGCTCTGCACAACTCCCTGACAGGAGGGGACAGCCAGGGAGAAGTCAGGAACAGGGACAGAATGAGATGAAGTGGCCTCATGTCGTGCATGGCCTCATGTTGTGCAAGGGGAGATGTAGGTTGGATATTAGGGAAAATTTCTTCTCTGAAAGGCTGTTCAGGCATTGGAACAGGCTGCCCAGGGCAATGGTGGAGCCAGCATCCCTGGAGGTGTTTAAAAGTTGTGTGGATGTGGCACTTGGGGACAGGGTTCAATGATGGATTCGGCGATGCTGAGGGAATGTTGCCCTCAGTGATCTCAGACAGCTTTTCCAACCTAAATGATTCTATGAGTCCATGACTCTGGATAATTGCTCTTGTAGTTTTAAAACAGAAGTTCTCCTTTGTTTCCTGGGTGTTTCTCAGGGCAGGAGGACTCTTTGCTCAGGCCCCAGAAATGGGCACAGGGTGTTTTCACACAAAAAGATCCATCCCTTTGATAAATCCCTGGTAATGTCAGTAGATCTCCATAGCCAGACACAGACTGTCAAATGAAAACCTGGAAAACTGGCCAGCACAAAACTGTCTTGTCTCTTGTTGTGGGTGAGGGAGGAACTGTACACAAGATAAACAAAATGACACATCTGAAGGTGACAGAAAGGCCCAATTTTCCATTTGGTGAAGGTGCAGGAAGGCTGCTGCAACAGGGGACACACAGGCCAGGACTAAAGGAAGATTTAGGGAGACACATGGGATATCCTGCAGTATGACAGCTATTAGATCTTTTTTTTCTTTTTTAAGCTGATACAACAAATTGGAAGTTGGGGTAATGAGGATTATCTGACACACCAGGACAGGCCCTGGCCCTACTCACAAGACGACTGGTGATGGTGCTTGAAAGAGGCTTCTGTAGCTGGGATCCCAGCTCACAGCCCAAACTACTCACGTCCCCCAGCTTCCCTTACCTGTGACCCTGGAGTACCCAAGGCAGAGATTGCCCCACGCTCACCTTCCTGGTGCCAAGAGCTGGGTTTAAGCACAAGTTCCTCACATGTGCCTGAAATCCAAGATCTTGGGATCCCACTGCAGTTCTGGGGCTCCTCTGCCAGGGCTGCAGTGGGGTCTCACTGAATCCTAAGGACTCACTCTGATGCTGAGCAGACTCACTGAGGTCACAGGAACCTGAAATGGCTCGTTTAGGTTCAAAATTAGGCTGTCAGTCACAGCAGGAGACTCAGAGGGAGGAAAATGCCCATTGTCACATGGACAAGAAGCAGGAAGCTCAAGGCAGAGGCTGTGCCAAACCACAAGCAAAGAGGGCATCCAGCAGTGGGACTCAGCACCTCCTGCTTTTCCAGGCAGCTCTCAGTGCTAATATTCCACCTTCACTGTTTCCCCCACCATCTCATTTTGAGCTGCTATGTGTGACATCCTTTCTGATGATTTGACATCCTTCCTGGTGATTGATTTGAGCTATTCTTATTTTATCAAATTAAAGGAGACAGAAAATACAACAAGAATTAACCATCTCTCCTTGCAGAAGGCTAAAAGACACTTCCAGTAGAAACCTATGGAAAATAAATGTATAAAGTCACTAAAATGGGACATAAGACACATGGTGATTGGCAAAGGGCTTTTTGTTCTCTTTGGTACAACAAAGCCTTTCATTTTCTAAGAATAGAATAGTCAAATGTCTCACAAATGTCAGCAGTGTTAAATTAATCTTTTGTTGTTTCCTTCCTTATTGTAGCTGCTGCTTTTTCAGGCCCAGGTGTCTCTGCCTTTCCCACACTTTTAGATAAAACAAGAATCCACTGGATGAAGCCACCAGGTTTTGGAGATGAGGGGCAAGGCAGAGTTCAGTTTAGAGATAAAAACACTGCCTCATTATTTGTCTTCAAGTAGAAAGAGCAGTGCTTAGCCTAGGCCCCCCAGTTCCAGGCAGGTGGAAATTGGTCCTTGGGACTTCCCGTGGCCAAGCTCACAGCAGCCCCTGGGCTTGGTTTTCTCTCACCACTGCAAGGGAACCCACATTTCTCACTCTGACCATCCATCTTCAAGCCTTGTGTCAGCTTTCAAGCACCTAAAGGAGAAAGTTTTGAACTTTTTGACATTTTTTACCTCAAGGTTGAGAAGTGGAGAGGGACTGGAGATTGCTGTGTGGCACGAGAACAACCCATGACCTTCTAACTAGTTTGATAGCAGCAATTACTTTATTTTTTCCTCCCTGGAATGATCTATTTTACACAGCAAATTGCTTCAGAATACTTATTTTCCAGAAATCTTGTGAGTAAGTCTTATTTTTTAAAAGTCAGACAGGCATTTATGGACCTGAGTTGCACTGAATATCAAAGAGATATGAGACTCACTTCGGCACACTTTAAGTTTAAAACTATATTTTATGATATTAATTCTACCACTGAGATTCTTGGAGTTGTATCTGGCTCTGAGAGCATTCCCAGCAAGACCCAGTGGTTACAGAGGCAGTGATGGATGATTTTCTGTGATGTAAATGGCACAGAATTGGGCTGCATGTGTCCAAATTCATGTGTTTTTGTAAAAAAAAAAATCCAAGTCAATTACTGACATCCAAGTGTGACAGTAATGACCAAGCATAGCAGGAAACAGAAAAATCATAGATTGAGTACAAAGAATCCATAAACAGCAAACTAATAATATTGTGGCATTATTTAAACAATGTGCCAGAGTGAAAAACTACAGTAAATGTGTTTTGACCTTTGTCATGCATCATTGAATCCAAAAGGAAACATTTTAAGTGTTTATGTGTTAAATTTCACTCGTCCCTGGTGAGGGAAACAAAAATGCCAGCCAATAAAATACTCAATAAACTGTGCTTCCAGAAGGCCATTTTTTAATAGAATGAATCATTAATTTTTCAAAGTAAGAGCTTGAATTATCTTAATTTTAGTCTTCCTTTGGCTCAGTGAGAATAGATCGGGTATCCAGTGAGGACAAGTGACAGGTGAGAGCTGAGCAGCACCAACAATAGTTCTGTAAGGACTTACATTTTCTAAGTTTAAGATCCAGGGGGTTTTCTGAGGCTGTGGACAAGCATGAAGCACCCATAAAGGATCATCCCCCACCTCCAGCTGCCATTAATCATCTGCAGATTTTGCATCTCCTCACCCATCTCCTCATTCCAGGAGAGGGCTAAGCCATGGGAGATACCTTCAGGAGGTGCCTCTCTCTCTCCTCAGCCTTAGAGAGCCTAAAGGGGCAGATCAGACTCCAATTGTGGAATTACTGGGTGCTAGCTCACAATATCCTACTGTACATTCATATTCGTTTCTACTGTTGCAATTTGTCCGTCTCTTCCTCTAATTCTCTGGGCGAGACCCTGCAGTGCTGCTCATTCCATCCCAGGAAAACCTGGCTGGTTGCATCTGGAGTTCTCTAATGCAAAGCTGGCAGGGTGGATATTTCAGCTCAGGGGATAAGCACAGAGATGCAGGATTTTAATTTAAAATTTTTTTTCTGACCATATGAAATTGAAGAAGTGAAGAGGAAGTCAAATTAATTTGAGCTCATTTTGAATAATTTCATTTGAACTGAAATTAAATGTTCCATGAATGTAAGGGGATTAAGCTAATTATTTTTTGGGTCATTTTTCAATCTAAAGCACTGCTCTCAAAATGAAATAGCAGAATATTTTGTTTAGTCAATCTGAGAGCAACACTTTTCTTTTCATGCTCTTTTTCAAGATTTTTTTCAGTCCGAAGTTATTTACCAAATTTGGCCAGGAGCCAGACATAGCTTTAGTCTCTCTAAACTTTATTTTCCAATAAATTCACTGCCTAGTTTACTGAAATATTTGCAAGACCTAAAACCACTTCTCTCTCTCCTAACATTCACAGTAATTATGGTTCGTACAGAGTGTTACTAAAGCACTTAGAACTTGTTTATGAAAACATAAATGAGTTGTAAATTCACTGGATGCAGTGGCTTGAGAGAAGTGAAATAACACCAAACCAGCTCGATGTTAATGCTCAGCACCCTCTGATGAATGTTAACTTACAGCCAATCTGCTCTACCTCTGTGTTTCCTCGGGTGGAAAGTGTGAGCAGACCTTTTTTGCTCCTACACTTGATTTTCTCAAGGGCTATAAAACAGCAATTTATCTTCAGAATAAACCAAATCGCTGAAAAAAAAAATATTATTTCTTAGTCACTTCTTTATCCCAGTTATTAATACTTCTTACTAAGCTGTCAGCTGCAGCCTGCTGAGCAATCAATAATTACGGCTCTCTTTACACATTCAACAAAAAGCCTCCATAATGAATGGCAGTAGCAAAGGTTGCTGTCACTTGAGAGCTCCCCACAGAATTGGGTTTAAGTATCGTAATTCCATCTGCTCTTTCTCCTGCTTTTGCATTTCTATGGCTCAGGGTGATATGCTGGAATCCAGGCAGTGACTTGTTATTGATGAAAGCAATTATGCAGAGGGAAAATATATTTCAGTTCCTTTCTGAAATACTTTAATGAACACCAATGCAGGCAGAAGGAAAAAGATGTCCTAGCATTTTCATAAAGGCACAAAAGGAAATAGAAATGGTGCCTAAATTAGACAGTTGCCCATGGAGGTTATCCTAATTAATATCAGTGATTTGTCCCGAGTCAGTTCACGCAGTAATTGCTGCTGAGTCCGGAAAGCCAAAGGGATTGCTCAGGGCTGAGCAATGCACAGGTGATTTCAATCTCCAGGAGATTTGAGTCATTCCTCCCTGCACTGAAATCAAATCTTTTCACAGAAAAGCGAGCATCTATCTCACACTCAGGGGCTGGAGAAGGCACTGGGATGCCTGGATTGCTGACATCCGTGCATTCACTGACTGCATGGACTGCTCTGAGGATGACACCTGTCAGTGAATGCATTCTCTACCATCACTGTTTCCCTGATGTCAGCTGGTGAAAACCGGCAGCTCCAGCCACTAAATATAAAATCAGTCCACAGCTGTAGGGGAGTTAATAGCGCTGCCTGAAGTCTCATCCTTAAAGTCGTAATGGCTTTTCCTGACTGGGAAATGTGTTCTGCAAAATCACATTGTTCTCAGTGACATTTGCACTGATCATTATTCACGAAAAAAAAGGAGCATCTTCCTCTATTTTCTGTTCTGTTCAGTACCACTTGTTTCCTACTTTGCTCCAAGAAAGACCTTCAGGCACCTGTCTCACGCTGCCTCGTGTGGGGTCTGACCAGCCAAGAGCAGACAGGGCTCTTCCAAACCACATGGGAGAGGTCTGTGCCTTTGCCTTTCAAGCACCCTGCCTCCCTATTTTTCATGTCAGATGGAGCTGATTCTAAATTAAACTTCTGAAGATTTCTCTTCTGAGAGAGGAGTGAAGCTTGTCTGTGTCATCAGAGAGCAGCACAGACAAATGGAACTGCAAGGTTTGGCCTCAGAAGTGGTGGAGCTGTGCTGAAATTCCCCGCTCCAATATAAATGCTACCCAAATTGAACCCATGCCTACCTGTGCTGAGACCACATCCTGGCAGAGAGGCAGTGAAAGGAGCAACCTGCTTTGCAGACGAGCCCTGGGTAAAGCCCTGAAAAACTCGCTGAAACAATGGCACAGTGATGGAAATGGGACAGAATCTGCTCTGGGACAGAATCACAGAGTCACAGAGTCACAGAATAGTTTTGGTTGGAAAGGACCTTAAAGACCATTTATTTCCAAGCCCCTGCCATGGGAAGGGACACTTTCCACTGGACCAGGTTGCTCAGAGCCCTGTGAAATTGTCCTTGAAGACTTTCAGTGATGGGAAATCCACAGCTTCTGTGTACAACCTGTCCCCAGAACATTTGACTGGCACAAGGGTGGCCCCATGGGGTTCTGTAGGTCAGCCAAGCCTCAGACAAAATGGTTTAGTGAGAGCTGAAAGCCTCAGCATTGTCTTTTAGCAATTACAACTCCTGTAGTCAGAATCACTTGCAATAAAATGGGGCAGGGTAAAGAATTTAAAAGCCATATTTTGCTCACACAGCTCAGCTTGAATACATTTACACTTTCAGAATTAAAGGCTTTTCATTTCTCGCCTAAGTTTTAGCATGTTTTCTGTAGAGAATTTATGGCTGTGAGATTGCCTCGGCTAAGAATTGCTGGGAGTGAAAAGCAAAGCTCTCTATCCAGCCAGTGCCATGAATAATGTGTGCATGTGCTCTCACATAAACCCATGTGTGCTGTTGTCATTTTTGTACATTCCGAGATTTATGGAATGCAAAATACAATCCCTGAATGCTGGCAGTCCTCACCAAGAATAAAATTCAAGAGTGAAAAATGTATGGGAATGTCAAAGAACAGAAAGGTCTGTATCAGGAAACATGTTCAGGAAATACAAGTCGCTCACCTCTGAGGAGGTTTCATTTTAGGAACCCAGAATCATCAGTCATCTGTCATCCTTACATCCTTAGAAGCTGCCTCTTTTTTCTGGGTAAAAATGGAGAGCACACAGACACACACACACAATCACAGAACTTCTTTAAAGGAGGATTAAAAAAAAACACACCACAAATCAAGTTTTTGCTAACAACTTTTGTACCAGTTACTTCCTAATCTGTTTGGGGACCCAAAGTGCCTAATTCTGCACACTGCAAGTGGCCGCATGTTTGCCCCAATTCCCATTTTTATTATAAATGTTGTGTACCTACAATGAGAGGTCACTTGTAGTGGAGCCGAGGTGTGGTATTCACTGACAGCTGGTTGAGAAACACCAGAACGAAGTAAAGAACATGCAGAGATTCTGAGTTATCCTGTTGTCTTCAGAATCAGGTCTAAGCAAAACTCTTCCCCATAATCTGTAACCTCAGAGAAATATTTTAATTTCTGTGTATCCTACATCTAAATAATTTCCTAACCCAATTGCTGTCTGTCTAGACATTTATGAAAACAGAGAGAGGGGTTGTTCCATCTTCCTCAGTGTCTTGGACACACAAAAACCACCCCAAAAAACCATTCAGGCTCTCAGTTCCCAGTCAGGACCTCTCTCTAAGGATCTGCGGGGCTGAGGTTGGAGGCTCCAGTCATCTGAGGCTGAATAATGGGGCTCTTCCTCCATCAACAGGATCCAGCTCTTGGGCAAGGACAAGGGGCTTGGGACTGGATGATCCTTAAGGTCCCTCCCAGCCCAAACCATTCTGTGATTCTGTGGCACAGCCAGAACAGGAGCAAACCACAATGGGAAGGGATTTCCTTCCTTCCTTCCTTCCTAGATTTTCTCTGTCTCTGCTAATATGTGAAATCTTTCTGCAAAGGGAGCATGGGTTGGTCTGTAGAGGCTGTGGGTAAAATCAAAACAAAAACCAAATGGGAAGCTCCAAGGAGTGTATCCAGGGAAAAGGCACACTGGGCTAAATCTTAGTTACACATCTCAGCTATTCTTGGTCAAGTCACAGTGTCTGACAGGAGAGATGCAATGCAGGATTTTTATTGTTTTTTCCTCTTTAAACCAACAGCTTTCAAATTTCCATGGAGAAACAGCCAAGAGCTGCAACGTGATGCATTTTTAGCTTTTTTGGAGAGGACATCGATTAAGGCAGGACAGTGTTATAATAATATTTAACTATAAAGCCTGACAAAAGCATAATCCCAGTCAATCACAATTTAATTTCAAATATACACATTTCCTAGTAAATAAATGTATGTTTTCTTCAAAGATCTGTTTCATATATATCCCATGCATAGCATGAGGTGTTTGGCTAAACCTGGGGCCAAATGTTCAATATTTGAGTTCCTAAAGTTAAATGGATGAATTAAAACTGAATATTTGAGTCACCCCTGGAGCTCATGTGGTTGCTTGAGGCACCCAGTCTTTCAGATTTAAGAGAGTTTTTACAAGTGAGAGACAGTTAAATATTAAAATGGAAAGAAATGTTTAAAGTGATGCTCATTTTCCCATCTCCCATCTCTCAGCCCTCCATTCTGAGTCCAATCTCAGATCCTCCAGCACTCACCGCTCCTCACCTCCTGCTCCAATCCCTAATCCTACAGTATCATGGAATTTCCCTCCAGCCAACACCTTTAACCAGCCCTCTGAAATGATCATAAAGACCCTTAAAATATGAAGATGTTAAATGCTGGTGTCCAAGACAATCTATTCTTTTCTCAGACTTCCTGAAGGAGCTGCTTCCTCCAAGGAAAACAGGAGAGCCATGGACAGAGTTTCACACCCATCTCCAGGTCCTGGCCCCCGTGCTCTCCAGATCAATGGTGTTTGCTAATCTGGCCACACCAATCTTTCATATTCCTGGTGAAATCTGTCACTGCTTCAGCCTGAAAATAGCTTGACCCAGTTTGGGGGAACAGTTCTGAAGAGGATTTCAGTGTTTCTTTAAATTTGCTGGATTTTTTTCCCCCTCTAACTGGTTGAGTATTTTATGAGAGAGGGGCAGGATGCTTGTTTATCAGCAAGTAGATTCCCATCTTTTGAGGGTTTTTTAAACACATGATCTCTTTTCAGAGCTAATAATATCTTGGTTTTTTTACTGGTCACTGTGCTGAACAAAACCTTTAACAATAATGTAATTTTTTATGTGTGCGATTTCAAAACAATATTAAGGGAAGCCTTACCATGGAGAGGTGCTAATGTGTATTTAAATTGTACTTTTCCTAATGTCCCGGAACATTTACCAGCAGATAATCATGAACTGCTTTGCGCATGGGATATCATTTATATTTACCAATCTGAAGCACTGGTGTTTTAATTTCTCTGAAAGAAGGAAAATAGCCAGAAACACTCCANACAAAAAAAAAAAAAAAAAAAAAAAAAAAAAAGGATCATTTTGCTATCGGACCCTGAGGGGCAGTGTAAGGCACTTTAGGAAAATCATATGGGTGACTGGAGGGTGTCATCCTGTTTATTTATTTCTTTTTCCTGCTTAGGGGGTGAGTGAACAGCAGGTCTTGTTCTGCACCAAGAGTATCCTAAGCGAACAGGGCAGAGCCACAGAGGAGCTGCCAACATGAGCTCTGGGACAAGCATGGGGTTGAAGAAGAAGAATTTACTAAAAATTGAGGTATGAGAGCAGCCAGGGGCTGTGTGGGATCTCAGTCTTGTCACACAGCAAAAGCAGAGCGAGCTCAGCCCAGCAGCATCTTTTGCCCAAGTTTTTATCACTGTTGTCCCAAAGTCACATCATTTTGCCAGCAAACTTTCCAGCCAGCCGCAGGCAGGTTGTAGAGGATGATTCAGAGCCTGGTGAACTCAGCAGAGAGGTGATATTTAATTCTGGGAGTGGTGGTGGGGAGCACTGGCGAGGGAGGGAGCACCACGGCGGCTGGGCTGGGGCGTGCTGGGAAAAGCAGCAGCTCCACGCCGCTCGGTGTGAATAAACCTCCACTTCTGATTAACTTAGCACCAGCCCTGCCTGCCCACACAGTTCAGATTTTTTACCTGAGATGGAAATAAATGATTCCACGCTCCTGTTTATTGCCAACAGCCCCTTGTGCTGGCAGGGGACTCAATTTGTAAGAACACAAGGTCGCAAGGAAGGGTGTGGGTGGATTGCTCTGAGCAAGCATCAAACACAGCAACCCCCAGAGCACAGAAATGAGGGGCCTTCACAAAAGAGATTGAAACAGAAGGAGCAGAATGCAGAGAAATTCCACTTTACAGATGCATAAAAACCTGTTGATATGAAGCAAAGGAAATAATACTCAAGTGAAAACCTACGTATTTCTCATCTAACAGATATTTTTTGATATTTCCCTCATACCTGACCTTAATTAACAGAAAATACTGTGCAGGCAGGTAGAGGTCGACAGTGGGAAGGGCCTGGGTTCAATTCTCAGGTGTCAATAACAAACTTTTAGTCACAACTCGTCCTACCCAGTGAGCACCATGGTTTTGAAGTCCTGTTTAGGCCAAGACAGCAAACCACAGTTCTCAGCAAAATGTCAAGAAAAAAAACCACAGGATTAGCAAGAAGTCAAGAAAAATGTGGCCCAAGTGGAAGTGTTCCAGAGCTGAGTGATGACAATAAGCAGAGAGACTAAGACATGGCCATAATGGAAAAACAGGAATTGCAGGTGTTGGGTAAACAGAAAAATAAACTGAAAGGACTTAAAATAGCAGATAAAATAGTTACTTCGATAGGCTGACCACAGCTTGGCCTCACTTCTGCATAGTTCTCCAAACTTTGCTTGCTGTTTACTAAATCTGTCTGTTGTAGTTCAGCCTGTCTGCTTCCTTAAGAACTCTTCCCAAAGATGATAAAAAAAAAAATAACCCACAAATTGAGTACATCCTGGGTCTTCCCCTCAGCTCCCTCTCTCTGACAAGTCAAAAACCTCCTGCTCAGGATTTCCACTCACTTGGAGCTCCCTTTTAAAAATTCTGGTCTCATCCCTCAGGACTAGATTGGGTCACTGTGCTCTGATTCAGAGGTTTGAAGATTTCAGAGATCTCACAGGCACAGTTTGTGCTCTAAAATCTCCCCTTCCAGCTGAAGTTTGTGATCTGTATTTTATTTGCATTGTAGAACTGACTTTTAATTAGTGATTTAAATGCTCTTCATAATCTGATGACTTTTGCCAGCTTCTCTCTTATAAAATTTATTAAAATCTTCAGTGCTTTTTGTTCCTGAGAGCTGCTTTCACTGCTACTGGAAGATGAAACCATCTTCCAGTCACACCACGTGGGCTCTTTGCATCTCATCAGAATCAATGTCTTCAACTCTAAACTTCAATCTTTGTCCATTATCCCCCAGGAGAAGTCCAGTAAAAAAAATCCCTTTTTCCTTGCTTACCTCAGAGGACTCTGGCCAAACATTTCCCCACTTATTGTAATGTTGTTTTTGGTCTCCAGCACAAGCCAGGATGGCTGGAGAAGATCTTCATTATCCTGCTCCACACACGAGGCTCTCCTGCAGACTTTTACAGAATATTCCAGATGCCTTTTGTCTCCTGAGATATTCAGTCATTTTATGGCATATGAGGCAGGGATTTAGAAATGCATTGATTCCTTTCCAACCCCCAAAATGACCTTTACATTTAATGTTTCACTTTTTCGTGTGCATTAGCAGCAAATTATTTCCTCCCACTGCACAACAGTCCTTGGCCCTCTAAACCATCCTTAATACCTCCTTTAACCTCATTCTGGCAGTGCAGAGGGAAGAGCAGACACAAGACAAGCTGTCAGAGTTTTAATTCATGCTGAAAAGTGGTAAGTGCGAGCTGGAAGAATCAATTCCACAGACTGGAAGAATGGAATTGAAACAAAACCATGCTGATAAATCCTCCACCAGAAGTGGTCTGAAAAGGGATTATTTTCAGCCAAATATCGGGTCTGACCTTCAGCTTGGCAAATTTCCTGGACTTTTGCCCTCCATCATCACTTTGCCCTCCACTCTGCACCACTCATTCAAGGATGCGCGTTTCAGATCACTCCAAACCTCTGCCCACTGCCTTCTCAAGAAATGTGAGCAGCACCAGGGTGTGCAGGAGCTGCTTCTCACTCCTGAAATAAGCAGAATCATTTCCAAACGTTGTTCTGCTTTTCGAGGCAGCTCTGTTCCTCTGGCTGCCTCTTTGATGTCCTGCGAAGGAAAATCAAGAAGTGGGATCTGAGAAGCCCAAGTTCCTCCAGATTTGCACGCACCAGCCCCCCACAGCCCACCACAACCCACCAGATGTCCCAGTCCTCCCCCACAGCCCCGAGACTGCAGGCATGCCAGAGTGACACCCGTGCCTGCTGGAAAGCCACAGACACTGAAAATAAAGTGTTAAGCTCAGATCTTCCTGCTTTTTTTTCCTCAGTATCCATTGATTTGGGTTTCTCACCCTCACCTCAGTGCTGGTTTTGCAATACTTGAAAGAAATTCTCTGTTGAATTGGTGGATTCAACAATTCTCTGTTGAAAAGGTGGACACAGAGCCTTAAAAAGTTGAGTTTGAGTTAAGGACTCAGCTGAAATAGCACTTTCATTCAGTTCACCCCAAATATGTTCAATTTAGATGATGACAACATCTGAAATTGCAGCATATTTGGACAAGTCCACCCAAGTCTCAAAACCATTTTGGCTTGGGAGTTTGGCCTTTACCCGACCCACGTGCCAGTGTGGAAAACTTCTTCACTGCATCAGAAGGGAAGGCAAATCCATTGAAGCAAAAAAAA
>VXBU01006823.1:0-64976 GCA_013400315.1 Bombycilla garrulus | reverse complement strand
AGAAAAAAAAAAAGTTAACATTGTGAACATTTAAACTGGACTCAAAGGAAAACTTTCAAGGATAAATGGCACTGAGGAGAACAGGAGGCCTTTCACAGCTGGTCAAACAGATCAGGGATGCTCCTGGTGCGTTTGGCCCTGCCTCGGCGTGCGGGGCTGGGGTCACAGACAGGGTGTTCACTGCCACCTGCATTTCACCAGCTCCAGGTTTCAGATGCAGCTGCTCAGTTTTCCTTTCCCCACTCCCATGTTTGTATCAGCTCTTCCCTGTTAGGCTTTTCTCTGTTGAATCTATGTCAGCCTGGGATATCAAAAACATGCCCTGTCCTCATTTTCATGCTTCTCTGCTGCATATCCTTAATCTATTAATGCTCTTTTCTGCTGCACCCCAGTACTGTGAACATCCACTCTTCTTCCCCATAAGACAGAGATCTCCTTTTTTTGGGTTTTTCTCCACACATGATCAAAAGATTTCTCACCTGATGGGATAACCTGGGTCTGCCATTCAAACTCTCCTTTTCAGACTGGAGGCTTTCCTCCTCTCATATTTTCTGCACAAATAACATCTCCTGGGGAGTTAAATCTTCAGGCTGACCCTTGGTGCTGGGTTTAGAGGTCACACAGCATGAATCGAGCAGATCAGTCTCTATGACCCAGTGTATCTTTATTAGCAATCAAGGAAATCAGGAGCTTTAATATTTTCAAGCAAAAGTCTCAAAAATTTTTTTACTTAAGTCCTGTGGAAAGCCAGTTTTAAGCTTATGTCCCAAGCAAGGGGTTGTTTCTGGAAATATAAAATCTCTGGTGTAATTAAAATGACTGTAGTGTGAACAAAACCAGTCCTAGAAAGGTTTGTGTTTGAAGGAGCCCTAAATATCATCCATTTCCACCCCCTGCCATGGGCAGGGACACCTTCCACTATCCCAGGCTGCTCCAAGTTCCATCCAACCTTGCCTTGAATATTTCCAGGGAAGGGGAGTGCACAACTTCGCTGGGATCAAGAGGATTGGTGCTTGTTATTCCTATATTGGCTTGGAGTTTGTTCTTTCCTGTTTTACCTCTGTTAAGCACAGCCAGCTGGGAAAAGCTCATGTTGCTGCAGAAGTGCCCAACACCTCAGAGTGCCTGAGCTGATGTAGTAATTACTCTTTCTGACATTGTTGGCCTGGCTTTTCTGTCTTTTTTTTTTATATCCCCCTAGTACTTTGATTGTATTCTGTGTACAGCTGCAATTACTGCACTGTTGAGCCTCAAATGGTAGACTGTTAGATTCAAATCCTACTTACAGACAATTTAAATTACAGGGTTTTAAAGCTGCAGTTTGTTCTCGTGATTAAGCTGTCATCATAACTTGTAAGTCACTTTAGGGCTGAGTTTATGCAATTTGGTTTAAGTAGCATGTGTAAGCAAGGGCCTTTATATCAAAAATAGTGGCTGTCAGGGAGAACTTAGTTGCCTCTAACTCTGGTAGCACTGGAAATACTGTGGGAATACCACGGGGAGAAAACTGTGAACTGGGTTTTCCTGCACAAGAGCCCTGTGAGATTTGTCTGGAGGAACAGGAAGGGAACTGTGTCTTACCACCACTTGTGCACAGAGCGACACTGCCAGGCAAATACCTTGTTTATAGTATTTTGAATTGTTTTATGTTGTTGATGGTGTGTTGTTGAGGTGGTAATTGGTATTTGGTTTCATTTACTTTTAGGAGTTTTATTGTAGATCGGCTTTTTGACAGTTTAGGTAAAGTGTTTAATTGTTTAATGATTTTTTTGTTTTATAGTTGTTGTTTTAAATGTTTGAGTTTTTGGGGGTTTTGAAATATTTATTTTGGAAGAAGTTTATGTTTAAAATGTATGATGGTTTTGGGTTAGTTATAAAAGGGTGGTTTTTATTTAAGTCTCCTTAAATTTGAGACCTTAAATTTCCTGGTCCTCTAGGGAGAGGCTCTGCAGAGCAGTGCTTGTGCAACAACAGTGTGTCCTCCCCTTGCTTCCGTGGAAAGGGAAGGAGAAGAGCACAGGAGCCAGCAGGTACTGCTGGTATATATTCTCCAGGTATTTGGTTGTAAAGGTGTCAGGTGAAACAGGGCTCCTAAACGAGGAGCTAGGGTAGAAATAAAGACATCTTCACTGATGCAGTTAAAATGGCGAAGTGTGTTTATTCTGATGAGCACCTCTCTTAAATATGATAAAGCAGTTGACATTCCATTCTTCAAGAAGGATTTAGCTAACTGGTTGCATTGTCCTAACTTACCTATAAAACATTCTATAATTGGTACAACTTACAAAACCAGAGATTAAACTATTTTTTCCTGCGTTGCAATTTCAGGCCTTTACAGGCCCCTGCAGGCCCCGACTAGGCCGCAGTTAGGCCAAGGCTGGATTGTCCATCCTCTGCAGGGGCACCCCGTGCCCCCTCTCAAGAAGGAGTTCTTCTACAGTCAGGAACACCTCCACTTTTTCATCTGCCCCTGAGTTTTAAGACTCTGATGTATTCCTTATCCCAGGAGGGATATCAGAAGGGAAATGGCCTCTGAGTAGAAAGGTTTAAAAGCTGGATTTTAAACAGAACCTGTAGACAAGCTCAGTGTTTCATGCTTGCCTTTGTGCTTGAAAGCAGCCCACCCTGGGAGTGAAGTTATTCCATATCACCCATTTCTGGTGCTTGATGTTTAGCAGAGTTCTGCAAACCAGCTTGTGCACCAGATTTTTATTAATCCTTCATTGGCTTGCTCTGCCAAATGCTGACAGTTCATTAAAAATAACTGGTCCATGGAGAGACAGGGCATTGCAAGAAGCCACAAAGGTAACTTTGATAACAAATCCCCAGCACAGGAGCAGCAAATGTTCTGCTGGCAGAGCCCCCCCTGACCGTGCTCCATTAGATCTCCTCGGCGCTTCCTGCATGTTCATTCTTGCAACAAAACTTGGGACCGGTGCAAAAAAGCGCTGAAATTCTGTGTCAGCAGTCACACAGATGGTCTCTGTCAGACCACAGGCTGCCCACAGTGTGTTTGCCTCTCACCTGCTCCGTGGCAGCGAGACAGCCATGGTACAGCTACAGGGAGGCTCTTGCTTTTAATTCAGGGTAACATATGAGCTCAGCCTCCTCAGCACAGATGGAAGAGGCTCTGCAGCATTCCTGCTCTGAAGAGAGTGTTTCCACGATGCCTTTCCAGCCTGAGGACAGCATCCTAAATACAAATACTCTAATACACATTCCCTGTGAGGAGGGAACAGGTTTTATAGAGTCAACAAAAATAGGAGGATGCAACAGGAGGAAATGGCCTCCAGCTGCACCAGAGGAGGCTTAGATTGGATCTAAGGAAAAGATTCTTCACTGGAGAGTCAGATATTGACTGGCTGGATAGCCAGGAATTGGAGCATTTCCTGAGCAACTGGTGGAATTGCCATCCGTAGAAGTGTTCAAAAGCCATGTGGCACTTGAGGACATGGGTTAGTGGTGGACTTGCAGTGCTGGGTTAACATTTGGACTCAGTGATCTGAGAGGTCTTTTTCATGATTCCATAGTTCTGTGATAAATGGAATGCCAAGAAAAATGGCCCAGCTCACATAAAGCGCCTCCAGCAACGACCCTGGGATCTTCCCATCATGTGTGGATGCAGTTTAGGTGCAAGCAGCACCAGGATACACAGGTCTAAGCTAGGGACTGAGAGATTTTATCTAAATTTCCAGCACATGGACCCAGCACAGACCTGCTTGATGGGGTTCCCAGAGAGGAACCATCTGTCGTGGCTGTGTCCAATCCAGGTTGTAACAGCAGGCAGATTTTTACCAGCATTTCCTCTTGCCATGTGCTTTGCTGCTGGTCACAGCAAATATTCTTCACTCTTTGCCCACTTCAGAGTTTGCAGAGACAGAGGAGACCAAGGATTACTGAGCCCAAGGTGTGCTGTGCACAGATCAGGGAATTGGGACAGCACATCTGTCTGCAGCTGCTGCCAGAGTTTGATTCTTTCCTCTGCAAACATACTTCTGGATATGTGAATAAACAGGGCAATTTCAGATTTTTGTTCAATTCTGTTGTTTTTAAAGGACTTGAGTGGGAGTCCCAGCAACTGTGTCCATGATAATCCAGCAGCTCTGGAGCCTCCCTGTTCTCCCCTCACCCCAGTTCCTGTGTGGTGAACAATATACACGTTATACACAATATACATACGGGCAGATCCACAGACCAAAGCCACCTCACAAAGACGCCAAAATTTTTAATTCAAGGGGAATTGAACCAATAGAACTTCAGAGCCAGCAGTCTGATGTCTTCATGGGATGGAGTCGAGGTGCCTTAATCACTAATGATTTTTATATCAAGGATAAAGTAGGGGAAAAAAACCCAACCAAAATCCACTGGGCGTGGATGGGAGCACATGGAGGACACAAGCCCATAAACTGAAAGGCAAAGTGTGAGTCTGGAGGGAAGCACGAGACTGTGGTCATGGGTTTTAGATCTGAGAGACCACAGAGTCGATACATCCAAGAAGAAAAGGAGCCAGGAGCTCCAGGAAGTGTGAGCAGAGCAGACAGGATTGATTGGGATGTCGGGCCTGTCTGGGGTTCGTGCAGAATGAGGGGTTGAGTGAGGGATGCCACACCAGCTGCTCACTTCAGGGAAGGACACAAATAGATCCAGAGCTGCCTGGCATTAGCACCAGCCTTTACAAATGAGCAATTCAAGTGCTCTGCTGAAAGCCCTGCACTCCATGGAATTCCAGCCCCTGTCCCTGCCAGCAGCCTGTCTTGCCTCTGGCTCTAAATGCGCACGACTCAAGGGACCAGGTAACACATGGAAAATGAACTGTCACAGCCCTGGAACAGAGAGAGCAGCCAGTGCCATTTTCACCACTCTGCTGCTGAGCGCTCCCAAGGGATTTGTCCTTGCATGAATCCCTCCAGTCCCACGGGAGCAGCAGCCTCTTGGGAAGATCAGCACTGGGGGTTTCACATGAATGAGCTGTGTTTGTTGGGAACAATACAAGAACAACGTGTGATGTCAGCCTTGACAGCCACTTTTCCATCGACATCAGCGGAGTGTGTCACTCCAGGTCCCGCTGCAGCCCTAAGGATGTATTGGAAAGATTCCTCCCTCTGCCTTGGCACTGGAACAGGGAGACGGAAGACACCAGGAGGGAGGTGAGCACGAGTGAGTTGGGAGAGCAGTTGGCTCCAGCTTGACACCAGCACCCCACTGCTCTGTGACAACTCATTTTGCTGAGGTAATTTTCCATTGTGTGCACATCCAAAGGCAAATCCTCGCTCCAGCCTCCTCCAGAGCTGCCTAGATCTGCAGCTATGGTGAGCCTGAAATGACACTGAGAAAGCACCAGTGTCCTTAGGAATACAACCCAGTTTAATCCATTCAAGGTGGTGCATTGTGCTGCCTTCCCTGCTTCCCTCTTACACCTGTGTGTGTGCTCTCATAATGTCACATCGTTCACCTTTGCAAGGCAAGAGCTGAAAAGGCTGCAACCAAAATCATCAGGCTGAGGGAAAATACATTTCCTCTGTTGTCAGCACCTAAAATAGTCTGGATTGGGATTTATGCAATGGCACCAACAATTTAAAAATGTGTGTGTAGTCACGCAGCATGCGCACAGTCACCACACAACACAGCAGCTCGAGGAGATGGAGATTTATTTAAAAAGCATTGGGAAAACCTGCTCAGCTTTGGTGATCTTATGCACAGCTGGAGCCCCTGGAGGCTGTGGCCTTTTAAAAGCCGAGAAGCTGCACATCAGCTCCAGATGTTGCTGCAAGTCTGAGCTACAGCCTGAACTTACAGAGCAACCTGGAATTCCAGGGTACTCTGGAATACTGAAATAAGAATTACAAACTTGGCTTTGTCTCTTGTGGTGTCATGCGTTTGATGAGAATATCACAAATGGAGTCAAACAGCTCAGCTCCATCCCTGCAGCACATCTGAACTTAAAGACAGATGTATTTTAGCCAAAAAACTTTTTTTATTCTTTTTTTTTGGTGGAATGTGCCTTTTCTAATTAATTTTATTTCATCATATCTCACTGAGCTCCAGCTTAATTGCCTTTTGGTACTGACAGTTTGCAAAGACAATTTGGAAGTAGATAAATCCCTTGCAGTTGGTTCTGCAACCGAAGAAACAAGAAATAGCTTCAAGTCAATTTTAGATTTCAACAAATTTAAAAATGAATGATTCCTACAGATGAGACTTTTATTGTGGAGAAGAGGATTTGTGAACTCAGATGGTTCTTACTGTTTCTTCCTTGAATATATATATAACCTTCAGTGACATTTTTATGGCTTGATATTTGCTGAAAGAGAGTCAACTGACACAGTTACATGTATTCCAGAGAGCCTCGTTAGGACACATTCCCTTCTCTGCACAATTTTAATGACACCATAACCGTGGTATTTAACTGCTGTGTCCGTGCAGTCTGGATTAGGAACTGGATTTTCTGACATCAGCAAGACCACTCTGGGGAGTTTTGGTGGAAATCAGTCCTGCTTAATGGGATGGGCAGGAGGATAAAGCTGACAGAGCGACAGAGAGGTAGACTGGAAGCAAGCAAGCTTTTGACAGGAGTTACTGATGTAGAATCTGGGGCAGGATATTGGTTGTGTCCATCCTGTTCTGAGCCCAGAGCCACACAGTGCTGAGAAAGTTCATAATGAAAATAAATCCTCATGCCAAAATCCTAATCATGTTATCCTAAATGGGCACATTCTGATGGAATGGGAGGGAAAAAAGACCCTGAGCACACACAACACACTTGGATCATCTCATGGAAGCCCAGGGATTCTGGGGTCTGTATGAGCAAACTGGGTTTTCCTTGCACGAAGACACATCCTGTACCAACACAGGGATTCTGGGATAGCTGGCTCCAGCTCTCCATGTGAAGGAGGTTGTCCTGGCTCTTATTTGCTGCTGGAATTGTTTATATAAGGGCACTTGGCACCAGGGAGATGTGGCCACTATTCCTCGAGTTATTGGCAGCTGCCTCAGAGACAGCACTTCCACTGAAACTCCAGACTCTCGAGCTAAAATTCACCTTTGGGTAAACAAAGTCCTCCTCTCCTCCTGTCATAGTGACCACACATCAAAACTGAGAGCTGATGTGGAAATACCTTTTGCAAGGTCTGCTTCTCTCTGTTTTGAGGGTGGAAGAGGCACATGGGTGTTTTGCCAGCCATCCACACGGGCAATTGTCTCTTGAGGGGCTCTGCCCACATCCCACATTTCTTCTGTGATATTTGGGAATTTGTGCCAGGCACCGGGGAGCAAGACTTAGCACATTATTCCTAGAAGGTGGGGTGTGGATATCTGGGACTGGTGTGAGCCCTGCCACAGGCTGACGCTTCAGGGAAGTGCCAGGAGCAGGCACATTGCCCAAAACATTATTAATTTTACAGCCAATCAGTTTTCAATGTAATTCTTTCCTGCTGAACTGTAATTTATTTGCGATAACAATAACTTCATTTAGCTGAATGGCTTTTTAATGCTCCTAACTATAAAAAAAACCCCTAATTTTACCACGTGTCACCCCTCATTGTCAGCTCAGCAGTGGATTATCCTGACTTGGACTAATTCCTCCAGGGCCTAAGTGTGGATATGGGATAATGACCAGATGGTTTACCTGAACAATAGAGATTTACTAGAATAAAGGGAGAGGATTACCTCCCTGTGTGCTTTCTGTTATCTGCAGGATTGAGGACTTTTTTGTCACAGCATCCATCACTGACAGGCACCAGAGAGCTGGAAATTAAGCACATGGAAATAATAATCACAGAGTAATGGCCTTCTGGCTGGGCTCAGCATCTGCTTTGCTTCCAGCTCAGCTGGTGAAAACTCTCTGCTCTCGAGCAGGAATTCATCTGACTGAATCCAGGCATCTCTAAAGGAGGGGTGCCTCTGAGCTGTCCTCCTGCCTCCCCAAACAGCAGAGTCTTGAGGCTGCTCGTGGATCTCTGTGTCCAGGGACTCTCGTTGCCTCTAGTTTGGAACATTCCCAGGTGTCCCAGAGCTGCCCCTCAGTGAGGCAGCTCCTGGCCTGGCCCTAGGATAAGCAAGGGCTCCCCTGGGCTCCTATCCCAATCCAGACATCCCAGTGATGTGACTGTGCTCCCTGGTGTCACCCTCCTGCCCCTGAGAAAACTTTTCCCTATTCCAGAGCGCACACAGTGGGGGGATAAACCCAGAATAAGCAGCCTTTATCTGGAAATTGCAGGTAAGGGGAGGAGCCCCAAAGCCCTGCTCAGCCTTGCTGCAGGTAGAACCACAGAATCAGCCGGGTTGGAAAAGGCTTTTGACATCACTGAGTCCAACCTGTGACCTAAAGCCACCCTTCAAGCAAACCATGGCTCTGAGTGCCACGTCCAGTCTTTCCTTAAACACCACCAGTGATGATGGCTCTGCCACGTCCCTAGGAAGCTCATTCCAACATCTAATGGCCTTTTCCGTGAAGAAATTCTTCCTGATGTCCAACCTAAACTTCCCCCTAGCACAGTTTAAGACTGTGTCCTCATGTCCAGTCGCTGGTAACCTGGGAGCAGACCGACCCTCACCTGGCTACAGCCTCGTCAGGGATTTGTAGAGAGTGACAAGGTCATCCCTGAGCCTCCTTCTCTCCAGCTCCCTCAGCTTCTCTTTTCCAGACTAATCCATCCATCCATGCCTTTTTTATCCCAGTTCCTCCCTCAAAATTACTCTTTATTTACTGTAGTTCTCATGTCAGGCAGGTGCTCTTCCAGGAGCACTCTTCTCATGGTTTCCAGTCTCAGCAACAGAAAAAAAACCTGCCCACGCTGCTTCTTCTCACCCATTTTGGCAGTGCAGTACTCAGGTCTAACCCTGCAGAATTACTGGGTGTCTCTGCCAGCTGCAAAATGGGTAAAATGGCAAAGGACTTCAGCAGTAAATAAAATTATTTGGGATTTTCCACCACATGGGCAGATCACAGCCCGAATGCTCCAGGTGCTCCTAAAGCACTGTCCAAGTAAACTCAGGTGATTTCAAGCACAGCAGATGTACCCCCAGAAGTCCAGTTCTTCTCCTTTTTCTAAAAGCAAGGCGGTTCTTTCTCCCTTATACTCTCAGATATTCCTGTCTGAGATGTGTGCAATTAAATCACAGACATCAACAAAAACATCTGCTTTGGCATTGTCCTTAGCAGCAAAGCACTAAGTGTAATTAAACATTAATCCTTTTCTCATAAATCTCCCAATATAAAAATTAATTTACTTAACAGGGAGATTAGAAGCTTCAAGAAAGCACAGGTTGTTATTAGTCCTGATTCCTGTCTTTCCCTTATCTTCTCTTTACAGAGCAGATGAAAATGGCTGAAAATTAACCTTGCAAGGCTTGTCTGGTTCTTCCCAGGCCAAGAGATTGCCTTTCACTTTGGTTCCAGGCACGGAGCCAGACTGTGATCATTTTTAAAGGCTGTTTAGCCAAGATAAGTCATGTTTCTGAGTGGTAACATTTTCAAAAGAGTTACGTTCTGTAAGACCTTAAATCAAATTTTCACTTGTGACTTAGGAGCGTGGGAGTGGAACATCAATTTACAACAATGTCCCAGGACCCCAAAATCGAATTCAATCAGTAGGAGTCAAGTCCCTTTGAAGATCTGGGTCCTGCATGTACTGATATTCCAAGGATTTGACCCACCAGCAAGATCCTGCACGCTGTCTGCCCTGCCTGGGTGTTTCTGTTCCTCAGCACAGCACTGGGGGGTAAACAGAAGGCAATTTATCCCTGGGGAAAGGAGAAATTCAAAACACCGCCTATTTACTATCACTGTGCCTTGGGAGGCAAAGACAAGCACTCAGGCAGGTGTGGAGCAGGTGATGAAGAAGTGTATTTGCATAGGAGCCTTCAGGCTCCCGAGTGACAGCGTCGTAACTGAAAACAAGATGCTTGCTGTTCCTCAAAATTATTAATTCAAGGTTTAAATGCATCTATCATACTGATTTAGTGGGAATGGTTTTAAAGCATTTCACAAATAGTAGGTGTGAACTGTGGGCCAGATTAATTTCTGCGCTGTGGCAGTTTGCATCGGGAAAACTTTCTCAGCAAACTTCGCTGCATCCCCTTTTGTTTCAATATTGTTTCTCTTTTGCCTCTTTGATGAAATTAAAACTCATCTTTAAAAAAAATGTAGGTGAGAAATGTACACCATGACTCATTTGAGGAGACAAATTGGTTGTTTCAAATATTTGTGGTCAGCTTGAGAGTCTGGAGGAGCAGTTGTGTGAATCAGGAAGTATTAGAGAATTCATCTCTGTGGTCCAGGTCTCCCATGGTGCAACCTAAACATCTTTTCCTCTGCTTAGATGGCAAATCTTGGACTTTAAGGTCACAAGATGCTCCTGCTAATGTGAGTAAATAAGTCCCATTATGCATAGTAATCAAGCCAGTGGGTGGAATTCCTCAAGAGTTCGAAAATACAAGGATGTGTTGGCATCAGGTGGCTCCACCAAGGTAATTCTTCATACTCCTCTGTGGGCATATGGGAAAATTGAGACTTTAATCAGGCCAGATGTGAAAAACTGTGGTAGTTTAAGGCCTTCCATTCTTGTCTGAATCATAAAATCCCAGAATGGTTTGGGTTGGAAGGGACCTTGAAGATCACCCAGTTCCAGCCCCTGCCATGCGCAGGGACACCTTCCACTGTCCCAGGCTGCTCCAAGCCCTGTCTAACCTGACCTGGGACACTTCCAGGGATCCAGGGGCAGCCACAGCTGCTCTGGGCTGTTTCAGAGGTCTCAAATATCTGGTATATTTCAGGTCTTCAATGAGAAGCCTGGTGTCCATTGCAGAAACTGATGGGAGGGGCTCTTTGTAGTATTTCTGAGAAGAGTTAATATGGAAGTTCGAGATGCGGGACACTCCAAGGCTTTGCTGCTGTAAAGCCTTGAGGCAAAAACAGTATCAAACCACAAGAACACTGTTGTGACCTTTCTCTGCAAAACAGCAGGAAAAATCCAGATCCCTTTTCATACCTTTCTTATATGTTTTGCATTTATTCTTATGAACTGAGCCACAGGCTTTGAAGAGTTTCTCTGTTGTCCTGCCAGTACTTGCAAAACAGATCAATTCTACTCTAGGGATTGCAATTTTGGCCCTACTGGATGACAAATAAAGACATGTCCCTCTTTCATGAGTCTATCAGATAGACTGGCTGAAAGATTAGCACTTTTTAATAGGTTTTTTTTTTGGTCTTGCCTCAAATCACAAGCACTTTGGGAAAAGCGAGTGGAACACTTCATGGCAGGGACTGGGAAAAAAAAAAAAATCCCTGCCACTCCCCTTCCTCTTCAAAACCACAAAGAGACCACGCAGGCAGAGCTGAATGTTTTATTTGTTTGTTTGTTTTTGCCTAAAAAGGAAAAGCCAGAGCATCTCTGCAGTCCAGTAATGACTTTTGTACGGAGCAGCTGGGAGCCAGAGGGCAGTGATGCGGAGGACCCTGGAAGGATCAGGTCAGCAGCTGGAGCACTGACACCTCTGGTGACTGGCAAGACAAATGTAAATGTGATTGCTGTGCCCCCGACTGTCTGAGGGATGACGAGGCACCGTGTAACGCAGGAGCCTGGCTCTGTTAACTCAGAGCCTTGCCCTTCTCTGGGTTATCACAGCCAAACTTACAGCTCCCAAGGCACTACCCCCAGGCTTCCTGGCTTTGGGATTTACTGCTTGAGACAACTCTTGCCAGGCTGGGGAAAAACAGCTTTTTCCAAATCTCTGTGTGACTCCTCATTTTACGGGGCTGGAGTAGAGCTGCTGCAGCCCCAGTCGCTTTGTGTTTTAGTTATCACTGGGTTTTACGAGTGCAGAATGTTTTCCCATTTATTGGAAGCTCTGCCTGGAATGCAGCGATGGATTCTTTATTGAGCACAGCAACAACCCCTCTTGCAACTGCTGATTGGTGTTTGTCCAGGGGTGAGGGGGTGAGCCCCGGCTGTGTCCCTCCATCCCAAACAGCCCCAGCCTTTGGAGGGATCCTTCTCTTTCCCGGGATATGCAGAGCTACAGCAAATCCTATCAGGGCTGATCTCTGTGCGTCACTTCTCAGATGGGAAATAAGAGCCCATTCTGCTGCTCAGATTTTGGAGGGCAGCTTACAGGGCAGTGGCTGAACCACTCACAGAATCACAGGAATACTGAGGTTGGGAAAGACCTCCAGGATGAGATCAAGTCCAGCTTTTCTCCTAATTCCACAGTGCCCAGAAATCCAAAGCACAGAGTGCCGCATCCACTCGTTATTTCAGCACTTCGGGAGATGGTGACCCCACCACTTCCCTGGAGAGCCTGCTCCAAAGCTTAACCACTCTTCCAGCGAAGGGAGAGTACAATATTAACCTCTCTGATGGCAAACCAGAAGTTTCAGCTCCTGTTTCTACACACATCTTTAATCACCTGGGTCATGAGCTTCTCAAACCAATATTTTAGTTATATTTCCAAAATCCAGTTTACTCAGCCCATTCCTGGGGCACATTTATCCATATGATCGAGGGATGTCTCCCAGCTGTTCCTGGAGCTGACACTGACTGACACCAGGATCTCCACTGATGAGCAAAACATGGCTGGGAGCAGGGCAGGATGATTCCCCCATCGCTCCCTCACACTGCTGTACATAAAATGCAACTGTAGGGAGACCAAAGTCTACTTTAAAAAAAAAACAAAAACGGCATTGTTCTAAGTCAGTCCCAGTGCAACTACCAATTTCCAAAAACTAGATGACACTGAAGTCCTTTCTCTCGAGCAATCCTTTCCCAGCTATAATAGCACAGCCTTTGCTGCTGAGTTGGGTTTTATTCCTCTTTAATTGGTCTACCTAGGGGTTGAATAATCTGTCATCTTATATTTCCTGTGCTCAAAATCTGCTGGGGCTGGCAAGCAACAATTTTGCAATGCATTCTGTCTTGCTCCTGGATTAGCTGGGAAGTATTTGAAGGTCCTCGAGCACACTGGGGAGCCTGCTCACCTTGCATGATGACAAAGAAAGAGCAATTATCTCCAACTGAAGCTGCAGGCAGGAGTGAAAAATAAATACAGAATATAGAAAACATGCCAAGGAACCCACAGAGCCCATGGAAAACTTGTTTTTAATGGAGCAGATTGGTTATAGAGCATCATCTCCCTCCAGAGCTAAAGAGAAAGAGCACAGCTTGAGGTTTGTAATTCCTTTTGGGGAAAAAAAAAACGAACAAACAAAACCATATTTTAATTGGGATAACATAGAACAGCACACTGTGGGTTTCTGCTCTGTGAGTGCTGCAGGAGAAATGATGAACAAGTCACCTCCGTGCCTGATCCCAGCACAGCCTTCCCTTGCACACAGACGATGTGTGGGAATGGTAAAGATGTATTCCACCCTGTGGGATGGAAACCTGCCCCTGGGAATGGCTGAGCCAGGGCAATCTGGGCTTTTCAGAGCTACCAATTCACCCGCTGGAAAGGGAATCCTCACCTCAGAGTAAGGACTTTTGCTATGGTATGGCTGGACACGGCCCCTGGGACGGAGGTTGTTGTTTTTTCCATGGTTTTTTTTTCCCAGAAGGATCAGATACCAACAAGTCTCTCAGTGGACAAATGCCCTGGAGTCCTCACAGAGCAGAAGCCTGGAGGGCTCATTTCTTGGCACAGTTGTGTTTCTGCCGGCAATTCCCCTGGGAACGTGTTCCACCCTGGGGTAAATTGGCTCCCACTGGCTCTTCAAACATTTGCCATAAGCAAAGGCCACAGCTCTGAAGAAGCTGAATGTGGTATTAATATTCCTTAAGGAGGGAATTAGAACAGTTGTTTTCCTTGGAAATTGTTTACAAAGCGTAGCCAGGTGAGGATTGGTCTCTACTCCCAGATAACAAGTGACAGGGTGAGAGGAGATGGCTTCAAGTTGTGCTGTGGGAGATTCAGGTTGGATATTAGGAAAAATTTCTTCCCTGAAAGGGTGGTCTGGCATTGAAAAAGGCCACCCAGGGCAGTGGTGGGGTCACTGTCCCTGGAGATGCTCAAAAGCTGTGTGGATGTGGCACTTGAGGACAGGGTTTGGTGACAAATATGGTGATGTTGGACTGGATAATTTTTAGGGTCTTCTCCAACCCTAACAATTCTATGATTCTGAGATTCTGGGGGCACGAATCCAGCACAGCTGGGACCTCAGGAACACATTGTCACACAAATAAGTGTCAGAGATATCAGCACAGTCGGTTGGTCAGAACACAGTGCTGATGTCACCAAGGTCCCTGGTTCCGTCACCGTATGGGCCATTCTGTGGAGAGCTGGACTTGATGATCCTTGGGGGTCCCTCCCAACTCTGAACAATCTGTGAAACCAGTGAAAACTTTGCTGTGAGACTTCTGACCTCTCTGTCCAGGTGCTGGGATGACATCTCTGGTGAGCAGAGTTTAAATGGATGACACGGACAGACCCTGGACTCCCTTTCACTGAAAATGTGTTTTATCCACCAATATCCAATAGAGAATTAAACCTGCTGAAATGCAACATTTTCCTGATGCCCCTTCCTTGTTTTTTTTTCCTCAGAAGCCAGCAAAGCTGACTACATTTTCAGGTGAGCTCAGGGCAATATCTCTCAGTGTCCAGAGTTCAGCAAGTGTTTGCACAATGCTTTCAGACACAGGATGAGATTGTTGGGGTGTCCTGTGCAGGGCCATGAGCTGGACTCAGTGATCCTTGTGGGTCCCTTCCAACTCAGGATATCCTGTGGCTCTGTGATTCTCTATGTCTCTCACCACATCCAGGTTGGACAGAATGGATTCTGCCAAATGAACATGGAAAATTCCCACAAGGTCCCAGAGAGTAACGAGGAGTTTCTGTACCTGCAGCCTCCAGGTGTGCTCTGGGGGCAGCAGCCAAGAGCAGCAGAGGAAGAACCGGGCTGGCTGATGCCACGAGGTAGCAGAAGGAGCTTGCTTACCTCGAAGCAGTGTGAAATCAGGTTTCCTGAACTAGGTTTCACACCCAGCCATGTGCAGTGCAGATGGCAAGGCCTGTGTCTCTCAAGGCAGATCTGTAAATTAAGATCTTTTGGCTCATTAGAGCTGCCTGGTAATTCTGCTGCCCTCTTCATCTGTGCCAAGGGAAATGGATGTTAGGGATGCAAAACGTGCAAAACACTTTCTCTTTCTGCAATTGCTGAGCAATAAATATTTCATCTGCTGGAGGGGAAAAAAAGGTAGGAAGAAATCTGTGGAATTCCCCTGGTCTGGATGGTTAAGGCTCAGGGTTCTCGTGTTCTTCATCAGATTTCTTGATGCTTTCTCTGAACACGTTCTCTTTGTGAGCTCAGATACAGAGAACAGAGGGGAAGGAGTTTGTTTGTAGGTATTTCTTGTTTGACAGACACAGAATGTCTGACAGAATGCTACCTCTGGGCAAGCTGCCCAGATAACATCAGGTAGCCAGACTGGGTGCCACAAAAGAAAATTAAACCTTTTAATTCACTCCGTGTTGGCAAAAAAAAATTAGAGGTATGTACATCATTGTGTAATTATTCTGATTTAGTGTCTGTAGGTTCACCATAGCCGAGCAGAGAAATGGTCAGTTCTCAAAAAGGCAGATTTTTTCACATGCTGAAGATGGCCTTTCAATGAAGAAATTTAATTATGGGTTAATCCTTTCCAGCAGCTTGAGGTGGAAAGAGATTGCCATTGGTAAGAAGTCAGGGAAGTTCACCAGCATTCAAGGCTGGATGGAGGATGTGGGTCCCCTATAAATAGTGCAGGACGTAGGACTGAACTTGCCATTTCCTGCAGTGGAAAGAACTTTTCTTTCTCAATGCACCACTGAGAACAGTTGACCCCACTAATTTAATTAGAAGGCAATTCACAGGCAATTTTAGGTCTAAGGTGAAATCCTGGCCCCGCTGAAGTCGATGGGAATTTTGCCACTATTTGCACAAGGATTTTACCCCGTGGCTTTGTGCAGAGACGCAGGGAGAGGGAAAAATGGGAGAGAAAAATCAGTGAAGTCTTTGTTGGGCTTTATGGGAATTTAGCTTGGTAACTGATCCTGAGCGAGCAGGGTGTAGGGACAGCTCTTAAACAGGGAGAAATTTCTCTGCTGAAAGGCTGGTCAGGCACTGGAACAGGCTGCCCAGGAGGGTGCTGGAGTCATTACCCTGGAAGTGTTCAAAAACACGGATGTGGCACTCGGGGACGGGGTTTAGGGGTGAGCACGGCGGTGCTGGGTTAAGGGCTGCTCTCAGTGACCTTAGAGGTCTTTTCCAACCCTAATGATTCCATGCCTGGGTGATTCTAAAGTGTCCCTAAGCCCTCTGCCTGCTCCTCACCATCCCTCCCAAGAGATAGGAATGTCAGAAACTGGAGCAGCCTTTGTTGATGTTTGAGTTTACGGAAAAAGTCTGCAAAGCCTGGTTTTAGCTCTATGATCTAAGTCTCAGCATGTGGTGATTTCAGGGGGGCACAGCAGGTCCCACCCTGCCAGTGCTGTCTCTCAGGAGGCAAGAAACCAGACTGTCTTTGCCAACTCTGCTCCTGTCACGCAGCAGAAACAAAGATTTTATTTTTACAACCCTGCAGGAAAGCTCGGATTTAAATAAATTATAGGTGTACACTAAAAGAAAGAACACCCCCTTCCCTTCTGCACCTACAGAAAATTTGCTTAAATAACAAATCTGCATAAAACTGGGAGATGCTGTCATGCCTGATAGATGATCATGGGACAGCCCAATTGCATTACCAGGAAGACAGTAAACATTCTTGCTCTCCTTTTTAAAATAAATTACACCCTGTTAATACATGCTTTGCTTCCATGATAATGCCAAAAATGAAATTACTGGTCCTGCATCAAAACACATCAAAGCTAAATGTGCTCATTTGCTCTTGCAGCTGTTGGATGCTCCCAGCTTTTCCAAGACCATTTCCTGGGACTTCTTGAGAGCCTCTTCACAGTGACTCACCAACAGTAATCTTGCTTCCTTGGAGATGTCTGCTAGAAAGCAGAATTTTGGGGAAGCTGCTGAGCTGAGGGAAGTTTCCACAGCTTCCTCACAGACCTACTGCTGCTGTGCCCCCAAGCTCTGAAGCAAAGGTGCACCATAAAGACCGTGAGAGGATGGGGCCAGCACAGCCTCTCTGAGGCTTCTGAGAGCTCAAGATTAGCAGAAACCACGGAAAATAAATTAACTGAGGAGTCACACATTCCTTGACCAGTCAGATTCCCTGAGTTTTTCCTGTGTGCAGCCCAACAGCTCCAGGGTGAAGGGGAGCCTGCAGGTTGGAGCCCTTTACAGTGGGAAAATCCAATGGAAGCTGTTCAGGTACCTGCTCTGTCTGGTCACCAAAGAGATCTCTGAGGCTATAAAGCCCAAAAATACATCTCACAACTGTTTTAAGGCCATTGAACAGCAATTCTGCAGGCCCAAAAGCTGAGCCTCTGGGGTGCTTGAACAATGATGCTGATTATCAGGCAATGCTACAGGACAGAGTCAAGGACAAAGAGTGGCCAGAAAAAAATTTGTGCAGCCACAGATAACAGGTCACTTCTTTAGGCTTCTTTCCCTTCAGTGGGGCAGCTCAAAACTACAAGCCTGACGTAAAACACGGGATAATAAAAATATATGTGAAAAGGAACTGAGAACTTCTGTGGAAGAGGCACAGGGTTGGAAAACTAGAGTTGGCAGCTTTATAGGTGCCCTGGTCCTTTCTTTTTCCAGAAGGAGGACATGAAAACAAAAAGTGACTTCCACGACTGAAGTTATCTCAGGAAAACTGGGAAAGATTTGAAGACTTTTTAACAAAATTGCAGCTGCTGCCAAGCCACAGTGTCGCTGGGATTTGTTATCTGCAATATCGGATCACAAATCTAATATTGCAAAGGCCCAAAGCAGAGCAGTCCTATGGAACAAAAAGCAATCAATCCTTGGACAAAAAAGCAATCTGAATCATATTTCTGTGTTACAGCAAGAGCCTGGGATACTAAGCACTAGCAATAAATGAAATAAATCAATAAAAATGAGAGCTCCAGTCATTCTCTTCCAGCCCACTTGGAATTTGCATTATGAGCAGAGGGAGTGGGGGTGAGGGAGAAGAAGGGATAATTACACAACCCCTTCCCAGTGCTCTGAGCCACTCCACTCAAGTGACAAAGTGGGACAACTTGTGGAATTCACCCTTTTGGGTTGGAGCCATTTGGGTCACAGAGCTGTGTTGTCTCATGGCACCTCCTAATTACTGTGGTCCCAGTGGTACATTAATTGTGATGGTAACCAGCAGGGGACTTCTTTCACACCCCTTCCATTGACTATTGCTCCAGTGTTTCCCAGTCAGTAGGAAATATGATTGCAAGATGGTTCTTTGCCCATGAAACACTTGATTTCTTCCCAAATACACTTCAAGGTGACAAACTGTGCACAATGCCAGCCCAGAGCAGAGGGAAGGAGGGAGGAGGTCATTGCAAGATGGGAGAGGCAATTTCAGGTGGACAGAGCTGTTATTTGGGTTTTTTAGCTGCCCCTAGGGGTTAATACTTGAAAACCATCATGGTTGCATGTGTTGGCATTTTTGCATCAAATGGGATGATTTACTGGTCTAATTAATTAAGATATAATCAATAAGATGAGCTAGGAAATTAAGACTGAGCCGTATTTCATATTCAGTGGGTGATGCAGCCAGGGCCTCAGATTTGCCGTGTGCAGGAGGTGAGGCAGTTTGGAGCTGCAGATACTGGCAGCAGGAAAATTCTGGATCTTTATCCATAGGGTGATTCAGGCTCATGAGAAAAAAAAAGGTTAATGGGAAGATAACACAAGGTCAAAGGGCTGTAGATAGAAAAAAAAAAAACCTTTTGTTATTTCTGATTCAGTATATTCCATCATGAAAAAAAAAAACCCAAAAATTAATTTCCCAGGGAAGCAGTGGCTGGATTGTATCATCCCCTCAGAGGGGACACAGACCTGTCCAGCTGTCCCACTTCATGAAGGGCACACAGGGGTAGTGGCAGCTCATTTCCTTCCCCCTGAATGCTCCTGGCTGCATTTTATTGCTGTCCCTCCACCTGGAGCATTTGCAAATGCATGAGTGGCTCAGGAAGCTCCGGCCCTGGGGCAGGTGAACCCATTTCACCCGGCCATCAGGAAGCAATAAGGACGGTTCTCTGAGAGCACAGGAACAGATTTCCTTCACCAGAAAGGCATCACCCCCTCTAGAGAGAGATGCCTTCATTAGCAGGCTCTGCTCAGCATGACACTTTTCTAAGAGCCCAGAAAAAGCCAGGAGAACAAGGAGCTTCCAGCTACAGGGTCTCAGCTGGTGTTTGACACTCAAAGTATGTCGGTAATAATCAAGCTGTGCTAATTTCCAGCAGCCAAAGAGTTGACCTTAACAAGGCATTTTTAGGACTATTTGCTGTTTCTCATATGGACAGGGCTCTTTGCCTGATGGGCAGGAACTGCAATTAGGTCTTTTTTGCTTAGAAGTGGTGAGAATTTGGACTGGACGTGATGAAATCTTGGTTACTGACTGTGCAAAGTCTCTGCAGAGCTTCAAAGACAGTTTGCAAAAATACCACCAGGCATCAATAAAAGTTCAGGCAACATCTCCCACACAACTTCAAGAGTAGCTCACAGCCTTCCTACAGTGCTGCAGCTCTCGACAGGACTGGGGAAAGTTTTATCCCAACAGGAAGGACTTGATGATCTTGAGGGCCTTTGCCAATATTAATGAGCCTATGATTCTATCTAATGATTCTAGATATTTAAGCCTAAACTACTAGCAGGAATTGAATTAGTAATTGAAGCACAAAGCAGAGCCCTTCTTCCTCTGGGTGTCTCTTACACTGGTTCACCTCACGGTGCCATTCCCAGACCTGGTCACAGAGGAATAAAGAGCAATGGGCTGATCAGTTTAAAACCCAGGGTGTATTAGAGGCTGGTTTCCCACAGCAGAGACATGTCTGGGGAAATTTAATTTACACCTGTGGAGCGATGGGTCTGAAGAAGGGCAAGTTTACTTTAGATATTGGGAAAAAATTCTTCACTGTAAGGGTGGGAATGTGGCACAGGGTGCCCAGAGGAGCTGTGGCTTCCCTGGATTCCTAGAAGTGTCCAAGGCCAGGGTGGACAGGTTTTGGAACAACCTGGGATAGTGGAAGGTGTCCCTGCACATGCCAGGGGGTGGAACTAAATGATCTTTAAAGCCTTTTCCAACCCAAAGCATCCTGGGATTCTATAATTCTAAGTAAATCTAATTCTAAGATTCTGTAATTCTAAGTAATTTCAAGCTTTGGAATCAGATTCATGGATTCTACAAGTGAAAAGGGACAACTCTGGTATGCCAGTATCCAACACCTGACAATATCCAACACCTGACAGCGGGGCTTTAGGGCCAGCCGGGGAGAACTGCAGCAAGTAACAAAATTGATCCTTTTCCTGCCTTGCAGCTTTCATAAATTGTCTTAACATTGACTCTTGCCTAACCAGACATGATTAAGAAGGTGTGAATGTCACCTTTGAGGAGTGAGGAGATAACTAAGAGTGTTTAAATTGAAAGAGTCAGCCCAGAAATGAGTCTGACTGCACATTTAGATGTGCTAATCGCACCATCCTCAGTGCCTGGCTGTGACGTTTCTTTCTGAATTAGTTTCAGATGAACAACAGGATCCTTTATTCAATTACAGCAGCACTCCTGATGAGTTTGTTGACATATTTGCTAATTTTCCCATGGCAGTGTGTTTTGGAAGGTGCACATACATTATTAATGAACTGAAATTGCCTGGTATTCAGTCAGTTGTCTTTTACCCAGGTGTTGATACCACATAGAATCAGACTCCATTCCTGAATGGAATTTCCCCTTTGCTTTGCCACTGTCTTGCTTCCATTAAATGTTCCTGGCATGTAAAAAAATACGTAAATAAATAAATAGATACATAAGCCCCCAACCTCCTCTCTAATTTTCACTCTCCAGACTAGAATTGCCATGGGAAAGATCTTTCTAAGAGTTTTGATCATGCTCTATGGACAAGTTAGGCTGATTTCAAGCAGAAATGGTTGATAAAGTGCAATACAATAAATGGTTGGATTGCAGGAGGCAAGACTTTCACTCCTTCCTCTGCCAGTGCCCCCCTGGAAAACCCTGGTCAGGTCACTTAAAAGATATTTATCTACCCTAAGTTTAGACTTTGGCCTAAATGAGTTTCCCAGGCAATGAGAAGGGGCAGTTTTCTCCAAGGAGATGTTCATTTGATGCTAAAACGGGAGGGAGAAGAATTAATCACCCACTAGAAGAGTCTCTCTGCCTCTAATTAACGCTCACAACAAATAAAAGATACAAGAAAAATGAGCTGAGTGAGGTAGAACAGGTGGCAGAGCTGCCACCTCACTTGCTCTTCACTTCCAGAGAATTACGCATGACTCACACAGTTATGAGTGAAAACCAGATTTGGCCAAGTTTTAACCATGAAATATCCCCATCCTGGGGTTTGGTTTGATCCTACTGACAATTTAAGAAAAACAGACCCAAAAACAAACCTGGAAAAAACTCTCCAGTGTAAACTCGCTCCCAATCGTCTTTGTTCCCAGCCAGATCCAGTTACAGGTTCTGAAAATAAATCTTGCTTTTGGGGGACGCAGAAAGGAAAATTTGGCTGCACGAGCTCTGCAAGAGCAAATAAAGAGAAAAGATGAGATGGGAGGGAAAAGACCTTTTCAGAAAGGTTTTCACAGGAAGATGTGGGAATGTGCAGCCCTATTCAGCTCCCGGTTTAGCACCTATTGTAATCTCAGGCACCATGGGTGGGGCCTGCCCAGCCTCAGGAGCCTCTGCTGCTTCTCCTAAATCCTGTCACCTCTCTGGTGGCCACCCACAGGTCCCCGTGTGGGGTAGGGCCACCAGATGCCTCGGTTTGGGCAACTGAGTCCAGCCCTGGAGAGCCCCGGAGCTCATGGAATTCCACTCCCTGAGTTAAATGGGGATTATTTAAGGACTGCCTGAGCATTCTGGGATACCCAGATTTCAACAAACTTTTAGCAAGTTGCAAGAGTCCGTGGGAACATGGGAAGTATTTTAAGCAGGAGAAGGAATTCTCAGTGCCAAAGGCAGAGGGAAGCATCTGGGACCCAGAGCAGATTGTGAATTTTTACTCTGAGCTGAATCGAGGCTGAGTGGTGCAAATCTCACAACATTTTGGTCCAAAGTGATGGAAACAGGCACTGCAAAACCGTCTCTAATTGGCACGCTGATAAATTGTTAAATCTTTCCCTGAGCTCAAACGCAGGCAAGTGCAGTCCAGGTGGAATAGACCAAATTAGGTCAGAGCCTCGGATTCTCTGGCACATTTAAGACACCAATCAGACTAAACCCAGATAAGCCCATCAGCACTGACAGAACTTGGCTAGACTTCGGCATTTATCATACTCTCCACAGAGTGGCTAATAAAATCAGATTATTCCATCATGGCATTCAGGTACGTTCATATTCACCAGGTAAATAGAGGTTTTGTATGTAGGGCTTGTTGCAAAATTCTAATTTTCATTCAAGTTATCATTAAAAAGTACGAATGAGGTCGCTAAAAAGTAGAATTTTTCATCCTAAGGAAAACATTTTGAAAATTCCTGTTGCCAGCTATTTCGCTCTGACAAAGCCCAGTGTTATTGTTTGGATTTTGCTACTAGCCAGCAGGAAATGTCAGTGTCAAAGAAAAGCTGTTAATTTATTTTTGGAGTGCTTCATCCAAGAGATACATTTCTGCTACCAGATTCCACTGAATCAACATGTTTAACTAAACTGATATTGTCTGAGGTTGAAAACACACAAATTATGAGTAACAAGGCACCTTCAACAGAGTGAGCACACTCATCATCACCTTTTGGCATCAGCCCATTAACTGTGGGCTTGCAAACAGTCTGGCTGCATTTAAACTGGAGATTTAAACTGCAGCAGGCATTTTCTTTGCTGGCACTTTGCCTTGTATCCACATTTGGTGCTGGCAGCAAACATTTCCACCTGAGATAAGTGAAATTCAGGGCTTTTTTTTTTTCCTACGTGGAACTAAAGCCAAATTTGCACACCATGGGACTGGACAGGGCAGCCCACCTGCAGTGTGGGTTCATAGCTCCTTTAGGACAAACCAAGGGCTCTTCCTTATAAAAATCTTATTAAAAAGAGGGTTGAACATCTCTGGAAAGGCTGTGGGAGATGAGAGGGTGCAGCGATCTCCTGTGCCAGGCCAGATTCCCTCAGGGAAACAACCTTTTGTGCCACACAAAATAGGCACAATGGCTCTTAGCAGAGTGATGGTCATCATCAGAAACTGGGTTCCAGGAGCTGTCTGCCCATCATCACCTTCCTCTGGTCCAGCTGGATGAAGCTTTTAGGATCCATGGACACAGCAAGATGTGGAGATTGCCTTGACTTCCTCTGCTGTGGTTTGAGGCAGTCCTGAATCACCCGGGAGCACTGCCAGCACAGGAGTGGCCATGACAAGGGCTCTGTTACAAACACAACAGGATCCCCAAGGAACCCAGAATTTAGGAGTTTGTATCAGCATCCATGGTCAGTTCATAATTCTCAGAGAAGCAGATTTTGGTTTCTTTCCCTTTTTTCCCACTCTAAACACATTGGTGTTCCTAAACCAGGTGACATTGTAGACAGGGAGAAGGGGAGTCAGCTTCACTTGTATTTACAAATATATCCTAACTCTAATATTAACATTATTAACAGCATATATTAACAGCAATTTCAGTTTTTAGACCTCCTTCCAGTTCTATCCAAGCTCCATCATTATTATTTGCTGAGTGATTTCCTCACTGCGAGAACTTTGAGGTGGAACTTACCCCCATTTGTAACATGTTTGGAGTTTTTACCAGAATGACCACAAAGCATTTTGTTCAAGCTCTTTGATCTTGTGCTGGGCTTCATATCTATAAAGTCTGACTGTAATAAATTGACTGGAAGATGCATGTTCAAAGCACAGAACTTCCGAGAGGTCATAAAGTGAGAAAGGACCCATATGGCATCTTTTTATGCCTCTAAAGTGCACAGATTTCAGGAAAAATGGGTGCTGGATTAAATTATCTCTTGGTCAAGTCCGTGGGATAATAGTCAGAAAAACAGCAAACAGGATCAAGTCACCGTTTTTCCCTGTGGGTGTTAATTCCAGAAAGCCACAGTGGGAGGATCAGAGACTGTGGATGCTTTAACCCCTCAAGAAAATACCTTTAATTTTTAAGTGCAAAGCCCTTCCTTCTCTGCCATCCAACACACAATTATATTACTTACTCAGATGGGAAATTCACTTGCCATCAGCTCCCTCAAAGCAACCTGCCTTTCCCAAGCATGTCCTGCAGGAAAATAACATTTGTATTCATGGATTTATCAGCATGAACCACAGCTGAATTTCTTTTGGAGTTTTCTTCTCAGGACACACCAGCATCATAAATCTCTTGTGAAAATGAGGAGTGCTATTAAAAAGGGATGTTTCTTGTGGAGCTACCACTGCTCCAAGCTCGAGCTGTGTTTTCTTATTCCTTCCTCTCCCAAAGGTGTGTTACCCTGAGATTCCTTAATATCCGTCACAAAATTACTGCTGCTGGAATGACAAGAAACCAACTCAACAGTGCAAAAGGAAGAGAATCTGGGTGACAAACAGCTTTTAGAGCACAAACAAAACACTGCCCAGCCCCAGTCACAGCTGCATCTAGGGGCAAACCCAGCAGGTAAGAAAGGGCAGAGCATCAATCTCTGTGTGCAGTGAGAGCTCAGGGAATTTAGGAGCAGCAGTACTGAGAGGAGCAAAAATCAGTCCAAGAATCCAAGGCAGTTCAGCTCTTCTTGCCATTCAGATCTTTAAGTTTTCACTTGGATAAGCACAGAGGTGCCTCGCCCTCATCCTCCCTCATCCCCATGAAGTGGAAGGTGATGCCATGCAAATGGACACTTGGATGAGAGCTGGACCAGAGGCACCCAGTGAGTTCAGACTCGAATTTAGCAGGTGTTGACCTGCTAAAAGGGATGTGTTGAACTGCTAAAAGGCATCCCTGACCCTCAAGTGGTCCTTATGCAGTCCTCTGAAATCCCTTAAGGAGGTTTACTTCAGGATTAAAAGACATGTAGATTAGAGAGAGGTGTTTGATCCATTTCCTCTTTATCTCCACCTCACTCCTAAAGATTTTTCAGTGCCAGTCAGGTTGTATTTGAGCTTGGGTTGTAGTGACTGTAATGGAATTGATCTTGCTGCAACCTGCAGCCCTGCTCAGCTCACCCTAAACCAGATCTTTAAATCTGATCAGCTGAACTGCCAAACCATGGCAGGAGGATTGGAACTAGATGATCCTTAAGGTCCTTTCCAACCCAAAACATTCCACTGTCTTCTGATTCTCTGACATCCTTCCCAGAGTTGTTATGGACTGTGGGGCTTGTGCTGAGCCCAGAGCTCCTGTGGTGGGAAAAGGCTCTGCTTCAGCCTTGAGGCTGCTGAGATCCACGTGCAGCACTCCTGGAAGGGCCAGGGACAGAACAAAGCTGCTGTGAAGTCAAGCACAGCGCTTCTCTGCCTGCCAATCCCCAGCATCGCCTGGAGACAAGGAGAGAGGACTCTGAGCGAGAGAGCAAGGCTGCTGTCTTTGTCTCTGAGAGCTGAACTTCCACCTTGGATGGAGAACAGCCAGGGCCTGGCAAGGAACTGTTTAAAAACACAGCACAAAACCAATTAAAGACAAGAGTCCCAGCTGATCAGTCCTTGAAGTACCTCAGCACTGAGAGTGCTCTGACAGCTTCAAGTGCTCTGAATTGCAGCATCCACTGGCAGTAGCAGGTGAAAAGCAGAGAACAGTCACAGATGAGGTGCTGAATGTGGCTCATATTGCCCCACCAGTGACTCCCTGATCAAGCCCAGATTTCACTGGAAATGCCCCGAGTTTCTTCCTGGGCTTTTTGACTGAATGGAATGTGAGGCTTTATCACAGCTGTGGGTTTGTTGATGCTCAGTACAACCAGAAATGTTGGATCTGTGTTCACCAGGTGAGAATTAAGCCCAATCCTTCCTGAAAATGTCAGACTTCCCATATTATACACAGACCCCCCGGCTGGCCTGCCACAAACACTCCAGTGAATTCAACACACCAGATTCAGAATTAACTCCCAAACCTAACACAGATTTTCGTGTGAGACTCTGTGAGGCTTCACTTCATCTCAGTGTGCCCTCTATCTCGACAGAGGAAATGCCACATCTGGTGCCCTGAACCATCTGGAAATAGTTGTCAGCTTTCTGTATTGCCCAGAATATAATTTCCTTGAGCTGTTCAACACATGTTACTGCAGCGGATTCATAAATAATATTATGAAATAGTCAAATTTCACTAAAAACGTTGGATCCCAAAGTCTGGATTATATAAGTTATAGCTACACTCACCTGGTTTGGTGTTACTAAGGTCTTTGATTTTTAGCACATAAAAAAAAACCAAACCAAAACAAAAAAACCCTAGGATTTCCTTTAGAGATAGGTTTCCAAAAAGTTACGTTAATAAGAATCATGAATTTTCTGTTGAGCTCCAGTTTCTTGCAAACCTGTTGAACAGCCCAGGTGTGCTTCAAATTGGAAGCAGCTTTCTCAGGAAAGGTCACGAACCTTGGTAATACCTTTATAACCATCCCAGCTTTAGGAAGATTTCTGAGGAAAATTAAGTGCCTAAAGGCTAAACTGTATCCTGTCTCAGAGCTCCCACGTTAAGGTCATGTTTAGAGGGTATAAATTAGCTGTGTCTGTTTGTAGCTCTCTGACCTTAAGCCATCAATGTAAAATTCTGTAGTTTTTGGCTTAAAGTGAATTAGCAAAACACAAAGCAGGTAGTTAAGTGGATAAAATGACAGAGCAGCAACGGCACACAGATGTTGTTATGTTCCTGCAAAGACTGTCCTTTGCACTCCCCAAGCTGTCTTTTCTACTCATTCTCCAAAATATGCATTATATTTAACATTAAAATGAGAGCTTGCAGCGCTGGGTATCTTTGCCCATCTGTTTCTCCTCTGAAGTGCTCAGTATTTTAGGAAACTAATAAAAATATCAGAGTGGTAAGAGCCAAGTTTTTACTGAAGGGACTTGTTTTGGAGCTGTGCTGGGAGAACTGGCCTCTTCCCAACAAGGTGCACATAAAAGTCCACCCTGGGCTGGGTTATGGCAGTGCCTCAGCCCTGCCTGTGAGCCTATAGAGGCAATAAAGCTGCTGGATCAGCCTGCAGAGAGCTTGGGGCCAAAGCTGTGAGCAGTGTGCTCCTCCTAAACGCTGCTCTTTGAAGTCTCTGCAGATGATGTGTCTCTAAAACTGCCTTTGGGACTGATCCACTGAAATCACTCAGAGCTTTTTCCATTTCCTCCATACTCTTTTTTTAAGCTGTAAACACATGGCCCAGTGTCTCCTTGGGGGATGAAGGGAAGGATTTTGCCTTTTCTGAGCTGTTACCTCCACAGCTGAAGGTGCCTATGACAGAGGGTTCAGCTGCCTACTGAGGTTGTTTCTGCTCCAGGCTGAAACCTTGGATGTTCCCAGTTGTGGTTCTTCTCTCTGGCTTCTCCCTGAACTTCTGATCGTGGCTCTGCTGCTTCCATCCCCTCTCCACTCACCTTCTCTCCACCCAAAGCTGTGGTATCACTTCACTGACTTCTTCCCAACCCTGGCAAACTTGTCCTCTAAGCACCAAGAGGAGGAGAGCAGATGAGGAGGATGGAGGTGATGATGGGATGGCATCAACTGGCTCCCTGGATGCCTGTGAGGGGCAACAGGCACCATCAAGGATGTCCTGCTCACTGTCCTCTTGCAAGTCTCTCCAAACCCATATTTAACACCTTGACCCTCAGCCCTGTCTGTTATTTCCTCCTGAGGGAAGGAGGAGGGGCAGGCCCTGATCTCTTCTTTCTGGTGACAGTGACAGGACCCGAGGGAATGGCCTGAAGTTGTGTCAGGGGAGTTCTGGGTTGGATATTGGAAAGGGTTTTTCCCCAGAGGGTGCTGGCACTGCCCAGGCTCCCCAGGGAATGAGCACAGCCCCGAGGCTGCCCGAGCTCCAGGAGTGTTTGGACAACGCTCCCAGGGGTGTGCAGGGTGGGATTATTGGAGTGATCTGGGCAGGGCCAGGAGCTGGACTCGACCTTCCAGCTCAGGACGTTCCATGATTCTATCTATTGTTATCTCCAGCACAAAAGGGCACAGCCTTTATGCTCCGTGACCTGGAGCAGGTCATGTTTGGTAGGTGGAGCGGTTCCCAGTGGCCCTGCAGGGGAGCAGAGGTGCACTCCAGTGGATGCTTCAAATACCTGACTAACCTGCAGGAATGTAGGACTCGACCTTAGCACAAGGAGTCCCATCCAAAGGTCACCAGAGTCACTGAAAGGTCTGAGCTGAACCACAGCTGGAGGAGTTTTGCCAAAAGCCAGAGTTGTGCGGCAAATAAAGATCGCTTATGGTGATTTCTGCCATTCCCATCTTGCTGCTTCCATTAGCACTGTTTCCTTCCCTTCCTTCCCCACTCCTTCCTCTCCTCTTTCAGCATAAAAACGAGCCTGCCAGACAATGCATTCACAAGTTAACACGGTGCAACAGACTGCGACTACATTAAGAGCAGCTCACTTTTACATCCAGGCTCCGGGGAGCGAGCAATGAAATGGGAGGATGGAGCTTGGCACTGCTGTGAAGCTGAGCAGCTTCAGCTATAAAAAGAAGCCTTTTACACAGATATATAAAATGAAATAGCATCTGAAAGCCTCTCTGCTCTTGGAGAGAAGATTAAGCAGCAGCACATGAGCACCAAGCTGGTGAGAGAGCACCTGGGTTGGACATGTGCAGAGGAAGGATGTCCAAAGGCCAGGGCTGCAGTGCTCCGCCTCAAACCAGCCCGGCCGAGGCTGCATTCAGGCTCTATCAGGGTTCATCTGGGCAAGAGGGGTCCCCGCTATGGCTCGCTCCTTGTGGGCAGGTGCTTCACACATGGCTTTCCTCTTCTGTGGGTTTAGAAGCTGTGTCAGGAGGAAATGTGATCATATAACCACTAATGGCACTCCTCTAAGCAATTTAATGAACTGTGGAAGCTCTTTGCACAAGCTACAGCTCCAACAGGGGTGACATTGCCCGAAACCACTCATATTGTCTTAGGATCCTGGGCCAGGACTTCAAGTAGGGCTTGAAGTGCAGGGGCTCTGGAAGTGTGAACACCAGACAGGGCTTGTCACCCATCACCTGTCACCCGTCACTTCCCAGCATCTGTCAGTTCACTGCTGCCCTGGGTCACAGCCCAGCAGCTCCTGGGAGCAGCATTTCTCACACAGAGTGTCTGGAGGTTGTTTTGACACTGCAGGAGTTCAGTCCCTCAGCTACAATGGTAATTTTTTTCTTCTGGGCTAAAAAATCACGGGCCTTGCTGCCTGAGTTTTTCTCTGCCATCCAACACTGGATCTTGCTATTTTGTGTTAGTTTGAATAACCTCTTAAATACTTTGCTCTTTCTTTTGGAACTTGTAGTTCTGGGTTGCAATCAGGTCACCTCTCAATCATCTTTCTGACAAACTGAAGAGGCTGAGCTCATTAAATCTCTCACCAAAAGTGCTTTCCCCAGCCCTCTAATAACGGTATGTATTGCTTCTCCTCCCTGATTAGTTTATCCATATGCTGACACCAAAAGATATCATGTGGGTCTGACCAGTGCTCCCAGTTAAGGGGCTTTTTAACCCAACTGCTCCTCCCCCCAAACATCTGAAAGGTCGATCAGACCTCCCTCCAGACCTCACGAACAACTCTCAGTCTGTGCCTACCAGGGCAGACTGAACTGCTCAGGTTTATACCCACAAGATTGTCTTCAGAGTCACTGTTTTCAAAACACTGTTCTCCAAGAATTACCTGCATTCTTAGAGGCAGCAGATTGCATTTGTCTGCAATAAAAAGACCATTTGCACAAGCCCGGCTGACAAGCAGTGAGAATTGCCCTCTCTAAATGTCTTGTCTTTATTATTATTTATAGGTGCTCCATCATTTTGACACCCACAAATTTTATCGGCTGTGATTGCATATTTACTTTGGGATCATTAATGACACTGTTGATAGTGCTGGGCTCAGAGCCAATCTTGTAAAGTGCCAGTAAAGCATCTCAAAAAGTCATTTCATTAGCTACAGGAATGCTGTCGCCCTTGTTCTTAATCATTTGAAAGTGTTTTTATGGATAAGAATATCTATTCACATGATCTGTTGCTCATTATTGCCCAAAATATTGCTCAATATTAATTAAAAGCATTTGAAAGATGCTTTGGAGTATTTATACACAAATCTTTCCAATTTCCCTTGATCAAGTGTCCAACAGACCTGTGTTCAATAAAGCCACGCTGGCACACGAGATAATTGCATTGTGCCCTCACTGATCAAATCCCATATCAGCTTCTCCATAATTCCGCCCAGGGCTGGAAATCCAATAAACTGGCATGTAGTTAACTGGATTATTTGATACTTAAACTTCTAAAATTAGATCCTTGCTGAGTCCTCAAAAAATGCTGCGACACATCCCATTGAATCCCAGAAAATGTGATGTTTCCCATTGTTTGGGCTTAATCCACTCTCAGAGGTGCTCTGACACAGGGGCTCTGTCAGACTCAGCTGCAGTGGAGCTGCTGCGATTGAATAAAAGATGCCCCCAGCTCCTCAGCCACTTAAACACCTTAACACAGACCTAACTTTGTTTATCTACCTATACAATTCTATAATCTGCTCATCACCATAGCAACAATACCCTCAGCATACCACGAGTAACTGCATTTGGAAGGAATCTTTCCTCTAGAAATGTCCCTGCTCAGCTTTGCGTTAATCCCCACGGCCACTCACTTCACACTAACGCTGCAAGCTCAAGGAAGCACAAATGTGTGAACTCGCAGCCACAGAAGAGGTTTCAAGAAATATCTGACGCTTACCACTTGAATTTATGGATGAGTTAGCCCGCTTCTCTCACTGTGAACAGTTTTGTCTCACAACTTTAACGAGCTCTGCTCACAGCTCAGGACTTACACACTTCCTCTCATGAGAGCAGAAACACATCTTGGGAAATTAAAAGTATTTGTGACCTCCTTTTTTGGCTGGCTTTTTCTTGGGTTTTTTTGTGGGTTTGTTGGTTTTTTTTAACAGAAAAATTTCAACTCTGTAGATAAAGTCCAGAGCTAGAGACAGTACAAAACAAGAGTTACACTGCTGTAATTGAATTCCACTCTCCTTAAATCCAGGGTTTGTAGTGTGCTCTATTAGGGACCTGAACTCTATTATTTCATGGCCATTATTGCCAGGATTGTTACTGAATAGTTTGGGTTTAAAGGGATCTGAAAGATCATCCAGTTCCAAACCCTTTCATGGGGGGTTGCTTCACATTCCCAGGTTGTTCCAATCCCTACTCAACCCGGCCTTGGACATTTCCAGGGATCCAGGGGCAGCCACAGCTTCTCTGGGAACCTGTGCCAGAGGCTCACCATCCTCTGGGTGAAGAACCTCTTCATCCTAAAATCCAACCTAAATCGCTCTTCTTTTAGTTTCAAACTGTTCCCCCTCATCTTATCATTACCTGCCTCTCTAAAAAGCTGCTCTTCTGCTTTTTCATGAGCCCTTTTTAGGTACTGGCAGGCCCCAATAATCTCTCCCAGGAGCCTTCTCTTCACCAGGATGAACAACCCCAACTCTCTCAGTCTGTCCCCAGAGCAGAGGTGCTCCAGCTCTCATTGATCATCTTCAGAAGCCACTACCTCCCAAAAGCCAAGGCTTAGGAAAAAGGAAAGGGAGGGAAAAGACAAGAAACATCTTTGGAACATGTTGTTTCTAAACTTCTTGATTCAAAATGCAGTTTTTAATGTGGCCTCTGGCTAATTAGAGAGGAAAGAGCAAAAATCAGCACATAACCTTTCAGTGACTCTGAAGGGAGGCAAACAGCACACACATCGCTGGAGTCATAACCAGGATGAGAATCCAGGAAAGGTTCATTTAGGCCCTACACTCCTCTCTATCAAATATTAAGAAATGCATTTGGTCCTACATGAAGAGGCAGAACTGAAAGTCATCCTCTCATCTCTCCTCAGTCTAGACAAAGCTGGCACACCCACATCCACCAGGAGAAGACAAATCCTCAGCCAAGCCAAAACACTGTACCAGGAGCTCTCAGTCGAGGTATTTCATGGTAGAACTTCAATTCCAGACATCTGTAAAATCTGGATGAAGAGCCTTACACCCTGGCAAAGCTGCGAGGATTAGGCAAGCTCTGAGCCGTGCCCTGCAGACGCTGTGCCCTCGCTCCAGATCTCATTGTACATAGCCTTTGATCCTGCTTTCGGTACCTCTCCAGCAAGCAATTCTATAAATAAATGTCAGGCTGCATGACTGCGTGATTATACAGAGCAGGAAGAAGGCACAAAAGCCCTCAGTGGAAGGAACAGACACTCTAAATAATTTGTGTTAGCTGGAGTGCAGTGAAACATTAAACTGAAAGAAATGGCCTTCCGAAGTTGTAGTCTTGCCCTTTGTGTCAGTCCCTGCGGATGAGAACACTCTGTACCCTGGTCTGGATTTTGATTTCTGGGCAAACTGCTGGTTCTTCAACCCAGCCCAGGCCAGTGACCTCCTCTGAAACGTGGTCCTGGAAACAGCAGATCTTTCTGCAGTTCAGAATTCCAGATTAACAGCTGGCTTAAAGCTTGGTTCATAGAGTCCCAGAATGGTTTGGGTTGGGGATGACCTCTAAGATCATCTCATTCCAACCCCCCAAACTGAACGTGTGATCCCAACACTGGTTTGCAAGTTTTGAACCAGTGTGTGAACTTGGCTTAGAGTTCTGAACGCTGTAACTATGGCCAAAATGAGACATCATTTGGTCAGAAAAGATACTCCAGGTCCTTATTCCTGAGTTTGAGAAGAGAGTTCCACACCTTCCATATTGTGACCCCACTTCTTCCAGCACGTTTTTTTCCTCAACAGTATCTATAATCCCTCATTGCTACAACAGTTCTACACTACAAAGAGCACTACAAAGGCAAATAATGGGAAAATAAGAGAAGCTTAGGGAATAAAGGATTAAAAAAAGGGCTATTAAAGGATGCAGGCATATTGCAAGAAGAATTCCACATGCAATATGCACAGAAAACAGAGGATAAGATTAGGGCAGGAGGTCACAGTTGCAGTGGGGAGGGGACCAGCTGCAGCCCTGGCACGAGACCCACTGCTGACATGTGTCAGCGTTAACAGCCACTTTGTAGAACAAACACCAAAGGGCATCTCCTGGCTTTTGTCTTGTTCATTCCCATCAGCAGGGCACTTTTCCTGTCAGTGCTTCCGTCCATAATGGCCAAATCCTCCTGCTTAATTAGCTCCTGTAGCACCACCATGGACAGAGCCAGCTGCCCCCCTGGCTCTGGCCCAGCTGGGTGAGAGCTGCTTTTACTGCGGGCGCATTTCCATGCCAGCCCTGACACCCTCCTCCTGACACTGTTTTCCACCCAGAGAGTGCCAGCTTCCTCTGCCAGTGGTCATTCCCCTCACCACCAACCACAGGCTGGTGGCTCCTTTCACTCCCTTGGGACAGATGGCTCCATCGGAGCAGCTTTCAATCCCAAAATAACACATTTGATGGTGATGTTGGCACAGGAGACAGTTGGTGGCTGCTCTTCAAAGCTGACAGCCACCGTCCACTCCCCCAAACCTGCTCCTGCAGGCAGACACCCACCCCTGTCCAAAGCAGAGCCCAGGCAGCTCGGGGGCTGTCCCCAACAGTGCCACTCTGTCACACGTGGCTGGGATGGCCGAGCACCTCTTCCCCCTGCAGCAACAGCGGGGTGTATTTTGTGTTTATTTCCTGGCTCAAATCTTTCCATTTGTTAGGTTTGGCTTGATGCCACGCACAGCTGAAGAGCCAAAAAGCCAAGGGCAGAGGGCTGCTGTTTCACCTTTGATAGATGGGAACTGAAGTTACTCTTGGCAGCTGACTTGAGGCTGCTGTAAAAAAAAAATGGGACCTGGTTGCCACAGGGCCGTGCTCTGCAGGTTCTGGTACCGGGGTTAATTGGGATTACCTGAGCTTGGCTTTAATCAGCGCCAGGAACATATTGTTCTCAGGATTATTTTGCTGAAGTGTATTTAGAAATGTCGTGGTGAGTTTCAGTTATGATCAGAGCAACTACAAGTTCCATGAATGACTTAAAAAAACACCAAAACAAGCCGAACAACAATGAAACAATCTGATCTCTTTGATGTCATCTCCAATTTGCACTGTAAGTACAGAACTGCGCAAAATACTGATGTAAGAAGAGAGTCTGACAAAATCAGGGATTTTAAATCTTTTGGAGTTTTCTTAATTTCAAGAGTTCTAGTGCCTAAAGTTGTTCAGTCTTTTCCTGCCTGTTGTATAAATTTTAGAAACACAGCAAGTGTTTAAGGTACACAGGCGATATTCACAAAGAGCAGCGTGAAGTTTTGTAGATGTTCACATGCTATGAGAAAGAAGTGATAGTGTCATTTAATTTTTATAAGCTGTCTTTTTATCAGAAGACCTCAAAGACAACTCTCAAGCAAAAAAAAAAAAAAATGCAAAAGCAAATTTTTTGATTTACACAGATCAGAAACTGCAGCACCATTGATTTGTGCAGCCTCTCCCACCTTGCTCTTGGAAGAGCTGTGACCACAATGGGTTACTGTGGGGTTGAATTTATTGCTTCAACCATCGCGGCCCCCGGACACCTCCTGGCTACAAAACCTGCACCCCAGCCTCTGTCAAACCTGCTTTGGACCTCAGCTGATGGAATCAGCTCCCCAAAACCCAGTGGAGCCATATCTAGGTCCTCTATATTTCATGCTAATGTATCCCTGCAATTCACCACGTCTGTTCTAAGTGTTTCTTAATATTTTATTATTTCGACGTCAAAGACTGAAGAATTTTCTGGCTTTGTATAATTTCTCAGATGCCTGAGAACACCAAAACATTCCATTTTAATTCCTCTTTCTAATGGATAAGCATTTAAACCCATTCCCAATCAGTTAGCCTTACTTTGAGGGCCAATCTCTGAATAAGTAGACTGTGACAGAAACGAGCTCTGCGATCTAAGTGCCACAAATGCCTCTGGGCAGATTTAGACTTAATGACAGACGAACCCAGCTCCAGCCAAATCCATGGCAGCCTGTTTTCATCTCAGCACTCAGCAGGAATGAACTCCCACTGGAATCTGGGGTGGGGGTGGGACTCGGTTTTTCCACTCTTGGAGAAGAAAGAGGTGAAAAGTCCAGAATGCTGAAGTCTCTTGGGAGTTAAAGTCTACCTTCCAGCAGGTATCTTTATGATCTTTCCTCCACAAGGTCTAAAACTGTTGTATGGAAGTGGCAGATCCTGGGACAGGTGACAGGGATGTGTGGCAGTATGCAGTGGAGATGTGAGGGGAGAATAACTGATCTCTAGTCTCCCACATACCTTGTTAATCCTGAACTCCAAACTGATGTTGGAAATGGGCCACTGACCCCAGCAGGCCCTGACGTGTTAGAAAATCCTCGTGTGACCCCAAGAGCCTGAACCACACAGGCAGCCCTGTCAGGAACCTGCTTGCCCACAGTTCCAGACTGTCCATAATTCAGGGTTTTATGTTCTGTGTTCTCTTTTGCAATGGTTTTCTGGTATATGGGCCCAGAGGGCTGATCTAACATCTCCTACACTGATATCTTGAAGGAAGCACAGTCCTGAGAGGACACATGCAGACAACAGGCTCATAAATGTGATTTTCTGGGTGAGGAAGAGCCCTCAGTTTAACCAGTAGGTATGAGGTGCCCATTTCCCCTGCATATAGTAAATGATGCAATTTTGCAGACATTATTCACATTTCAAAATTCAACAAATTCAATGAATGTTGATATTGTCAATCTTCTCCTCAGTGCTTTGATTTATGATTAATGGCAATAAAGTCCATGGTACAGGGGTAAGAACCAGATCTACCCTGGCTAATAAAAGTCTACCACGATCCACTGGGTTTTAGCATCCTGATTTAGCATCCTGATTTATTCCCCAGGTTGGTTTGATCACAAATTCCGTGCTCAGTCAAGGCACTGGACAGCAGTTGCCAGAGGAAGCCTGTGCTTGTCAACTCACTCCACCATGAGCTCAGCAGCAATTCTTTCCAGCTGGAAAAATCTGAATTGTTTCCAAACATTTTCCTTCCTGAAATATTAGATGCAATATAAAAAGTTTACTTTGCCGAGCAAGCTTGGTTTTCTCAAATCTATCCATTTCCCTTCTGCAGGTCTTCCCTCTCTCTCACAGGACAGGAAAGGTTAACCCAGAAAGCAGATTCACCCCAGGCAAAGTGGGCTGAGCGAGCAACTGAGAGGTGTAGTTAAAAAATGATGAGTGGTTCAGGTGTGCACATTAGAAATGAGCATTGTGATACATCCAGATAAATAACAGTAATAGTGGAAACAGTAACAACAACAACAACAATAATAATGAAATAACTCCATAAATTACTCTTGCTTCTCCCCCAGCTGTTTCACAAATGACCTTGCCTGTGACTGGAAGCAATTTCCCTCTATCTCCAATTCCCCTTTGGCTCCTGATGCCGACATCATATCCAGGTTTTCCGGATATATTGGATTTTTTACCAGCTGTCGCAGGACAGCATCCGGATTTTGCCTTGGGCTGCACATGTGTGTTAGGTAAACCCTGCACACCCAGAGAGATGCCAGCGTGATTGAGGAGAAACTGGACCCAGCCCAGCATGAATTATTCCTTTGGAGATGGAGATTAATTTCACCTCGCTCCAGCCACCTTTGAACTCACATTTTAGACTGGCAGGATTTGACAGGTAAGGTCAAATGACAGCAAATGATGCTCCGGTAAAATGCTGCCTGCTTTGGGAAGGCTGTGGAAAGCTGTTATTCCTTTCCACATGGCAAACCTCTGGAATGTTGTGTGTGTCCTCCTGCACAAGCAAGATGTTGAGAAGTTTGAGTGAGGGACATGGAGGTGGTCTGGGGTCTACCAGCCTGGGGGATGTGATGCATGAGGAGAGCCTGGAAGAGTTTTTGAGAAGGCCAAGGGGGATCAAAATGACTTTTTTTAACCCTCAAGTAGGGGAAAATAGAGATGAGGATCCAAACTGCTGAGCAGGGCACAGCGGATGGACATGAAACAGCAGTTAGAGAGTGAAGGGAGGGAAATTCCCACCTGAAAAAGGAAACTGGTTTTGCCATGACAGTGGTGGAGCATGGGAACAGAGCGTCTGAGAGGCTGTGAAACCCCACAGAATCATGGACTGGTTTGGGATTAGCGGGGATTTCTCAAGACCTTCTTGCCCAACCCCTTTTTTAAAGTGGGGTCAGCGACAACAGGACCCAGGACCATGTCCAGATGGGTTCTGAATATTTCTGAACATAGAGGCTCCACAACCTCTTGAGGCAGCTGTACCAATGTTCACCCACAATGTTCAACCAACAATCCATCGCTGAACATTTTCAGAATTGCATTAAAGCCTTGAGAAGCCTGGTCTGGAATAGAGCCTGCACTGCTCTGGGCACGATTTTGGGAGCAGACAATCTAAGAGTCACTTCCAACCCAAAGAGTTTCATGAGTCTCCAAATGATGACCACAGATGTGCCAAGGCTCCAGCTTTATGAATTCAAAAGTCCATTAGATAAGATAGACTCCAGCTAAAGTAAGATAAGGGGTTTTATTGCTATGAAAAACCACAAAATGTGGAGTCAGGGGATTCCTCTACACTCATTCCTGGCAGCAGCAGATCAAGAATTAGCTCTGTTTCCCAAATTTCACTCCTGCCATTTCCCCATCATCACCTTGATTCTTAACTTTCCGTCCTACTTTTTCTATCAGTTTAAGTTCATGAGCTCCAACTTCCTATGTGCCTTTTAGCCGTAAGTGCACGGTATTATTTTTTAAAACCAGAAATGGATGGGAAACATGTGCAAAGTAAAAGAATAATGCAGAGCAGACAGCTGGAGTCCTGCATCTGACGTGTGTCCCACTGTGAGGAACCACCTGGAGGTGGTTTAAGGTACACGACCCTAAATTTGTGCACATGTCCAGGGTAAGGCTGGGTGAACACCTGGGTTTGGACTCACCACGACCCAAAAGCACCATAAAATGGGATTACTGTGAAAGATTCTGGTAAGTCTTAACCATGAAAAAGCTTAACTTCTACTTAAAAGCTCTTAATTTTGTCCCTGCTGCCAGCTGCCCTTGGAAGAGTGACCCTGGTGGCCCACACTGTTCTTGTTTGCATCAGTACCAGGGTGTTTCCCCAGAAACATTGATAGAACCATTCTTCGAGTTATTGACTGTTTCCCTCCAGAACAGTTTGGGTTGAAAGGTTAAAGATTCACTTTTTCCACTCACTGCCATGGGCAGGGACACCTCCCACTGTCCCAGGGCGCTCCAAGCCTTGTCCAGCCTGGTCTTGGGCACTTCCAGGGATCCAGGGTCAGCCACAGCTGCTCTGGACAACCTCTGCCAGGGTCCCACCACCCTCACAGGGAGGAATTTCTTCCCAATACCTCATCTAAATCTCTCCTCTTTCAGTTTAAAGCCATTTCCCCATATCCCATCACTCCAGTCCCTTGTCCCAAGTCCCTCTCCAGCTCTCCTGGAGCCCATTCAGGCACTGAAAAGAGCTCTAAGATCTCCCTGGAGCCTTCTCATCTCCAGACTGAACCACCCCAACTCTCTCAGCTTGTCCTTGTAGAAAGGTGGAGGTAATATTCCGTTTTTCTGAGAAATTTTAAAACAAGGACAAGAAATTATACTAACCCCACATCTTGTTCGAGCTGTGAATGTAATCACTCCCAAAGAATAAGCAATTTAAAAAATATATATTTAGGTACCTACTTGGGAGAGAATAGAAATGAAATTCAGAGAAGCTCATTATCACAAGTATATTGACACTAAGGCAGAATTACACACATCTGCTGAAGACAAAGCCACTGCATTGATTCTTTTTCCATTTCCTAGGCATTTAGCAGCTATTTAACCTTCCTTGCTGAGAGGATAATACCTGGAATTTGCATCATTTCTGTGTCTGTCCAGTACAGTTTGCGGTAGAGGGACTGATTTTTCAGCACCAAGAGCACTGAGGTAACAGTGGGCCTTCAGTAAGTGCTTCAACAGCTGCTCTTAGAGCTACTTCGGAATTTCTGTGCAATAAATAGCATATTTTCCCTGAAAGCAAAAGCCTCCTCATTTCCATGCTCATTCAGCCTCAAGGTTTTCCACCCATGCTGGTCAGTTTTACACCCAGCACTGGTGCCCTGAGTTACCCAGCAAAACCTCTTTTGAAATGCAAAAGTTGGTAACTGAAATAATTAAAAATATATAAAAAAAAAAGATGAATACTGCTGGCTGAAGGTCTCTTCCAACGTGCGCTGCAGAGTGAAACACTTCCAGGGAAGGATAAAAATACCCATCAATTCTCTTAATTATGTCAGCATCAGGGGTCTTGCTGAGATGAGGCTTTGTTGCTCGTGTTGTTGTAGCATCCTTGGTGATGCTACATTTCTTTTGGAGATGGTGCCAGAAGAAAAGAGTGAAGGAGAGCGAGACAGGGACAGTCATTCTTGTTTTACACTGGGAGACTCAAGGGGTGAATTTATTAAAGGCTTCTGCAAAGGGTCACCAAAATGTCTTTCAGGCTGAGAACAGAGTCCAGACGTCTTGGGTCTCTTCAGAGCACAGCTACAGGCTGTTTGTCCTTGGCACCAATCTGGTAAAGCTTCTTTGCTCTATTTTTGCTCAAGCCAGACAGAAAATTCCCTCTTTTGCAGCCTGAAGCCTCCATACAATACATGGAAGTGTCTGACAACAGCCACAACACACAGACTGCTCCCCATCACAACCTCAGCAACAGCATCACCCCATCTCAAAGTCCTCTGCAGGAAAAAACAGCTCTGCCCCCACACTGTGACCCTCTGAGGTTTTAGGAGGCCTGGAATAGCAGAGGAAGGGTTTCTAAATGATTCAGTGCTAATCCTACCCTTAAATGTGAGCTGCAATTGCATTAGTGCTGGTAATTTTTTCCCCCTCTTTATAGTCATTGTTCTCTGTGCAGCCTGGAATTTGATCTCCCAGTTTTGATCAGAAATTGGCTACTAATTCATCTTTGCAAAAACTACTGGGTTTCCCCCCACCTTTTTTTTTTTTTTCCTTTTAATGTAACCTGAGAGGCATCTCATCTCACAGCAACAAAATTTTACTGGAATTTGAGTTATAACAACCTACTTCTTCAGAACTGTACTAAAAATCTGATTATTTTCTCCTTTATCAGAATAGTTTGAGCAACTACATTCAGAAAAATACTTAGTGTGAACCTTGATGCAAACCCAGGCATTCATTTTCTACATCTACTCAAATGTGACACACCAGCCCTAGAGCAGAATGAGGGTTCATGTGGCATCAAGAAAACTGTTTGGCCAAACATCAACATTTCACTTGACCACATCCCACCATAACATCATTATTTTGAAGTGATACCACAAGTAGTTCCTATTTAATTTGTGGGTGTGATAATACTCAAACCAAGATATGAAATATTCAGAAAACAGACGTTTCTCAAACAGAAATGTCAGACTTAGGGATGAAACAGTTGAAGGAATTGAAGAAATGAGACATGTCAAGGAGCCTAACCCCCAAAAACCTTCAATTTTTCAAATTGATTTCCGCCCTCTCAAAACACTGTTGTGCACAAATAGCATTGACAGAAAAACACTACAGCCAAAGAAAATTGCAACATGGATGATGAAGCCTGACGTTTCAAAACATTAAAAAATGTGATTTCTGTAATTCCTAAGTTCCCAGGAACAAGATTTTTTATGTTTATGACAAAATTGATGGCAGTTATGCCTCACACAAAAGAAATAATTGAGAGGATGGAATGGTTCCATTCCAAGTGGCTGCTTTCAGTGCAGCGCTTGAAAACGAAAAGAGACCCATGGAGACAGAACAGCAAAATTATTACACGGCGATGGAAGTGCATCCAAGCGGTTCTTGCTGTTAAAACCTTCATAATGGAATGAAAACATTACATTCCGAGTGAAGCTTTCCACACTCCAGGGCAGCATTCCCACTCCCAGGCCCTTTCCCTGTGTGTGCGGGTTAAGGTGCTGCTCTTCTGTTTGCTGGGATGCACAAAGGGTTTTCTGCAGGGGAAGCAGCAGAAGGGCACCACAGCTGATGCCTGAGAATTTCAGCTTTTATATTTTCAGATTCTGCACTGCTTTACTGTGTAACTCTTAAGCTCCATGGCCTGTCAGCTGTTGCTCTCCTGTTTTATTCAGACAGAACAATTCCTCTCTAGGCCTCAAGCTCAAGGACACCCGACTGTCTCAGGCCCTGGGAGATGTAAACAACAGTGAATTGGTGGGAGCAAAGTTGGGGTGAATGACTTCATTACCTGAAGCTGTATTTGGAGGATTAACCCCGGTATGTAAATGGACCAACCTTATAACTCCATGAAAAACTCGTGGCCATTGCCCAGCTTGGGTGTGGCCCCTCAGAGGCTTTGCCTGCCCAAGGTGTACCTAGTGAAGGCCTTTAATAAATACCCGCTTTCATTCTCCTAATCTTGTCTGGCCTCTGTTTCAGGTCGCCACTCCAAGGCATCACAGCCTCCCAAACACCTCTGCCAGGGCACTGTGGGACACAACCACCCACCCCAGGGACCACCCACCCTGCCCAAGGGCGCAGCTCAGTCCTGGCACCACGTCCAGCGTGTCACAGCCACCCAAGGATTCCCTCCAGGCAAGCACATCCCAAAGGGCATCACCCAGAGGGACAATTGCTCCAGGCCCCACAGCCACGAGTGACAAGGGCAGTGTGGAGGTGGTTTATTCTGAGCCCACACAGGCCAGCTCAGGTGACTGATTCTTCTCCCACTCTTGCACATGGCTGCATTCTCACTCCTGTTAGTGTGAAAAACAACCTCGTGCTGCCACTGGAGGGGAACAGCTCTTTTGTGAAGCCTCCCGTGGCCTCCCAGGCTCCCAGAGACTGGAGAGCGCAGAAAAAAGGATGGGTTTGGGGAAATGAAAGCACCCACATTTCCTTTCCCAAGGGGTACCTGGCTGAGAGCAGAGCAGGGTGGAAGAGGTCAAAAAATCCCTATGCTAGGGCAGGATGGCAAACAGAGAGAGAAAGAGGCCAAGAGGCTGTGCTGGGGTAGCCTGTGATCCTTGCAGCTCCTCAGCAGGGCTGATTTTCCTGCATCCTGCCCAGGCTCCAGGGAATGAAATGGTGCAGTGTCCATTCCATTCTGCTCCAGCAAGCTGCAGAAACTTAATTTAATACGTTTCTCTTTCTGCACCTGCCTTTCCCTCTTTGTTCTCACCGAGAAGTTATCACAAGGGCAAGGGAGGGTTTTGCACAGAGTGGTGCTCTCATGCAGCCTTGAGAACTGTTCCACCTGGGAACCTGAATCTTACAATTTCTAGTCCACTGTGCCATGCCACAGTTTGAGAGGGTGATAAAGAAGTGCAGATCTCAAGGAGAGAGATTTTGTGTTGAAGTTAGTGCATCTGAGGCTGGTTTATCCTCGCTTTTATTTTTTCTTTCCAACTGACTCACTTTCCACCTTGTCCACATCCCCTTGTTCTTGCTGGGCAGGCAATCCCAGTCTGGGCAGTTTTCACACCAAATAACCACACATCAAGAATGAGAACACAGTTCCTGAAGCACAGACTGGTTTTTGTGTCAGGCAGCTCCTGCAGCTCCTCACCAAGGCACAGATTGGAAATTCTCCATTGTCCCAGTCTCAATTATTATAAAAAAGTAGTAGAGAGAAGGCAAATTCTGATAACGGAGTCAGGAGAGCAGAAAAATTAGCTGCTCTGAGTGATTCATCATCTCAGACCACTGATGTAATCCTTCCCAAATTCAATTACAGCTAATTAAAACCAATTCTCTCATTTGAGTTGATCACTTGTGGTTCCAAGTTCCAGTTAAATCCTGCTGTAACAGCGACCATAAAATCAAACACTCCGAGGAAAACTGCAAGGTCTGCTCTTGATGCCCCCAGGGTTAAACCATGACACGCTGAGCTGGCAGCCTGCTGGCACATGGGTTGGAATAAAGAAAGATGGAATTACAGTCCTGAGTATCCCAGTCCCTCTCCTTTTGCTCTCCCCGTGCCCCCAGCTGAGGTCAGCGTGCTTGGGAGAAGCAGCCCTGCAGAAACTCCTGCTGCACTTCACACACAACTCCACACAGAATCGCATTATCCCATCTGTAAATGAGTGCTATTCTGGAAAGGGTTTTAAAAGCCCAGCATTCCTCTTCCCTGCCTTGAGTGGCACCAGATCTCACCCAGCTGTAGGCGTTAGACATCCATATTCTGCTACCATTCACTGCACAACAGCTCAGGAAGCAGCTACAAGGCATAAAGCACCTTCCTCTGCTTCCTGCCCCGTGGCCACAAGTGCTTAACTCCTGGGAGTCTCTATTAGCAATTCTTTTATTGTGTTATGTGGATAATAAACCAACTACTCACACGGCTTCTACTGACAAGAGCAGCTACAGGACTTGCAGTAGCAAAACAAAGCTGCCGTTGGCCTTCAAGCTGCCAAGATCAACACAAGGCAGAACAGCAGTGACAGGAAATATATCATGGAAGGACACGGTTCAGGAGGGAAAACAGTATTCTGGTGTTTTCACTTTCAATCCAAGCAAGGCTCGCTAATGACTGACCTTATTAAAATTTTGGAAAATGGATGTGTCTTCAGGACAGAGGCCAGTGATTGTTTTCTGGATGTATCAGGTCACAGAAATGCTTCTAAAAATGTGATTTTCCCAGGAGGAGTTATTGTTCTCTGACATCCCTTCTTGAAGGGATCAGAATATGCTAAGAGACAAGCAGAGTGGATCTCCAGACCAAGGAAATAACACTTCACAGGAGAAATTTCCTCTGGCTCTTGCAGAGAACAATTAAGCCATGTTGCACATGATGTAATTATACACATTTTTACCACCTTTTGTGTCTTAATCACTATTACAGTATGCTTGGCAAGGCATCACTCAGCAGCTCACAATCGCAGCCTTTGACTGCATTATTTCATTCATTAAATTATGAAAGCAGCCAAAGAAAGCTGCAAACACAGGCTCTGATTTCTGGCCAGCCACAGCCCTCCAAGCACACCCAGCTGACTGGAGAGGCAGGACTATTTACTCATTTTAAATGAATTGCCCTCAATTAGGCTGCACAGCATCTTTTTGGCATGCTTCTACAACAGCTGAGAAAATGCAAGTATCAGTCCCTGGGTAGATGCTTAGATACTTTCTTCTTCTTTTTTTTTTTTCTTCTTCTTGTTGTTGTTGCTGTTGTTTTGAGATGGGAAGAGAAGGTTCCTCCACACTCATACAACATGCTGTATTGGCTTCATCCTGAAGGAGGGAACAGAAGTAGTTTGCAAGTTTATTAAAAAAGAGGAAATAAAAATATTCTTTGTGATTTTTTACATCTTCTGTCCATGTTGTCCTGCTCCAAGAAAGGCTCAGCTTTGAGCCTCCCAGGTCTGGCAGAGGTTTGCTGTCAGGGGTTCCTCTCCCACACAGGATCTCCTGAGCCTGGAAATGGAGTTGGCTTTCTGCACCCGCCCTGCACACTGCACTTTTCACACATTTTCACAAAACTTGGAGGAATGCTGAAGATTTCAGGTGGCTTTCCTGCATCATCTTCCAAATCATGTCATCCTAGCAAGGATATTAAGGATTAACAGATAGAAAATGGGGGAAAAAAACTCACAAAAAACATTAATAAGACAGATGGAGAAGGACTTTTTAAAAGGACATGGAAAAACGGCTTTAAACTGAAGTGGGCAGGTTTTGATTTGAGGAAGAAATTCTTCCCTGTCAGGGTAGGAAGGCCCTGGCACAGAGAAGCTGTGGCTGCCCCTGGATCCCTGGAAGTGTCCAAAGCCAGGTTGGATGGGGTTTGGAGCAACCTGGGACAGTGGAAGGTGCCCATGGGTGAATTTCAGATCCCTTCCAACCCAAACCATTCTGTGATTAAGAAAACATTACCTTTCCCAAATTATATTTAAAATGTTGTTGAATAAAAATAGAATAGAATAGAATAGAATAGAATAGAATAGAATAGAATAGAATAGAATAGAATAGAATAGAATAGAATAGAATAGAATAGAATAGAATAGAATAGAATAGAATAGAATAGAATAGAATAGAATAGAATAGAATAGAATAGAATAGAATAGAATAGAATAGAATAGAATAGAATAGAATAGAATAGAATAGAATAGAATAGAATAGAATAGAATAGAATAGAATAGAATAGAATAGAATAGAATAGAATAGAATAGAATAGAATAGAATAGAATAGAATAGAATAGAATAGAATAGAATAGAATAGAATAGAATAGAATAGAATAGAATAGAATAGAATAGAATAGAATAGAATAGAATAGAATAGAATAGAATAGAATAGAATAGAATAGAATAGAATAGAATAGAATAGAATAGAATAGAATAGAATAGAATAGAATAGAATAGAATAGAATAGAATAGAATAGAATAGAATAGAATAGAATAGAATAGAATAGAATAGAATAGAATAGAATAGAATAGAATAGAATAGAATAGAATAGAATAGAATAGAATAGAATAGAATAGAATAGAATCAGTTGAAGATGATTTACAATGATCATCTAATCCAACTGACCCATGCAGGGCTGATGAAAACTCATGTTAAGGTCATTGTCCAAATGCTTCTTAAACCCTGACAGTCTTGGAGCACCAACCACCTCTCTAGGAAGCCTGTTCCAGTGTTTGACAACCCTCTCCGTAAAGAAATGCTGCCTCCTGTTCCATCTAAGCCTCCCCTGGCACAGCTTTGAAGGAGAAATTGTTACTTTTTTACTACAGGAATCATAATTCTCTCAAAACACTTGACAGTCCCTGGCACATAAGGCCAGATCAGCTTTTCTCCTGGAATCAGACTCATTCCTCCATCTTCACTTTGATGTCAATTTATTGTGGTGATGAAAAAAAAAAAAGGCAATGGAAAGAAATTCAGTCGATGCCTGTGCGCTACATAAAGCATTGAGAAAATGAGTCTGAGCCAGAAATATTTTAGTTCTGGAGCACAACGAAGGAGAAGGGGGAACCTGGCTGCATTTTGCCTACAAAGTAGATACAATAATCTTACCAAGAGCCCTGGCAGTGGTGAGGTTAGAGGAGATACAACCTGAATTTAACAACACATTAAGATTCTATGGCTAAACCTTTCACCAGCTTGGTGGTATTACAAATATCAAAAATACCAAAATGCCATATTTTCAGGTTTTAGGGAGCAACCCCAGCTGACACCTGATTTGTGACCTAGGAAACAGGAATTAAAAAAAGAGCCCACACCTTCTGTAACAGCATTTTACACCTCTCCACCATTTTGGTTGTTCAGTAGTTTCCACTTTCCCTCTTTTTGCATATTCAACCAGGTAAGTGCAGGTCCTCTCATTTTATATTGCACCCCAAAGCTGGCTGCTTCTTCCACTCTCCACATCCTCAAGTCTTCATGGAAAGCTTCCTCTGCTCCTCCCTCCCAGAAGATGTTTTCATAGCAGAAAATCGAATCACAAAATTATTCCACTCTTGCTTCCAAAGTGTGCTTAAGTATGGTATAAATTCACTTCCCAGTAAACAAAGAGGGCACCATCACTGATGTGAACTATAAATGTTTAGACTCAGCTTGGTTCTGAGATTGATTGCCAAAACACAGAGATGCTTGTAAATAAGAAAATATAACAAACGCTTCTTAATAAATAGTTGGGGGAAAAAATATCTGCAGTTACTGGTCTGTTAACACTCTACAAGTGATTGATTATGGACTTATGATAATGGTTCATTTTAAGAGGGATGCACAGGGATGTAAATCAGCTTTAATTAAAAGATGATATGAAAAATCACTTGTTGAAATATGAGTTCGTGAATAAAATTCAGTGATAAATTACATGGTTGATTTAATTGGAGAGAAAGCGCTCTACCATGCTTAATTCAGCTCTATTTATTTTCACATAAATGTATGCACTGAAAGCATTTTAAGGGTAACTCTGGTATGATTTAAGGAAAGAGAAGTCTCAGTCTGTGGTTCAGACAATATGGGGTGATTTACAGGACTTAAATAGTGCTGAGGAAGCACATCTAAAATACAGCAGTGTGTTCTGAAGGATTCTCATTTTAGCAGTGGTACAGAATTTCTAAAAGGCAACTCTTCTGTTTAAACATTTGGGCTTTAGGAAGTCTGGAAACACCAAGAGGTGTTTTTGGTGGGTTTTTATTGGATTTTTTTTCCTTAACCTTAATCCTACTGCTGTGCTAAAAGAGAACAACCCCAAGCTCTCAGAGAAGCCGAAAACCCTCTCAGTAAAGAAATGCTTCCTCCTGTTCCCTCTAAGCCTCCCCTGGCACAGCTTTGAGGGAGAAATTGTTACTTTTCCTCTAAAAGAATCATAATTCTCTCAAACACTTGACAGTCCCTGGCACATGTGGCCAGAGTAGCTCTTCTCCTGGAATAATTTCGAGATGTAAGTTGGAGGACACACGATACAGAGGCCTGTCTCTACTGATTACAGAAATCCTTGAATGAACCAGACCCAGCCTTCCCTCCCAAAGGAGCTGATTTTTGCCTCTGCTAGAGGGCCTGGGAATTAACCAGCATGGTCAATCACAGACCACAGAAAGCAGGGAGTTGAGCTGGTTGACAGGGTAGACTTGTCCCTCATTAGCATGGCAGACTCTGGAGTGATTTTTTCAACAAAAAAAGTAAATAAGACATCAGGGATCGAGTGGCCCTGTTGTAACAGAAGGGATTCTTGTTTTTTGAAATATGTACAATACCTATTTTCTGCAAGTCAGTCCTCCTGGGATAAGTGGGCATCTAGGACCCGTCATTTTGCCATCCATATATTTCATACTAAACACAGTTTTTCAGTTCGTTCTGTTCTGAGTCTGATACCCCAAAAATATTCCTGAGAAAGTATGCAGTCCAATAATGTGGGTAAATAAATCTTTACATGCTTGGGCAGGAGTGTTTTTGTGCTTGATTTCTATTGCCATAGCAATTTGCAGTGGGATGCTTGGGACTGAAAAACAACACTGGCTCAGCAGAGGAGCCACCACAGTAAATTGCAATGAAAGAGCTGCAATGTCAGTCTCCAAAAGTAAAAACATATCAGCACCTTGTATCAACATGCTCACAGCCTGACAGAGTTCAAGGAGTGCTTGGAAAATGCTCTCAGGCCCAGGGTGGGATTGTTGGGGTGTCTGTACAGGGACGGGAGTTGGACTCCATGATCCTGATGGATCCCTTCCAACTCAGCTTGTTCTGTGACTCTGTGACTCTTACTTCTGCAGCAAGCTTAGGGTCTTCCTTTAGGTTCTCCGTAAAATATGTGGCTGCCCCTGGATCCCTGGAAGTGTCCAAGGCCAGGCTGCACAGGGCTTAGAGCAGCCTGGGACGGTGGGAGGTGTGGGAGGTGTCCCTGCCTATGGCAGGGGATTGGAATGATGGTCTTTCAAGTCTCTTGCAACTCAAACCATTCCAGGATTCTATGATTTATTTTACTTGCTTTGGAAATATTTGCATCTGCGCCTTTATGCTCAAAAAGTACAAAAAAGGCATTTGGAGTTCAACTTTCAGATGTAAGTCCACAATTTGGAGTGCCAGGAGGGCAGAGGGAGGAAGGAGATGCTCTTCATGGGCCCTTCCAACCCAAACCATTCTGGGATTCCTTTAGCTTTCTGTGGAACATCCTGTTTAGTTGTTGAATTGTTTGGTCTGGCCAAAGATGGGTAAGAAAACTAAAATGTGAGCCAAGAAGGTTCAATTTAATTGATTTTCACTCCTCTTAAGCTGGATAGTAGGCTCCAGCTGCTCAGTTATATTTCACTGGATCCCAACTATTCTCCCAGGCTTCCATTTCCAGGAAATGGGGAGGCTGGCACCTCCAGGAAGTGCCTCATGCCACCTTTCTGAGGCACTACCCTGGAACAGATGGCACAAAGCATTCACCCGATCCCACCTTCCTCCTGCACTGGCAAGGCAACCCAGAAATTCAGCACCTTGCTCCAAATCAGATGATTCCTGTTGCAGGAAGAAATCCATTCGGCTCCCTAAGTCCCCTGCTGAACTGCGACGTCCTCAACCCACTGGATTCACTTGGCAGGGAAAATGCAGCACCTGCACAGTTCTTAGGTCTTGCCTTTGGGGTAGAAGCTCCTGCAATAAAAGCCCTCTTGATTTGAAGGCAGGCTGGTTTGGGTACAGATCTCATGGACATGCAGAAAAGCCCATTATTAATCCTCCCAGCATACTCATGAGAAAGGGATTATGAAGTACTTGAGCACAATAAAATTATAACTCTGTTAAACCCACCTGGCTCCAGGATCCCTTCTGAAGCAGTACTGAAGACAGTAATAAATTTAGCTGGGGGCTGATTTCACCGCAAGGGGAACAAAATGCCACGTGTAGGGAGTAACTGGGACCCCTCACTTGCACATCAGGAAGGGACAGAGGAGCCACAACCCTGCTGTTTGATTTACAACAGCCATTTTGACATTTTACAGTTGTGAGGAGAGTCAGAAAAATACTTGAGCAGGATGTGACAATGGCAAGAGACAAATTTCCTATAATTATGTATTTTACTATTTTGTTTTCCAATATATGCATTTATTCTAGAGTATCCTACTGTTTAGAGAGCCCAAAAATGCTGCCAGTCAAAATGAAAAAGGACAGAGTGGATCAAATTCAACCCTGGGTCGATACTGCTGGAACAAGCAGTTGTTTTGAATGACTACAAGTGGAGAGAAAAATAGGAAAAAACCAAAGAAGTTGGACGGAAATTGAACTCAGCTTGCTGATAAAGGGTTCATTGAGGTCTTTAAATCATTATTGAGGATCTCCTTACTTGTGTCCTCCCACTTGTTCTGCACTCCTCTGTGTACTGAGGGGTTTTATGTTCCAAGCATCTCCAGTTCCCTGCGCTGCTTCCCCGGAGCTGGCTGGGCCAGAATCTGAACTGATTCTTCTCCAGTGACCAGCTGAACTCAGGGAACTGCAGTACAGCTGAACTGTATTTTTCAGGCATTATTCAAACACTTCCAGCGAGACTTTCCTTTACAAGACCTGATTTAAATCAAGAAATCTTTGGTTTTGGTAGTGTTGCATCATTAAATTAGGCAATTACTCTTGTAAATCTGTCAGGGATCTAAGTAATTATCTAATTTAGAGCAGTTAAAATAAAAAAGGCAGGAAAATTCCGCTCTCTGGGGTGCATTGCTTAGAGGAATTAACCTTGGGGATGGGGATGTGCTGATGGAATCTGTTCCATGGGGTGAGGCGGGTCAGCAGGGAAATATCCATGAATATATGGCCAACTTGAAATGAGTGATCCTTCAGCTGCAGTCATCCTCCTTTCCTGTCCCAGTTGCACCAAATTAGAAAGTTTATTGCACGGAATCAAATTCCTGCCTTCAGCTGTCTAGACAAATGTTATGGGGAAGACAAAACCAGACTGAAAGGACAAGAGGCAATGGACACAAACTGCACCATGGGGAATTTGGGGAGGAATAAGCAACAGCTTTTTTTTCAGTGTGGGGCTGCTGCAGCACTGGGACAGGTGCCTGGAATGTCTGTGGAATCCCTGTCCTTGAGGATTTTCAGCACTCAGCTAATAAAATCCTCGGGCCATATGATCTGACTGGGAAGTGTATCCTGCTGGAAACCAAGGCTGGACCCGGCAGCTCCAGAGATTCCAACCTAAATGGCTTTGCCATTCGAACAAGCAGAGACACAGCTCTGTAATTCTGTTATTCTGTAATTCTGTACTTCTTACAACCTTGAGAAGCAGAGGCAAGGTTGATCCAAGCAAGAACCTTCACTGTGCCAAGCTGAAACCACAGGAACAGGATCTCTGTTGCTGGCACTGTGGAAATCCTTCAGCATCTGAGATGAAGCTAATGTGGAACCAGAATTTATCAAAACCAAGGGTAGAGCAATTCTTCAGTGACATTTTCAGAGAATCACAGAATGGTTTGGGTTGGAAGTGACCTTAAAGACCATCTTGTTCCACCTCCTGCCATGGGCAGGGACACCTTCCACTACCCCAGGTGTTCCAACATGGTCTTGGAGACATCCAGGGATCCAGGGGCAGCCACAGCTTCTCTGGGAACCTGTGCCAGGGCTTCAGCAGCCTCACAGAGAAGAATTTCTTCCTAATATCTCCCAAATATCTCTTCATAATATCCTCATCTAACCCTGCACTCCTCCAATTTAATGCCGTTCCCCCCTTTCCTGTCCTTACATGCCCCTGTGAAATTTTAGGCTTTATTATCATGCTTTCAAATAACTAGAAAATAGGGAAAAAAATAACCACAAGCATTTTAGAGCAACTTGCACAGGCAAATACCCTTCTCCTTATTCCCCTCCTCTGTGGGGTGTTCGGTCAGCAACTCCTGGGTTCAAATCTTGCTGCAAAACCAGCATCTGACATCCCTGAGAGCTTGTCTTTGACAGCAGAGCTGCTGCTGCTGCAGAAGCTGCCTTCTCCCCCCATCCATCACGGCAGCACCAGCCCCAGAGCTCCACGCTGGCAGCCACACATATTCCAAAGTGTCCCTATTTTTCACAAAGCAGATGCATGGTTTCCCAGCCAGCTCTACTTGAGAGAGTCCCTATTCCTCCCTCCATCTGCTCCCCGGGCCTACACAGGCAACAAACTGTGCAACCTTGTATGAGGAGCTTGGCTTGGTGCCTCCACCAAAAAAAAAATAAAAAAGAAAAAAAAAAGAAAAACCTCCTCCACTTCAGATACTTTTAGTATCTATAATTAGCTTCCCTCAAAAAAACCATGAACATAAAACTGTAGATATTTTTGATAAAGCTTGAGTGATGATCCTAAAGAGAGCACAGGAATATCTTAGAGCCACAAATGTTTCAAAGCTTCCTTCTGGATGTTTGTAATTTATAACAGGCTTCTAATATGGAAGGCATGCCTTCAGTAGGAAGGGAAACAGGTTGAGAAATGCTTTGCTAGGGCTGCTGGAAAGGCAGGACACAATTTCCATTGGAATTTTACCTTCCTATTCCCCCCCAGTGAAAAATTTTAATGTTTCTCCAGAAGAGCAAATTCCAATACCTTTGATGGCTGGGCAGACCTCAAGGTCTTCATTCAAATGAGATGAACATGTGAAGTAGGAACAGCCCTTAGGCACAATACATTTAAATCCAAATTTTAAATACCTTTGAATTTTGAAAGTGATTCAAGGTTCAGGGACAGTCTGTAACAGGAGGGAAGAACAAAGCTGACATTGGAGACAACACAAGTTTGATATCATACAAAATCAATGCTCTTAACAGCAAAACATTGTGCATTGTGGATTAACTGTAGGGGAAACATTTTGCCTTATTTCTTCTTCAGAATCTCTATTGAAAACAATTTTTACTTTCCCCTGCAATTTCACTTCATTTCAATTGAATGTTCCTGTTGCAATCAGTCCCTGCTCCATTTCCCAACCCAACGTCACTCCCGTGAATGTTTTCACTGAACAATCCTGTACCACAAACAAAACCTCCCCGCACATCTGGAAGGGGAAGCAGAGGCTCTAACAATTAGACATGATCGTTAAACAACATCACGCTAATGAGAGCAATTGTTCAAAAAAAGGAAGAGCATTGTTAGAGGGGAATAAACACCCCGGGAAACAGAGCAATCAAAAGAAGTGACACTCACGTTAGCAACAACTGTAACCTTACTGTCATGCTGGAGTAAATAGATATTTGCTCATGCATAAACATTAGAAGGGAAACGTGCCTCAATAAATAAAGTATTAAACTTTGAGAACCCTCACAAACAACAGGAGAAAACAAAGAGGCCACAGACACCTCTTTGGAAGCACGTGAGCACTGGTGTTCTCCGGCCTCTCCCACAGCCCGCTCCTGGGAAGCCTCTGTCCCTGGAAGCTTCAGCTCCATGAGGATTTCTCTCACTTAAAATGTGGGGGAAATGACTGGTGAAATGCTAACATCCAAGCCAGGTACCTCTTTTTGAGGCTCACCTGTGCAACAAACCTCGCATGGCGCAGGCTGCTGCAGGAGAGATGGGGACGAGCTGTAAATTCTAGTCCAGCTCAAATAATGTGCCCTTCATGGGTCTCATGAAACTCATTCCTTGCTCAGATTCCCTGAGTCTTTGTTTTTAAGGCAGGGATGGAGGTCCTCACCACCAGAACCGTTCTTAAGAAGAGAGGATCCAATGGATATGAGGTCTGCTGGGTGCCATTAAAGGTTGAGAAGAGAAGCAAGGTTTAGCCAGGCCTGTGCAGTGCAGATTTTCTTGCTCCTTCTTTTAAAATATCAAGTATCACAGAAACATAGGATCACAGAATGGTTTGGGTTGGAATGGAAATTAAAAATTATCTAGTTCCAATTCCACTGGCAGGGGCAGGGATGCCTTCCAGTAGACCAGACCTGGGTAGACCTAGTCTAAACCCCAAGATTTTATCCTCTTGGTACTCCAAAATAATGGATTTAAGTCCAAAAGTTGAGCTCCAAACCTGCAGTAAGGTCTGGGTCAGTTAATCTGCTTCTAAGTCAAACATATTTTAGAAGACCATGAAGGAACTTGCCATTCTCCAGGGCTGGGGTGCAAACACAGAGTAAAATTGCCTTGTTTTTGATGGCAGCAATGCTGAGGGCTGAAAAATGGCCAGGACAGCAACCGCAAAATGTTTTTTCCTTAATATATTTACATATACATGACCACATACACAAGGCCTGCACACTTATGTCTGGCTTCAGCCTCATTTCTCAGTCCAAACATTAACCACTTTCAATTCTTTTGTAGTTCTGCAGCTCTCAATAAACTGAATTTGTCACACAGCCTGGGTACCAAACCCAAACAAGTTTTTAAGCTGCTGGACTGGAAATCATTCAAATTACTGTGCAACAAAAGGCTGGGATTCCTGCAAGAGCCTGGGACAGACAGATTTTAGCTTGGCTCTCAGCAAACATCCAGGCATTCCTTTTTTTAGCAGAAGTACTCATAAGAAATTAGTTTGGAGATCTCAGGGGTGCATATTTGAGGCTCCAGAGAGGATCTGTGCACACACAAGAATGTGATTCATGCCAGAGCTGCTCATCCAATCAAGGAACGGAAATGCTGCTACTGCTTGTGGTTCATTTACCCAAATGCTCCCAAATACCACAAAGGAAATTTAGAATAGTTGGGACCACTGCGACAGGGAAGATATTCCAAAAATGCATGATCAAAATTCTAATATTGCAGTAAAACTCCCGTGCTGTTCTCAGAGTGGAATGAAAGTAGAAAGTTGTGTTAAGTGGGTTCTCAACACCTGTAACTGTTACAAAAAAAAATTTGGATAAGCAGCAGAGGAAAAATCAGCATTTTGTTAATTCACTACTGAGAAAATTGTTTAATTCTTGTATGAAATTCCATTTCAACTTTAACTAGCTACAGATTTGCTGTGATATGGAGTAAAAGGCAATATTCTGTTGAAAGTTTCGCTTTTATTTACAGTTAGGAGAACATGAGGAGGCTCAGCTCTCCAAAAAAGCCTCTGGAAAAATGAAACCATGAATCAGGAGCTCTCCCTAGTGTTTCAAAATCAGACTACAGTGAGGAGTTAAAAAATCCTTCATATTTTACTTGGTATTTTCATAAATTATTTTAGATGTGCACCTTGTCCATATAAAAGCCAAAAAACTCCTTGCCTAAGATCTGATTTCTTTCTGTTAGTATTTAACAAATGCTTCCTCATCTGGATCTCCCATTTTACAACAAAATGGACATACTTACCAGTGTTTTGATGCAATTTTGGTGTCAATTAATATCAAACCAGTAACTTATTATGCAGGCTTCAAGGACAGCAGCATTTATCATGGCCAATCCTTAGGAAATTGTTAGTGAGAATTTTACTGCCAAAATTCTGAAGCATTTCATGTGGAATTTATACAAAATTCTCAATTTATTCATGACCTGGTTTTTAGAAATGAGTCCATTTACATAAATACAGCCTACATGCAGCTGTCTTCCTAATTTTTCTTCCTCTTTTTGCCTTTTAAATTTTAATTCCCAGTAAAAGAACACATTTTAGGCAGAAAGGTCAATGCCAGGGCATGTAGGGACTTTAAGCTGAAGGAGGTCAGGGTTAGAGGGGATGTTAGGGAGAAATTCTTCCCTGTCAAGGTGGGGAGAACCTGGAATACTTTACCCAGAGAAACTGTGGTTGCCCCTGGATCCCTGGAAGTGTCCAAGGCCAGGTTGGATGGGGCTTGGAGGAACCTGGGATAGTGGAAGGTGTCCCACATGGCAGGGGTGGGATGGGATGATCTTTAAAGTTTCTTCCAAGGCAAGGCAAGCCAAGGCAAGCCAAGCCATTCTGTCATTCTGGGATTCCATGATCATGGTCTCCAGCCTAGAGAAAAAAAAAACACCCAACAAACCAACCAAAAAAACCAAAAAAAAAAAACCCCAAAACCACGGTTTTTACACAGCCTGTCCCCAGTAAATTGGCAAAATGACTCTTCAGGAAGAGGACAGAAAGTACCAGCAGGAGCGGGACAGCAAACACTTCCATCCCAACAGAAGCCTGCGCTGGGCTACAAATTCTGAGAGAAAAGGAAAAGAAGGAAGCGTCAAGCCTTTGAAAACTACAAAAAGAGCCTTTGAAAAGTACGGCTGGAAAAGCTTTTTAAGGACAGATGTAAAATCTTCTGCAATTTGCTCATTGCTGAGAGAAAAAAAAATTTAAAAAAAGGCATTGGGCACGTTGTCCACAGCAGGTGAATCCCTTAATAGTCAGAAAGTGGTTGGACATTTTAGGGGAAGAAAAGAGTGTCCTGCAGCATGCAGAGCACTGAACAGCCACCCTGCAGAGATGGTGGGGGAATATTGGCATGTACCTGAGACAAAACTGCTCCAAAGATGCAGGAAATTTGTACTTTCCTTAGAAAAGGGACATTAGGGTGGCACCAGGAGGAAAACCACTCAGTGTGCCAATGCCTTGGTGTTACTGTGTATAAAGCAAACAGAACAACAAGAACTTGGCATAAGGTGTTGATAATTCATACCTGAATTTAAAACCCACAGGAGAACGAAAAGCTTGAGATGGACTCAGAAATTTGAGGGCAAAACTTTGGTAAATAGAGGCCTTTGTTTCATTCTTAACAGCGTTCTGATGCACGTTTTGTTATCAATTAATTAACACCAAATCAGTAAATTACAGTTGATTTTGAAGGCTCCAAGGACAGCAGCATTTATTATGGACAATCCTTAGCAAATAGTTAATGAGGATTTTACTCAATAGCTTAAGACATGAGAGAGAAGAAAGGAAGGAGAAGAAAAGCAGCAGCTCAAAATCTGAAGCATTTCATGTGGGATTTATAAGAAAGTCTCAATTCATTCATGACTTGTGACTAAGGCAGGTGGTATCTCCATCTTAATTCCTTCTCAAAAACTCCTCTGGGAAAAAAAAAAAGCAAAATAAAAAAAGAGGAAAGGGCTCTAAATCTCAGATCAAAATCTCTTATTTCTAACTTTCTGTTAGAAGTGGTGCCCAAGGATAAAGGTTTGCAGAGGAGATATAAAAGCAAGAAAACACCTTAATCTGCTGACAATGATATGCACAGAAAAAGAAAACATCTCCTGTATTCTTCTGATTCACATTCTTGTATTAAACATATCTTGTATCCTGAGGGAAAATAATCTTAAAAAAGGATGTTTGAAATCCAAATTGACAGCCAGAGCTGTGTTCTGTCCTTCTAATTTATTCTGCATTTTGTTTATTTCTCAGTCTATGTGCCAAAAGACATTACTGTTCACTGCTGGATTGGAGTTAATTATTTTCCTGACAACAGCGCCAGTTCCTATTTAAATAGCAAAATACACTCTTGATTTTCCACAAAGCCACATTTCAGGAGCAGTGAAAACTTCCCACAAAGCTCTTGTGGATCTCTGAGGGGTAGAATGTTGTGGAAAAAGAAAATTACGTGAGCCACCAAAGTCAGAGTGGTTCTGCTGAGGTCTGTAAGAAGTTGGGACACTGGGATGAGGTTTAGCCAGATGAACAGAGCATGAAAAACTACTGGACACAAAATTAGAAACTGCTGAATAAAAATAACAGTGGAAAAGTGGAGAAATAGCATCCTCAGGGATGGTTGGATTTCTGTGAGAGCCTCAGCAGACATCAGGACAGTCACCCATAAGACAGGATGGAATAAAACCGGGAAGAATACAAGAAAAACAGGCTGTGAGCTCCCCTGGAAGGGTTGCTCAGGGAAAGAGCAGCAAATCCTGCTGTTAGCAGATGCTGTGGGAATGCTCCAAGCATAGCCTCACTGTGCGGCTGCATTGATTCCATATTTCCAACGGGATAATGGCCAACATTTGTTCTTAACTATTTTCCAAGCATTAAGGTCTCTGCCTCCTGCTCCCTAACACCTTGCATTAGCAAATAGTCCCAGAGATTTTGACTAAATTAGCTTTTAACTATTTAAAATGCAATGCTCACGGGGATATGACAACCTGACATTAGGAAACTAATAACAGCATTGTACCCAAAAGACACACAAGTCATTACACACAGGCTATGGTTAACAGCGATTCAGGATTCCAGCAGTTCTTGAACAACAGGGCTCGGGAAGAACAAGGCATCCATCCTATTCCTACTTGAAATATTACAATACCATAAATTACACAGCTGCTTTCTCTTCTCAAGGCCTTGGATGCAATTATAAAACTCAGTGGTGGGCAAGTACATATTGTTATGGCTTTCAATTCTTCGAAGAAATTTAATTTTTACCTGTGTTTCATAACTTTTCAGTAATAGAAAGCTGAGACTCCCATTAAACCAGTCCTCCTTCACCAGAGGAGTGAGACAAAAAGATGGATGAAGCTCCAGATTGAAACAATGCCACAGCTCACAGTTTATGAGTTATCCAACGGATGGTGATGCTGTATTTCAAACTGTTTCTGGCAGTTCTGTGATTACTTGCTTGCTGTTTGTTACTCTGAAATACTCAGAACTGCACAGAGAAGCAGCCAAGGCTACCAGGCAGTGTAAAAATGAAGGGTTTTTGAAGGTCTGTCCTTTGTTTCCAATCCTCCCTAAACTGATGGGGAGGGAAAAATGGTGAGGAAGAAAAAAAAAAAGCCTGGTGCCACTCCCTTTTCTTTTTTTACAGAATGAAACAGCTTTTTAATCCAGCATCAAAACAGTTCTTGAGGAAATATTAACCAAACCACGCTGGAGGAATCCGAGCCAACACAGCAGTTATCAAAACAGGTCTTTTGATTTGTTTTTGTGGTAGGGTCTAAAATAACTGTAATAATAGTAATAATAATAGTAATAATAATGGCTTTAAACAAAAGTTGCTGGGAGAGGGGAACCTCAATCCACCCCATTGCTCACATCCAATAGAAGATGCTCAGTGTCTGGAGAGGGGCACAATGGAATTCCAGCCACTCCAGACAGTGAGGCTTCATCAGGGGTCCTGTTAGTTGTAACTGCCCCATCCCTGGAAGTGTCCAAAGCCAGGCTGGATGGGGCTCGGAGCAGCCTGGGACCGTGGGAGGTGTCCCTGCCCATGGCAGGGCTGGAACTGGATGGTGGCACATTAAGGTCTCTTCCAACCAAACCCATTCTGTGGTTCTACGAGTCAACATGGCCCACACAATACACAGCAAGATAAACTGAATCCATGTGTGGCCCAAGCAGATTCTGCTGGTTTCTGTCAGCACAGCAGCAGAAAGTTACCTTGATACTGAAGCATTCAGAGAGTGGGAGGCATTTTAGTATTCTTTTCCCTTAAGAGTGCATTCTTGACATCTCATTGTGACAGGCTAATTTCTGCAGCACTGATGAACAGCAGCAGCTTAACATCTCATCCTCGAAAAGCTTCATGAAATTTCTTGCCATTATTGTTTTTACTCCTCCAGTCACTTCTACCTTTGATTCCCAACACTTAAATGAACGTAGGTCTGATAAACACAGGCAACAAGATGGTACTTGGAAAACCTTCTCTTTAAATGACAGATTCTCTGGAGGGAGATGGCAGAGCAGGCTCCCAGGGCTGGGACTGCAGCAGCCTCCAACAGCCAAATTGTGCTCTGCTTGAATTACTAGAGAATTATATATGTTTGCAGTGTAACAGCAGGAAGATGTCATAGGAAAAGTGTGGAAGAACCCTTGAGACAAGGAATCCCATAATCTAATTCCCGTTTAGCACTGGAACTGGATCCCCCACCGGGGCAATGACAGGAACCAGGAAAGGCTGAGCACAGAAAGTGCAATTTTTGGACTGAGAGCAGTTAAATCACCTATAACCAAAATGGGTCTGCAATTCTTCAGGATGAGATGCAAACTCTATAAAGAACCCATACAGGAATCCACAGAAAAAATGCTGCTTTGGATTTAGACTCAAGTGGTGCTTGGAAAAGAGTTCAAGTGGAATTACTGGCAAAGCTGTTTTCTAGTGGTGCTCACAACAAAATTGGGCTCCTGTAGAAAAGAGCTAAAAAAACTGAAGAAATGGAACAATGCAGAAACAAGGCTGTTAGATAAGAAAATGATGAAAAGAACAGCTCCAAAAGCAGGAACTACCACATCTACAAACACACCAAAGACTACACAGAATACTGTGTGGGTTAGAAGGCCAGATAAAACATGGACCAAAGGGGAAAAAAAAGAAGAAAGAAAATCCAATTAATTTTTTGCTTGGCTCAACAGGGAGTTTAGTAGTCTGAAGGAAAAGGTCAGAATTTAAAGAAGTGGAAACCTTGCCCACATGCAGAGAGCAGAAAAGCATAAAACATGGCAGGTCAAAGCTAAACAAGAAATGAAGAGGAAGGAAATTAATTTGATCAGCACCTTGCAGTGGACACTCACCTTCATGGTAAGAAGTTCTTGAAAAGCATTAAAACATCAAGCACCAGGAATTCTTGATGGAGAAAATTCAGCAAAAACACTCAGTGCATTTCTTTACTGGGCTCTTGTGGCACAGGCCTTGGGGAGATTCCCACATCTCTGACACATTTTGTACTGAATCAAGAAATACTGGACAAAACCAAAGCCGTCAATAAATCCCCAGAACTGATTCTCATTCTCTGCAATGTGAACCTGCAAAGCTGCTGGCAAGGGCAGGTCACCCACCCCAAAACTACCTTCCCTCTTTTAATTTTTTTTTTCAGTGTATCAGTAATTTCTATATTCCTTTTCACAGTCAGCACAAACTGAAATTTTCAAATAAGATTTTTTCTTTAAATAAAATGTACAACTGCAAAACTGAAATGGAATTTTTTCTAATCAATACCTGCACTAATGAGCCAAATTCAAGCTAAATGCATCGTTTTGCTCAAACACAAATTCTATAAATTGAAGGGGATGTCACAGCCTTCAGGAGCTTAAGCACCACTTAAAAAGACTCTGTCAATTATTTAATAGAGAGTCTTCCCAAGTACAATGTTGCCAATCTATGTTTCACATCCAAGGTGAATTTAAGGCTTAAAATGGAGCATTTCCAGTACTGTTGCATTAAATAATAAAGAGCAAGGAGGAAATTATTCATGTGAATAAAGAACATGAATCACAGAGGAGAGAAAATTATATTCATAAAATGCAGACATGCAAAGATCAATCCTTTATACAAGGTGACACAAAGGAAGGAAATTTAAATTGTAGGATGAAACTATAGCTACATACAGTAGATTTTTTTTTTTTTAAGAAGCAAAGAATCTGGTTCATCACAGATTTCGGTCCAATCAAAGTGCTACCAAGCCATCCAGAAAACCTCTGTAAATCCACTCAGGTGGATCTTTACTGTCAATACATGCTCTGAGAATCATAGAATTCCCTGAGCTGGCAGGGACCCACAAAGACTATCAAAGTCCAGCTCCCAGACCCTCCTTCCAAAGATCTCAAATGACCAAGAACACACACAAAGAACACAAACAAACACTTCCAAGTTCCACAGGAGAACCCACAATGGAAGAAGGTCAGTCCCAAGGCAATTCCAGGGAACATAGGCATCACAGAATCCTGGAATGGTTTGGGTTAGAAGGGACCTTTAAAACTCATTTATTCCAACCCCCTTGTCATGATCAGGGACATCATCAACCAGATCAGGCTGATCTTGTTCAATGTGACCTTGAATGTTTCCAGCGATGGGGTGTCCATTGCTCTCTGGGCAACTTGTTCCAGCTTCTCTCATGAGGCCTCAAAGGGCAGTTTCATCCTGTTTCCAAAGACATTTCAGAAGGTGGCCCAGAATCAAACCACTTATCTGCCCACATCAGTGGAGATCAGGACTCCAAGTCACTGCAGAGCTCCTGCCTTGGGGTCTGGAACCTGGGTGTGGTGCCAGAGCCAGATGACAAAGAACCACCTCCCTGTCCATTTGCTGCTTCCCCTGGCCTTGGATCAGGGATGCTGAGGAGAGGCTGCCAGGCTCATCCAGCCCTTGGGCACTTGCTGCCCCTTCACATGGGTCAAGGGAGACCTGAACCTGAACCACTGGAGCTCTGTGATAGATTGCAGGGTGCAGTGAAGGAGTTTAGAAACGCTGCCAAGGCACATGGAGTTGGTGTCAGAAAAGCCAGAGCTTACCCATAGTTCTTTTCTGTAGAAGATTTTATGGGCTCAGAGGAGTGCTGCTTCTCTCACACCCATGAGTGGGATCATAGCAAGGCTGCTGTCCAGCATCTTTGAACAGTTGTGGGCACCCAGGGAGGTCCTCAGCCACTGATGAAAGATAAATGTTTCAGCTGCTTCCAGAAGAGGCCAAAAGTTCTACCCAGGAACCCACAAACTGCTCAGATTCCCTTCAGTTTGTGGGGAAATGATGAAATGAGTCCTCCCTGAAATGAGTCCTCCCAGATTTCTGAGTGCAGGAAGGAAATGGTGGTTATTGGGAATAGTCTGTGGGAAAGGACGTGGAGGTCTTAGCAGTCAGCAAGTGACGTGTCCTGGCAGCAAAGGTAGCTGAGGGCATCAAAAGGAGCATGGCCTGTTAACTGGGGAAAAATGTGTGAGGGGAGTTATTCACCCCCTTGGCTCTGAGGGCTTTTGATCACACCAGGTCACATCCCCATGATCCATGCATGGGAAATGTCACACACACTTTTGGTACCCTGGTACAAGGAAAATAGAAAGGTCAGGAGTTAGAAGGGGCTGGCTGCGTGCAGCCAGGGCTGGCCAGTGAGTCTGTCTTTGTGCCCGAGGTCAGTGCAGTCTGTCCTCGGTCCTCATTAAGCTTTATTTCCAGCTACTGTCTCAGGTAATTGGAAATAAATAATACTGTCTCTGTTTCGTGGCTCTGTGTACATTCAGAGATCTAACTCATCTGTTTCTTTCTCATGCTTTTAACTTATTCCCCCCCAACCCCTCTGAGCAAGCTACGGGATGAAAAAAAGAGACAGGCAATAGAAAAAGAAACAACCGTGGACAAAAACAAAAAAAAAAAACAAAAAAAAAAANAAAAAAAAACAAAAAAAAAAAAAAAAAGTTTTGGCAACAAGGTGATCAACCAACTTTCTTGTTCATCACCATAAATACCAGCCAACTCCTTTCCTGTACAAATCAGCCACTCTCCAACCCCACTATTTACAAAAATGCCTTTTGTTCACAAAAGGTTGCTAGATATCACATTTATATTTATTTTAATACATTTCACTTTCTGCTGTTACATACAATGAAATGTTCTGCATTTCACAAAAAAACACAGGAACATTAACTAGACAAATAAAGATCACCTTAAGCTGAGTATAAAACATCACCCTTAAGTGTAATTATGTTCTCCAAAGCACAGAACAGAGAACAATAGAGTCATCAAACTGCAGCACACACCTAGCTGTGTGCAATTACACAAACTATACATAATTACTTTTGTTCTAATTACTTTGCATTAGTATCAGGCTTTATTGTATTCCAAATTCTCTAGCAAAAAGTTGTCAGCCAACTCATTGAGTGTTACTCTGGAAAATGATGGTATTCACAGATACCACAATGCTCAGAGAAAACTTTAAGGAGTCTTTCCAGACCTCCCATTTTCTGGATTGCTGGAACTGTCAAATGACTGGAAGCACCTCCCTTAGCCCCTAAGCAGAAGAGTGTTTTTAGATTGTATTTGATCAGTAGCTGGTGATGCTGAACCAGCCAAATGGTCCTACAGCTGCAGCTGCTGGGTGACAGGAGGTGAGCTCCCCGTGCCTGCCATGACTGCCACCCACAGGGACCCTGGATCTGGGACAGAGACACTTGTGAGCTCCAGGACTGATTAAAACCAGAAACCCACAAGGCAGCCCAGTTCCTGTTGATTAACAGACCTGCACAGACAGGAGTGTCACGTCCTCGGGGAGTGAGCCTTTTGCTGAGACAGAGATTAGGGATAAGTGGGAAATGTGCCTCAGGAACCCCTCTGCAGCAGCTGGGAAACTGCAGCAGGTGGGATGCGGCTGATGGGTTAAGAAAACAGTGATTTTTTTTCTCAGTGAAACCATTGCATGCTGGTTTCTTGTCTGTAGATTACAGAGAGCTGTGCTGCCAAGTTGGGTTTGCTGCACTGGAGGGGCTGTCACTGACATGAAGGAGAATAATCAAGTCTTAGGACCACAGGGATGATGTGGGCAGGCACCCCTGTGCCTCAAGAACATCAAAGCTCGGAAGATGCTGCTACTCAGTGCCACCAAAAGTCATTCTGAAGGCCTTGGAGAAAGGGAGTATCAGAGAATGTGGATTTCACCTCCAAAAAGTTGTGCAGGTGGTTAGCACAAAGCTTGTAGGCTACCACAGCAGCTCTGCAGAAAACTGAGCACCTCAGACTCCGCTTAACTGGGCAAAAGACTCAGTTCTGGTGACAATCTGCCCAGCCTGGCCTCCAGAGGGTCCTTCCCAGGGGCAGGGATGCAGCTTGCAGGGCTGGAGGCTGTGAGAAGCAGTGGGCCACAGCCCTGAGGTAAATGAAACAACACTAGGAGCACCTCCTGTATTCCAAAACTTAATTCAGAGAAGTAATTGATCTTAACAAAACACCTGGAATTATTTAGGGACCTCTGAAGGGCAAAGGACATAGCAAAGCAGGTCAGGTACCCTACAGTGAGAGCTCCAGCCTGTACCTGACATGATGTTGGAGCAGCAGCCACTACAATACCTCAAACTGCGTCTGATATTTGTTCATGAGAGGGATTTGGATGGAGTCTGTGCATCACTCAGTGAAAACAGGGGAATACAAGGCTTGGAAAGGCTTTATAAGCTGTACACAGCTACTGAGTGTGGGTGAAGTAAAAAACAGAGCCAGACTCACGTCGGAGGGCTCAGTTAAAGGGGTGAGACAGAGCAGCCAGGAGATACAAAAGGGGAAATTTGAAGCAGACAGGGAAAATTACCCACACAAGAGTGGCCAGATTCTGGAAGATGTTAAAAAAGACTACAATACAGTATTGGCTTTCACATTTTTATGTTAGTTCTTGCATGTCAATGATCATAAGTATATGGATATAGTGTCATGTATAACTTTATTTAGCTGTTTGTTAGTATGACATAATTGATTAGTTTAACTATATACTGCATAGCTTACAGAAATAGTAGTGTGATGAATATGTTTTATAGTAGGCCTTAGAAAAACACTAAATGTTAAAATGCTTCTATGTAACTTAAAAAATGGTGTAAAGCGATCTTGTTTTTCCTCCCACATCTGCTGACTGAATTTTCCAAGTGATAAGATAATTGTGACACAAACCAGAGCACCAGAGGACAATTACAGAATACCATGCTAAATTTAAGAACATGCTAAATTCTTATCAGGTGATGTGAAACAACAGGATGGAGACACAAGAAGGAATAAAATATATTGACCTGATTCACAGGATGTCATGAAGATAAGCCAGAGTATAAAGAAGCCAAAAGAAAAGAGATCCTGAGACATCAAAAAGTTCACAAGAATATTTGAATAATG
>VXBU01006818.1:112420-123243 GCA_013400315.1 Bombycilla garrulus | reverse complement strand
CGGTGGCGGCGGCCGGTGTCGGTATGGAGGCTGTCCCAGCCCATTCCCCGCGGCAAGCGGCCGAGTGTGGGCCGGGCACCTTCCCTGGCTGGGCGAGATTCCGCCGGCGTCCCGTAAGGCAGGCGGAGTGTCCCGGCAGCGGCTGACACGGGGCAGCGCTCGCCTTCGCAGCCTCTGTAACCTCCGCTCGGGCGGGGTGGGCTGAGCTGGGCTGGTCTAAGCTCGGATGGGCTGGGCCGGGCTCGGCCACCTCCGTTGCCTTGGCCGAGGTCGCCATCCAGCGGTGTGTTCTGGGACTGCGCCGCCGCCACTCGCAGCCGCTGCCGCTCGGCCCGGCCCGGGGGGCTCCCGCGGCAGGACGCGCTCACATCCGCCCGGGAGAGGAGTGCTAGGGAGGATGAGCGGTACTCCTGGAGGCGTCCTGGCGCCGCAGCATCGCCAGCACCTTCTCCGCGTCTGTCCCCGCCGCTCGCTGGTCCGAGCCCGGGGTCTGATATGCTCTCGTGTACTATAGGCAAGTCCGTGCCCTTCGAGAAATGCGGCGCAAGAGCGGCACAACGCATTTTCCAGGGCAGCGTGAGGCAGAGTCTGAACTCGGAGGGACTGAGCTGTCTTCCCCGGGAGGAGAAACCGGCCTAGCGCCTACACAGGGAGAGTACGCGTATAGCAGCAGGGAACGGCACTACAGCTACTGGGGAATCTCAGGCTGTGGACGGACAAGGGAGGTGCATGGCTGAGGCACGGACATGCACGCCTACTGGCCAGTCTTGCGGCTAAAAGGGAGGAGTGGCTGTGCTCCCAGCAAGGACTTCCGCATCGCAGGCAGGCTGCGAGTGGCGTAGCAGCTCCTCGTCCTTGTCCAGCCCCGCCTCAGCATTGCTATGAGGGCTGGGCAGGATGGGCCTCAGGAACTGGAATTCGCTCCTCCCTGAGCCGCGGGGCAGACACGTTTCGTAGCGGTAAGCCGGCGACAGAGCGCCCGTGCTGCCCACGCCGACGCCGTCGCTGGCGAAGTCTCCGTCCTCGTAGCAGCTGGGGGAGGGCGGAGGAAGCTCTGCCCGGACGCGAGCTTTGCAGAGCGTGCTCGCCGTCAAGACGAGGACGGACAAGAGGAAAAGGGATGAGACGCAGCACAGGGAGGCAATGAGGTAGGTGGTGAGCATTTCCTCCTCGGCCACCTGCGGCTGGTGTCCGCTCGCATGATCGTGGCCAAGCTGGTGGAAGGCATCGGAGAAATCGTCCACCAGCGCCACGGCGAGGGTGGCAGTGGCAGAACGCGGCGGCTGCCCCCGGTCCCGCACCAGCACGAGGAGCCTCTGCCGGGCCGCGTCCCTCTCTGTCACGGCCCGCGCCGTGCGCACCTCGCCGCTGTGCAGCCCCACGCGGAACAGCCCCGGCTCCGTNCACCTTCTCATAGTCCAGCGGGCGCAAGCTCCGGACGGTTCCACTCTCCGCGTCCACCGACACGAATGATGCCACGGCGAGGGTGCCGGACGGTGGCGGCACTAGAGCGTGTCTCACGCGGGCGTTTTCTCCCGCGTCAGGGTCCGTGGCACTGAGGCGGCCCAGGCTCCTCCCCGCGGGCTCGTTTTCGCTCATCACCATGGTGTAAATGGCCTGGCTGAAGGTGGGTGCGTTGTCGTTCACGTCCAAGAGCCGCACCAGCAGGGTCTTGGATGCCGAGAGGGCGGGGGATCCCTCGTCGCGGGCTCGTACCGTCACGTTGTATTCCTCCACCTGCTCCCGGTCCAGCGTCTCCGATGTCACCAGCGCGTACGCGTCGGCTGCCAGCGGCGTGATCCTGAAGGGCTGCTCTCCTGTCAGCTCGCAAGTCGTCCTGCCATTGTACCCCGAGTCCCGGTCCCGCACGTTGAAGAGGGCCACTACGGTGCTGGGCGGGGCAGCTTCGGAGAGGGTGCTGGTGAGCGAGGTGATGATCACCTCCGGGGCATTATCGTTCACATCCTTCACCTGCACCTCCACCTTGCAATGCGTGGACAGGCCCCCTCCATCTGTGGCTTGGACGTCTATCTCATAGGTCTTTTTTTCTTCATAATCCAAAGGCTTTTTGAGTCGAATCTGACCTGTCTCTGGGTTTATTTGAAACGTTTGGAGGTCTTCTTCTGAATTTTGAAATATGGAATACATTATTTCGCCATTCGTTCCTGCGTCTAAATCGCTGGCAGACACTACCACCACTACGGTATCCTGTGGGCTATTTTCCATCACAGAGACTTTATACAAAGTCTGGGAAAATACCGGGATATTGTCGTTTACATCCAGGACTAACACGCGGATTAAAGCAGTGCCAGACCGCGGTGGAGTCCCACCATCCACAGCCGTGATGCTGAAAGCAATTTCTGCCTGCTGCTCCCGGTCCAGGGCTCGATCCAGCACCAGCTCGGCGTACCTCCCACCATCATTCCGCTGCTGGGTGTACACATGGAAATATTCGTTCGAGCTGATACTGTAATGCTGAAGACTATTGTTCCTCACGTCTGGATCGTGAGCGCCTTGTAACAAAAACCGAGTCCCCAGCACTGCAGATTCCGGGATCTTTAAAACAGTCTCTTTGTTTAAGAACATAGGAGAATTATCATTTATATCGGTGAGTCTTACCTCAGCTCGGAAGGACTGCAGTGGGTTCTCCAGCAACATCTCAAAACGCACCAAGCAGGGTTCGCTCTGTCCACACAGCTCTTCCCGGTCCATTTGCTCCCTCACCACCAAATCCCCGGTGTGCTGGTTCAACTCCAAATACTGCTTCTCTCCTTCAGGAACGAGTCGAGCCTGACGAGCCAATAATTCCTCACCGGTTAGCCCCAAGTCCTTAGCGATATTTGCCACGAAGGAGCCTCTCTCCGCCTCTTCGGGCACAGAGTACCGAGCGGTTCCTGCTCTCATCCCCGAGACGCAGAGGACAAGGATCAGAGCCGCCGCTCGCCCCGGGAGCGGTTCCTCGTTCTTCCTCAGCTTCATTCCCTTCCAGCGACCCGATCTCCTCTCCGGTAAACTGGATGGAGCTGCCGGTACAGCCTGCCGACCCCCGAACGGAGCAGCCCGAGATGGTGCAGCCCCGCCCGCCCGAATCGCGGGGGCGGCGGAACTGGGAGCTGCGCGGGGCTTCCGCGGTCAGCAGCGGCACCAGGCGGCCGATCTGTAGAAGGATTCGAAGATTTCCCAGCGCAAAGCCTGGAAAGTAGAGATTAACTGCTCTATTTCTCTCTTCCGAGGTCAAGGCATAGAGCTTTAACACTCCATACAACCGTATGCGAAGTATGGCCACTGTCTGAGTGAGCAACGCCTCTGATTGCCTTCTACTTCTAAACGGAATTTATTTAAAGCTGTTCCTTTTGTTTTGGTTCCCTCTCCCTTACCCCCAGTGCGAACGCTTTGAATAAATTCCTTTCCGGGTGTTCAGCTAAAGCAGCTGTGTGTTGTTACAGGACTCCACCCGCCAGGTGAGGTGGTCTCACCTTTAAGCAGGGCAGCTATCGCCGGAGTCATCCTCGGAATGGACCGGGGCTGTTCCCGCAGCTCACCACCTCTCCTGCTGGGAGCCTTAGAGAACGGGCTGGAGGCAGCGCCTCAGACCTCAGCTCTACTCAGAGAAAAACCTTCCGCCTTGCTCCGACTTCTGAGACCATCCTGTTTCCCTAGTGGTTCTGATTTTCCCTGGATAAATTCTACTCCAGATGCACGGATTTACTCCCGAAATCCTGCTCTTGGGTTGGCTATTTCCTCGGCGATAATTGTGGCAAGTGATCTCGAGACAGCACACTCACCCGAGGGAGTTCCAAGTAGATTTTATTGTTTTCTGTCATCACTGGTTTGACTCTTTAAAACGGTTCAACGACAGGAACTATCACACTAGTCTACAGATTAATACCGACTGACGAAAGAAAACCAGAAAGCTTCTTGACACCCTACATTCTACAGTGCCCTAAGTTACTTGTAAATGGTTTTGTCTGTTTTACTGAGAAACCACAAATACTTTTAATTATCTTAGTTTTAAAAAATCTCGAATTGGTAATTTCAACTTAATGGAAAAGAGAAAAGAAGAAAGAATACATTGCTCAAAGCCCACTCTTTACAATGAGGAGAACCTGTAAATTTCTGGTTAAATATGCCAAGTGTGCCAATGCCAGCAGTTCAAAATGTAGTCAGCTTCTGCTTATTTTGCGAGAAATTCCTTTGCAAGCACCACTTAATTTTGCGTATCTGTTTCACCTGGTGTTGAATACACGGCAGAAAATCAAGATATTATTAAAAAGCTTTTTCCATAAAAAGAAAGAAACAAATAAAGCACGAAAGGAAACCCCCCAGAGGAGATGCTGTAACAACAAGCTAAAGATCTGCTGCCAGTTTTCAGAATTTCTAGAAATATGTAGAAGCGGTAGCACTCTCACAATCATACATTATTATATAAACAGCATGCAGCACGTTTCTCCTCCTCCGTCGACATCACAATTACAAAATACCTACATGAATAAAGTACTGCTCAAGGGGAAAGTACTCTCACAGGGAAGGCTTCATATCCCTGCTCCCTTTCAGGTAGGTGTCTTTGGAGTCTGTTGGTCTCTTTGTTCCCTTTTCCCTGTGAGGACAGACAAACTTGTCTTTCTCTTCACTTATTGATGGGCGAGCCAAGGGTTTTGATCAGAACTGGCATTTAGCTCCAGCTCCCTGTTTGCAGGGCAAACTGCATCTGCAGCTCTGGGCCCCGTATCTTCAGAGAGGGGAGCACTGCCCTGCAGAGAACAGAGAGAGCAGTTGTCATTTGTTGGTCACTGAAGGAAAGCAGGCGTTCACCGAGAAGCTTAGAGGACATTTTATACCACTGTGTCACACCACTCCTCTCCACCGAGAGCCAAAGAGAAGGCAAGACTTTGTGGGTCTCTGACCTGAATGGAGAACACCTGAAGTCAGAAACCATCCTCCAGAAAGGTACTATTGCAAAACTTTTATAAGCCTGAATAAAACCTTTGTGAGTTTTTAGTAATTCAAAATGGTACGAGCCTCAAACAGAAACCACTTTCTCACAAACTGGAAGTGTGGTTTAATGTTGATATACGAAGAAGAGTCCTTGTGCTCCCTGAGGCTATTGTGATTCTGACACCCTGCAGTAAAATGAGTCCAAGTCATCAGTGGTTATGAAATACGAAAATATTATCTGACCCTGCTGGTATTTGTATTTCTTCAGCCTCACCTATGCTCATCATTCAGTCTACTGTGAAGTGCTAGATGGATCCTTGGAAACTCTCCATGGAGACCCCACAGAATCCCATATGAAGAGGTGACTGACTCTGATAACCACAGTTTTCTGGCCAATATGCTCACGCAAGTCACAAAAACATAAGGGAATTTAATGGCAGAGGTCTCTGCCTCCGTAGCCTCCAGCAGTCTGTAAGACAGCTTGAGTTCAGCACTGCCACTGCCCCGGTGAATGGCACATGGCAGCACCGAGCACCGGCTCCCAACAGCACTGCAGGGGACATGGCTGGTGACACTCCTGTGCACAGTTGTCCCCGCAGTCCCACCTAACGCTGGACAGGCCACTACATTCCTATAGTACCACCTCCGGGAGGATGTATCCCTAGGAATTTTTTCACTTTCTCATGGTCCAACTCCTCCCTTTGAAGTGACACCAAAGACTTGATCTAACACGAATACTCAGCATATGGGTGCAGCTGCCCAGAGAGGTGGTAGGTGCCCCATCCCTGGAAATATCCAAGGTCAGGCTGGATAGACTCTGAGCAACCTGATCTAGTTGAAGGTATCCATGCTCGTTGCATGAGGGTTTGGACTTAGTGGCTTTTAAGGGTCCATTCCCACCCAAAGTGCTTTATCCTTCTGTGATGCACAGAGGCGTGGTTACTCAGCATTTAGGGAGCAGCTGAGCCCGGGTGGATTCTCCTGGGAGGCCTCTCCAGCGGCTCTGAGACGCCTTCTATCATCCCACTCCACCCAGAGACTCCTCCAGTAGCAGTCCTGCAATTTCAATAGTGCTCGCTGCCAGGACGCGACACTCCTCCCCCCGCCTGCCCGATCGCCTCAGCCCTGTCAGTCCCTCACCTGTGCAGCCCAGTCGCTCTCGCCCCCGAGGTTGGCCGCGTCCTGTGAGCACACCGAGCTGCGCTGCTCGCCCGGGCCGGGGGGCAGCCCGGCGGGGAAGCAGGGGAAGAGCGGCCTGAGGAACCGGAACTCGCTGTTGACGGTCCCGGCGGCGAAGCAGACGTCGTACATGTAGCTGCGGGGCAGGGAGCCCGCGCTGCTCTCCGTGCCTATGGTCGGGAACGTGGGCAAAGTCTCCGCTTCGCTCCGCCTGCCCCGTCGCACCTTCACCACCACGGTGGCCACGGCGGTGGCGAGAAACAGCGCCGACACGCAGACGAGGGAGGCGATGAGGTAAAGAGTGAGCGGCCCCTCGGGCTCGGCGGCCGGTGTCTCCTCGCTCACCCGTAAATGGGCTTCGGAGAAGCCGTCCACCAGCGCCACGGCGAGGGTGGCAGTGGCAGAACGCGGCGGCTGCCCCCGGTCCCGCACCAGCACGAGGAGCCTCTGCCGGGCCGCGTCCCTCTCTGTCACGGCCCGCGCCGTGCGCACCTCGCCGCTGTGCAGCCCCACGCGGAACAGCCCCGGCTCCGTGGCCTTGGCCAGCTCGTACGACAGCCACGCGTTCTGCCCCGCGTCCGCGTCCACCGCCACCACCTTGGCCACCAGGTAGCCGGAGGGCGCCCAGCGCGGCACCAGCTCTCCGGCCGCGCTGCTGTCGGGGGGCGGGTGCAGCAGCACGGGCGCGTTGTCGTTCTCGTCCCGCACGAGCACGCGCAGCACGGCCTGGGCGCTGAGCGGCGGGGAGCCGCCGTCGGCCGCGCGCACGGTCAGCTCGAAGGCGCGCACCTTCTCATAGTCCAGCGGGCGGAGGATATAAACATCCCCGTTTTCAGCGTTGACTGACACTTCGGGCTGCTCTTTGCCCTCCTGCCGCACCAGTGCGTAGTTCACGTGGGCATTTTTTCCTGCGTCAGCGTCCGTGGCCTTCATGCTGCCGATCCGGAGCATGGGGCTGTTGTTCTCCGTGACAGACAGGGTATAAACCTCCTGGGTGAACTCTGGGGGGTTGTCGTTCACATCCGATATCTGCACGAAGATGCTTTCCTGAGAGCTCAGCCGCTTGGTGCCCCAGTCCGTGGCTGTGATGGTGATGTTATACTCCGCCGTCCTCTCCCTGTCCAGAGCCGCGCTTGTTCTCAGTTCATAGTAATTATCAAAAGTGGGGGTGAGGCTGAACGGCAAGTCCCCGTCGATGGAGCACTCGGTCCTGCCATTGTCCCCGGAGTCACGGTCCCGCACACTGAACAGAGCCACCACGGTGCGCGGTGGGGCGTCCTCGGGAATGGAGGCGATGAGGGAGGTGAGCGCTATCTCCGGGGCGTTGTCATTCACGTCCAGGACCTCCACCTGCACTTTGCAATGCGCAGAGAGCCCCCCGCCGTCCGTGGCTTTCACCACCATCTTGTGGGATTTTGCTTCCTCAAAATCCAGGTTGCCCGCGACTCTTATTTCACCGGTGGTCGGGTTCAGCTGGAAGAGCTGCCGGGATCGCTCCGAGGTCTGGGTAAAGGCATAACGCACTTTCCCGTAGGACCCTTCATCGGGATCCGCGGCAGCAACTCTGACCACCAGCTGCTCCAGGGGGCTGTTCTCAGCCAGGCGCACCTCGTAGGTCTCCCTTTCGAAGACCGGGATGTTGTCATTGGCATCCACCACCACGATCCGGACCTGAGCCGTGCCCGACCGGGGTGGTGACCCCCCGTCGGTGGCGGTCAGAAGTAAATTCAGCTCTCCCTGCTCTTCACGATCGAGCTGACGCTGTAGGACAAGTTCCAGGTATTTTACTCCATCTTTCGCTGTTCTAATAGCGAGGGAGAAATGAGGATTTGGCCCGAGGCTGTAGTTCTGCAAACCGTTAATGCCCACGTCCTTGTCCTGGGCGCTCTCCAGGGGAAAACGGGATCCAGGAGAAGCTGTTTCCAGAATTTTTAAGACCATCTCCTTCTCCGGGAACACGGGCGAGTTGTCGTTTACGTCACGAACTTCCACCTCCCCTCGGATAAGCTGCAACGGATTTTCAAAGAATATCTTAAAGACGAGCGTGCATGTATCGCTCTGCGGACACATCTCCTCTCGGTCCAGCGATTCCTTTGCCGTCAGGACTCCGGTGTTTTGACTGAGTCGGAAAAGCTGCTCGTTCCCCTCGGACACAACGCGGGCCTTGCGAGCCGCGAGCTGGCTCAGAGGAACGCCCAGGTCCTTGGAGATATTGGCGACAAAGGAGTCCCTCTCTATTTCCTCCAGCAGAGAGTAGCGGAGGGTTTCAGCCCCGCTCTGACACAAGCAAACACACAGAATAAACAGGATCACTTGCCTCTTTCTGTCTCCGCTCCGTCTCCCACACGCCATCACTCTCCAGAAAAGCCATCCACCGTCCTCGGCGGCTCCCAGCATTTTTTAGTAGCGTCCGAAGCAGAGCGGTGTTGGCCAGCAATCCCAGGGTGAAGGATTCTGGAAGCCCCCGGGTGCTCCGACTCCTTTGCGATCAGCTCAGCTCGCACGGTTTTTTTACTTCCCTGTGTCTGCAAACCCGGGGCGGACCGAGGAACGCGCCAGTCCGCGGCCAACACCCCCACCCAGCGTCGGAAGGGGGAATATTTCCTCTCAGTCGGGCCAGCGCTGCTGGTTCGGGGCGCGCTGTTTGAGTCCGCAGGCTTTGTGCCAAAGAGAAGAAAAAAGGTGCGGTGTAAATGTTCTCTTCTCTCGGAAGTGGGATCCCCGCCCGCTGCTCTGGGTATCACACCCCAAACTCGCAGCCACGAGCTCTTCACGCACAGCTTTTGGTTTGAGTTGTGTAGACACGGCAAGATCCACTGCCACAGAAGAGATTTCCTCCTTTTTTCCACTTGTTAATCAGCACAGGGCAATTAGCAAATGTGGCGAGTCAGAGAAGCTATTGAAAATGAGAGTTGGTGCCCGAGAGCTGACAAGAAATTGTCCTTAAGTAAACATTTCACCATCATCGTAGCTCGCCATCGCAGCAGGATGAGAACGCTGTTCTAATGCTGTTCTTTTCTTAGCGGATATCACACCTCGCTCGACTTTTAGAGTTTTCTTTGTGAAAAAGATGTTAAAGTTGAAGTCCTGTATCAGCCTAAGGGTGTACGCCCATCAGCCAGTTAATACAAAAGGCAAGGGAATAAACAGAGGGCTCCTAAATTCAACTCCTCGATACACAAACGCTAACGAGGAGTTAACGGAAACAATGGCGAAGATAAAGCTCTCATCACATTAACTGATGGGCCATTAAAAGAATAATTGAAACGTGGAATCCGGAGGTTCAAGAAGAAACTCTGTAAAAGATAAAGGAAAAGAAAAAGAGTTCTAACTATTCTCACGGGTTTTTAGAAAAAGTGTAGTGGAAGAGAACTAATTGATTACGAGATGTTTGAGACGGGCTCCAGGAATTTGCAAGGCTTATTATGAGATGACTCGAGGCAGAATCAAACTCACTGAGAGGGAGATATCTACAGCAGACCTGTTAGGAATAGCCGTGGCAAAACGGAGGTGGAAGGGATACCGAGGGGCTTCGACCACAGTAGGGTACCGTGAGGCAGGATTCGTTCCGGAAACCGGATAAAAACCTCAGGTCAGGCAGGCATGGCTGGCCTCAGAGACAGATTTACACCTCGACTCCTTCTGTGACGAATGCACAGCTGCCTGCGAGCCCAGCCCAACCTTTTTCTTAGAGAATTAAAAAATGAAGGAGAAAACAAAATAGTACGTGCATCATTTACCTGTGGTTCGAGCATTTTTAGTTCAGATTTTACTATAAAAGAAACTACGCTTTTAAAAATTATTATCATAAAGTTTTCTCTTGGTTTTGGTACCTTTTCTTTAATTTTCTAGATGTTTCTCCCTTATTTTTGTTTGCTAAAAGGAGTGAAGCTTTCAAGCAGTGCTCAAGAGATCAAGTCTTAAAAATTCTCTGATGTCTTCATTTGTTTGAAAATAAAAACTTAGTGACGGTATCAGTAGGAGAAAATAACAACTAGGATTGACTTGAGGATTCCCGGAAACCTTAGCTACTAAAAGATCTTGCACGAGTGAAGTAATTTTCGGCGATTTCCTCTTATCGCCCTTGACTTGGAAGCGTGATAAGATCTAAACCACTGACATACATCAGAGGGCAGCTCCTCCTTTCTTCCCTTCCAGGGACACGTCCCTCTCTCGAGCTGCGATCATTATCACCAACAGAGAAGTCAAACATAGGCCAAGCACAGCAGCAGATGTGCTGGGGAAGCGGCTTCTCTCTTTTTTTGCCACGCAAAAATAACTGTGACACCTGTAATCCACTTGCTTTGTGCCCGTCTTTTCAGCTCTCAGCACCTCCGAGGGGAAATGTGTATTTCCTTCTATTTATCCTAATCTTGGCATCACTGCACAGCGGGGAGAAAGACACAGGCCAGGAAAACTTCCACACACACCTCCTGCCCTGAGTGCAGGAGCCCAGTTATTGCTGCTCCCGTCATTTCGGAAAGGAAATGGTGTCCTTCAGTTCCAGGTGTAAGAACAGTGATCCTTAGCAGGGCTCTTGGCTCTAGCGATATCTTTGCTCATCAGAAGATGCTGCTCTTCACCGACGATTATATTCTTTCAGGTTTTAGAGAAATGATGAAGAGGGTCACTCACTGTGCAGCGCTAGAGAGCTAATGCTGGTGTTTTCCTTTGTGTCACAGCAGTGAAATGGATGGGTATTCATTAAA
>VXBU01006818.1:25496-112414 GCA_013400315.1 Bombycilla garrulus | reverse complement strand
AAAAAAAAAAAAAAGGAGTTTGAATACTGCCAGATGGAGACACACTGTATTTTTGGACAAATGAAGGAACTATAAGAAAGACTTGCATAATTGTGTTAGAGAATTCACTTGTCTCCTTGAGCATACAGCAATACTGCAGGCTTCCTCATCTTTTGCTTTAGCAATGACATCTTTATCCTAAGAAGAACAAAAAAAACTCCAGTTCTCTTCACTCTGTCATTTGCAACTTCATGCTAGAAAAACATGACAGCAACATATCCTGCTCATTTCCTGGTGTCTCCGTGTTTCAGGACACAGCATTGCTAAAAGAAAATTCTGTCTGCATTTCTGAAGCCTGAGCAGTTTCAATTTCCAAAATCCTTCCTGGTCTTTTATCTGTGAGTTCAGATCTGCTGAGTGAAACCTCAAAGGTCCCATGTCCAGTTTCGTGGTCCCCTTGGATAAAGGCTTCTTCTCCATCCCTGGAGCCACTGTCCACTCCCTCCAGCGCACCCTAAGGATAGCACGGCTTGGGAGGAGCCTGCAGAGTAGAAGAACAGATATTTCGCAGAGTCACAGCATTTTCCATGCCTGAGTGCGAAGACGGACCAGCATTCCCGACCTATCCTTCCCAGACAGCTCTGAGGATGGATTTATTTTTTTGTTGCTGTAACAATCCGGCAGCGCCCCGAATTCCCAGCTGTCCTGCAGAGCTGATGGCCGGAGCTCTCAGCTGGATGCAAACGTGAGGAAAGCTGGAAGAGTCATTCCTAACCTTCTGGCTCTCGGTTACATTGTAAATACCACAGGTACCTGTTGTGAGGCTCATTTTCCGAGAGATAAACCAGCATCCTCCCTCTGCATTCAGCGCAGTGAGTGCTTTCCCGTTCAGTCTGTTAAAAACAAACATTTATTTCTCCTGGTAGTAACTCGGTGCTTACCAACCAACAGGCTCTGAGTCACCCCAGACCTGCGGTGAAACCCCTTTAAATCCCGCAGGGATTGGGATTGGAGTGTCTCCATCCTTCACACTCCCTGTTTCGCCTTGTGCTCTTGGCTTTTCCAGGCACGTCTTCATGCGGCGATTCCCAGCACATCCTTTGGGAAAGGCTTTAAACCAGGGCGCATTCCGGAGCAGCCGGGGCGTTTCTGCGGTGCTCTCAGCCGGTGCCAGCCGCGCAGCACCGACCGGAGCTCGCTGGTGTCCCCCGCCCCGCCCCGCCCCGCCCGGCAGCTGTGTGCGCACCCAGCGCTGGCCGAGAGCGCCACTGGGCGGCCGGCGCAGGAACTGCACAGGGGCTCCTGCCCCCAGCCTCGGCGGGAATCTCCTCTCGCACCTTCCGCCTATTGCAAGGACAAATTCTGAAATATATTTCCCACCTGGACTAACTGGCACATAAATGCGCTCCCTTAGTGTTTGTTGAGACATCAGGCTTGGCTTTAATAATCCAGGCAAACGGGAAACGTCCTACACAAACCTTCCGTCAAGTGTGACCAACAAAGACAGGCAAATGTAGCAAACATTGCTCATGTGCTGTGCCCTACATTTTCCAGAAATCAGGAAATAAAGGTGTTTTCAAGCACAGGTTGTTTGTGCAATGCTGAGTTTTGGATACTTTATATTTCAGGAGGAGATCTCCAGCTGTTGGATGAGCTCTCCTAAAGTATTCCACATTCAAAAACCAATTCAGTATCAATAGCAGCACAAACCTCTGCTGCCCCTTGGGTCAGCTGCAATAAATTTCCAAAGAATATCTTAAAGATGACCCTGCAGTTATTGCTGTGTAGACAGATCTCCTCTTGGTCCAGTGAATCCTTTAATGTGAGGATTTCAGTGCTTTGACTGAGGCAGAAATGTTGTTGGTGCTCCTCAGACACAATGGAGAACATATTTCTTCCTAGGCAGCAGTATTTCCTTTCTAATGACACCAGTTCATGAGTCCACCTGTGCTAAAACCTCTCTGTGTACCTTCCAGCTTCAAAGGGTAAAGGAAAATCTCCTGCTTCAAAAGTCTAAGCTCATGGATTTCCTCAGAGACCTTCAGCATTGTCCTGTCTCCAAAGACATTACTGGGCAGAAAATACCTGCCAGACTGACAGAGAGCAGGTTTGGATTAGGTATTAACAAGAAATTCCTTACTGTGAGGATGGTGAGGCCCTGATGATGCCCAGAGAAGCTGTGGCTGCCCCTGGATCTGTGGAAGTGTCCAAAGTCAGGCTGGATGAGGCTTGGAGCACCCTAGGACAATTGAAGGTGTCCCTGCCCTTGGCAAGAGGTTGGAACAAGATGATCTTGAAGGTCCTTTCCAATCCAAACCATTCTAGGATTCAGTGTGTGCTTTGATCTTTTCCATCCTTCAAAGGCAACAAATTCTCTCTCTCCTCTCTATCCATGGCAATCTTGGTACTTCTCATTTGGAAATAAATCCTCTCAGCTGCAACACTTTGCTACCATGAATGCCTTTTGAAGGCAAGTAAGTATTTTCGTCTTTGTAAACTTTACACTTAGTAGGATCTAATTTTTCCCTTTCAATCTCACTCCTAGGTCAAATATGCAGAAATTTTCTTCACAAATCCCTGAACCCACATGGGTTTTTGTGTCCTGAGTTCTCAAATGGCCAACAAATAACATTTCCATTTCTAGAAGTTGTGGGGCAAGTGTCGTCTACTGAGGGGTTTTTTTCCCATGTTCTTCTGTTCAATTTCTTTTTGATTCCTTCCACAGTTTCCTGCAGTGGCTGTTTCAGTTGACTCAGAGGAGGCAGATTCAAATGAAAAATCACATGTTCAACAGTCAAGGAGCACAAGGATGTCAGGTAATTCAACTTCACTGGGTAAATAGCCTTGACTTTCTTTGTGTTTTTCACAAAGCAGCAGAGAACAGGATGATTTTCTCAGCAACATTTGGAAAGCCTTGAAAAAGACATTTCAGGGATGGAAGTGCCACACAGGCATTTATGAACAAGGGCAAGAATCTTCAGGCTTGTGAAGAAATCTTCCTATGATTGGTTACCCGAAGATGGGAATTAGAAATGTTTGAAGTTAAACAACTGAGTATTATAATAAGAAACTAAGAACTAGGCAAACTGTATGCTGTCCTGAGCAGAGAAATAGCACATTTTGTCTTAAAGGGATGAGTCAGGAAGGAATGGATATGGGAAGAGGATGGCTTTGGACAGGCTAATTTTGGAAATTTGTCTGGTCATCTGAGCAAGAAAACAGGGATTCAGCTGAGCAGCAAATTTGAAAGTGAGGGAGAGAAGGGGAGAGCAGAAGAAGGGTATAGCAGTGGTTAGAGGAGGGAAAGGTGGGACCAAGAGAGGACAAACATGAAGCTGTTTGGTTGGCAAGGCTGACCAAGCAGGGTAAGTGATGCCTAGAAAGGCTGACCTGGAAACAGAGACCGGGCAGAGTAAAAGAATAAAAAGGGATTTATTGGAAGGATCCAGCCTGGGCAGTGCAGGAACCCCTTGGGGCTGCACCCAAGCAATCCAGCAATGGGCCCAAAATGGATCCCGGGCACGAGGCCTCACACTTTTATCAGCTCTGGTCCATTTGCAGATTGGAGTTAATTGTCCAATTCCAGCCTCAGGTTATGAAGCTCCATCCTCTTTGTTCTTTTTCTCTTCTTCACTGTTGTTTGCACTCTTGGGCCTAAAATTTTTCCTTGGTCCCCAGCTGGAAAGGAATTGTTTCGTCTCCCTGCCCTGTGCAGAGAGCTCAGCAACCCTGAATATGAAACCCAGAACTGCACATTAAAACAGCACAGAGCCTGAAAAATATAAAAGCTAAAACTTAAAGCATCATAAGGACAAAGAAAAACAAGCAGGATCCATCCTGAGAACAGCTTAGGAAGGGCTCTTTCATGTGGCACCTGTAAGAAGAGAACCACAATAGGCATTAAAGGGAAAGTGGGGTCAAATCAACCAGAGTAAAGAGGGTATAGGGAATTCTGTGGAGGAGCAGGAAGGGCAATAAATGCAGTTTGACGTCAAAGCAGGTGCATGGATGAGAAAGGAGCCAAAATGGATGCAAAGAATGAAGAAACAAATGAGTTAGGTAGGAGGAAGGAAGTATATATATGATGCTTTAACCTGCACTGGTCTTTCTCCAGTTCTCAGTGTCTTGCTTAAGACTTAGATTTCCTCACTTACACCTTTCTTCCTCAGAATGTCTTTCTTTCCAGTGGGAGAGCAAAAAAATTACCAAAGGTCGCAGCAGACCAAAGGAACCTTTCTATCTCAGCCAGTGTAACAGGAAGTGTCCAGGACCCAACTTTGTGTCTCCTGATGCCAAGTCTGGCCCTTCCGCAAGCCAGGCTCCAAAACCTGTAACCCTTGGATGGCATGAGCATCCTGAGATCAGCTCTGGAAACGCCTGGCCCAGTGCTGCCTAAAGGGAAGGTCAGTGGAGCAGGGATTCAAGCACAGCCTCACAGTCACTGCCTGGAAGGAAAGCAGAAGTTCTGAACTGAGGTTTTTCTAGGAGACAGAGATCAGGGGAGTTATGGTGTTTACTCATGGCTCAGGTGAACACAGATGCACCAACATGAGTGGATCAGCCCTCAATTCATGTCTAGTGCTTCTGAAGACACAGTGACCAGTTCAACAGTTAAATAAGTGGCCAACACTATTTCTAAACCAAATCCAGCCGAGTGATAAGATCTGTGTAACCTCTGCATAAAGGAAACCTGGTTTATGTTTTACTGAAACAGCAGAGATGTCCTTTTTTTGGGAGGATACTTGGGGAAACAAAGGAATCTGGGACCCTCTGTTTAACTTGCTTTGTCCTCAGCTGCAGATCACTTTCTCCCACATGATTCCAGAAGCAACTGCAAACCAGGCACCGTCTGGGATTACAGGATGGCCCTTGGACCTCTGACACAACTAAACCTGACATTTGGACACAACCCAGAATACAGAGTGACCAGTGAACTACCTCAGTTGTCATTTACACAAAGCAGTGAAGTTTAGAGTCTTGTTATTCCACATACCCTTGTATCTTGTCTTTTATTTTATTTTAAAATACTTTTGTATTTTGGCAGAACTGGGGAGTGAAAAGCTGTCTTTCTGTTGGATGATCCTTTGACAGGCTCAGTGCTTTTCACTAACAGCAGATAGATACTCTGAAAGAAAAGAGACTTAGAGAAAAAAAGAGACTCACAGAAAAGAAAACATTCATCTGTAGGCAGAAATCCAGAAAGAGTTCATTAATTGTTCAGGCAACAGACAGGTACTCGCGTCCATATCCCATTTTCTAAAGGGGGGAACACACTGGAAAAGACAAACTGAAAACCAGTTTCAAGACAGATACATAAACACCGTTCCTAGTGAAAAAATAAAAAGTAAACAGATACAAACCCAACACATTTAGCAGGTACCACTGAAAGTGCACGACAGCTAAATTCTTTTCCAAGGAGTTTATATCTGGATAGGTGAAGCACAATACTGGTGTCATGATACTCCTCCTGCCAGGTTCATACATTTGGGACGATGGAAAAAAAGTATTTTTTTACTAAAACCCCAGGATTGCATAAATGATGGGGAAGGCTAATAGGAAAGAGCCTGTAGTCCCTGTATATTTGTCATATCTAAAGCTATTACCTTTTTTTTTTTTGGTCAGACTTGACCAAATGAGACTTGGACGCTCCTTGGGATCACTTAAATGCAGTTTAGTGACCAGCAGCAAGTCGGTCCTTGCCCTGAGCTCTGCCTTGGGAGCGGCAGAGGGCGCCGGGGCCGAATCCGGCTGCTGCAATTCGCACATTTTGCCACCAGATAGCAGCCGCCACAAAGAGAAAACCCAGCGGAGAATATGCAAGTCACGGGAAGGAGAGGCGGGGCTGGACCGGGAACACCCGGGCTCGGCAGCATCGCGGGGCCGGCCGGGAAAGGGATAATACCCCGGAGAGAGACAGTTCTCGTTATTACCATTCACCTGTCTGTCTGTCTGTCTATCTATCTATCTATTTATCTATTATCTTCATTTATACATCTACCTAACGATTTATCCATCCATGAATCCGTTTACTTATCTGCCTAGCCATCCATTCATCTGCGATCCACCCATCCATGAGCATCCTTGTTCACAGGATCTGTGTTGTGATGCACTGTTCTCTGCCTTGGGGAAAGGAGCACACGCTCAGATCCGGGGAAACGATTTCAGACCGAGCGGCCAGACTCAAAGCAGGACGCTGGGGAGAAGTGAGGTGATGAGTGGAGCGGTGAGAATGTGAGGGGGGATCCGGAGTGCTGGGCAGAGCGGGGTTTGGGAGGGGCTGCAGGTCATGGAGCAACCACGGGGACGGGTTTATCCCCTGGAGTCCCCAGCGCTGGCTTTCTGCCCTTGCCACCGAGCAGAAGGGAAATTGCAGCAGTATCGAGTGTGCTGGTTTCTCCCAGCACTGGGGCTGCAGGGCAAGTGAGGACAGCAGCAGCTTAAACCCCGGGAATCTGGGATTGGTGTAGGAGACACCAGCAGCTAAATAATCTCCTAACTTGCTTCCCTGTCATGCCAGAGTCTCTAATGCAGAAAGTACTTATACCATTTAAAACATGCTTAAAGAACTGTGTCCACATTCATTACCACGTGCTGCTCTTCGGTTTAATCTTAACAGAAGACAAAGATAGGGGTCAGAGGCACCTCTTCAGAGAGGCAGTTGTCAGGAATACATATATAGAATATTTCTCATCACACGCTGTAATTTAAAGTTCCCAGGTTTGTCCATGATCGATTTTAAAATGCATTTTGAGAAGCAATCATATCCTGCATTACTGTAAATTTCTCATTTATACCTTAGGGATTTAAGCAAAATAGCTTGTCTCCTTTATTCTTCTTTTAAAAGTCTCCTTTATTCTTCTTTGAAAGATAAAAAAAGTATCACCTCTGAATATCTGATGACACAAACTTCAGCACAGGACTGCAGTGATTCTTAGCCTTCCACTCAAAACACTCATTAGCAAGTAGCAGTTAACAACTGAACAAGTGTCTCTTTTCTTCCTAATTTTTTCAATCATCAACTTCATTCTATTTCTTCATGTATTAATCAAGGTAGCTAAAGAAAGAAGCACTCAAAAAAAGCCCCCAAATCCAGTACAAAGTCATAGGTAATTCTGTGAGAGGTTAAGGATTACTGTAGCCTGCCTGGGTGAATAAATCCCTTAAATTGAACTTTTTAATCCCAAACTCAAGTGAGTATTCTTTGGCACATATGGGGAAAAGAGCTCTGTGCCCAATACACAAACATCTGCCATTCTGAGGGAAAAACTGGGGTGCTGAATACAGTGACAGGAACAGACAAATGTTCACTACAGTGTTGTTCAGTAGATGGAGCATGAGTTATTCGCATTAAAATTCTAAACCGAGTGACTCTCACTTCCTACTAAATGCACATGAAAAGGCATCAGAGAATCTATTTGGCAAAACCTTTAAGATGAGCAGAATAAACCTGTGTTCTCCCCTTGTACACAATCTTTACTTATTTATTCATGTGTTTCACAAGTAAAACATTAGAAAAATCAAGACAGGTGTTGAACTGCACAGATAATAGAGGTCCAGCATCACCAGACACAGCAAAAATTCTTAGAAGCAGTCTTGCCTAAAAGTGAACTGCAACAGCAATAACAACAACAACAGCAAATACGATAATTCTGTTTTCATTTCTGTAGTATTCAGAATGGTGGCTCAGGTGCTCAGCAGCTTTGGAACAGTGAGACACAGCTGCCTGAAAACACAGTTTCTACAAGAAAATATCCAAATATGCACACAGATCCACACAGGGTGTTGCAAGGGAGAAAACCAGTGAGGCCTGGTACCAACAATAAGAGGCGGATTAAAACAACAGCTCTAATGTAATAAAACTGAGAATCTTATTGAATATCAAGCCAACAACAAAAAATAGACTTGTTTCTAGTTGATAGGGGAAAAAATTCTGAGAGATAATCACACATCTAATAATACTGACAGCCTCTGTTCAACAACTTCTGATTTACACTGCCTTTAAGAACAGATAAATATTTTAGGAAAGAGATACCATCTTCTGAAACACGCTCCTGCTTTCTGCTCTTACACAGAAGCCATCCATCTGTTGTCAGCTCAGTAATTAGAAATCACTGCCTAACATTACCACAGTGCACATACTGTGTGTGGCCCATGGGAGCAGCCACCACGATGCTGGACATAAATTTTTGTCAGAGATCCATGACCCCATCACAGAAGTCAAGAGCAGTAAGTACAATCCACTTAAAGAATTCCTGAATGGAAGATGCATCACGTAATGCAGTCTCCTGCATGTGTTGCAGGATATTTATAAAGCTCCTAAAGCTTTTCAGAGAGCTTTGTTTTGTACTAAGATGATGATTAAGAGGTACAATGAAGTGGTGTCCAGCAGAGAGAGCACATTATCAATGCCAGGCACATAACAAGCAAGGGGTCCTCAAGACAAGTAAGAAGGAAATGCAAATTATCGTCAGAACTGTTTTTTCAAAGGTGAATCAATCAAACCCCTAAAGCTTCCCCTGGGAATAAACTGTTCTGAGCTGACAGCAGATGGTAAAATCAGAAAAGCTTCCCCTGACTGCCCAAGAGTAGCAGCTAACAAAAGCAACCCCCAAGCTGGTGTAACTACCAATCCACCTGAATACCCAAATTAAAAAGACTCAATAAGAATGGTTGAATATATTCTTTCAAAAGCCAAAGCACTGTTCTAATAAAAGGTCTTCATGCATCATTTGAAGTTTCACATCAAATTAGAGGGAGGGAGAGATGAGAAGAAATCCTTCCTATTGGACAGACATTTGCACTTGCCTCTGAAATAAAAATATGTGAGATCACACATAGAAAAATCACTCAGAAAGGGATTCTCCTGACAGTCAGTGAAATGGTGAGAGACACTGTGGACATTTCAGAAGGCTGCAGGTGTTGCTTTCTTGGTGCACGGGAACAAATTCCTAAGTCTATTCTGCAGCTTTATAAATTAACGTTGCAAATTTCCCTGTATGTACATATATACTCTAATTACACATTCTCTATTCCTAGCAGAATATACACAAATATATATGCATAAGATTTTTCTTGCATGCTTGTTCAGAGAAACAGGAAATGGCTGGGTATTTTTTAATGAGATGCAAATTTCCTAAGTTCTTAGAATCCTTTAGTTTCTTAGGACTTAGAAACAAAAAGCAGATAAACTTTCTTATCTGAATGAGTAGTAAAGTAGTAAAGTTAAGACAGCAATCAATTATTTAAAAAATGTTATAGAAGCATGCCAGTTTAAACATGATATTTTGGTGGTTGGGCCCAAAATGATCATTGTTCTTTGGAAAAATATGCATGAAAATAATAAGAAAGCCATGCCGGCAAATACTGCATATTTCAGAGGAAAAGCACCTCATATTGTCGGTTCTTTCCCTTTCTGCTCCATGCAATGTTTATCTATAATTTTTAATTATTCAAGAGTCAGTGCTGAGATCACCCTGACCTTGCCTCTACTGCTCTTGTCCTGGCTGTGCCTTAGAGATTTCCTGTCTCTTCTCATGGATCCCCATAATCCCTACTCAGAGATCCAGCAATAAATTTAACTTTGCTTCTGCCTTTCTACCAGTGCTGGAACGTCCTCTGCTCCAAGCATTGTGGAATTGCATCACCAGAATCAGTTTTCTGAAACAGATTCTGCATAGAAAACTTCCAGTCCTCTGTGGAGTTCCAGTTACTGTTGTACTGTTGTGTGTGGTACAGACTGTCAGCCAGTAGACTAGTAACAGTAACAATAGTAATAATGTTCATTTGTCTGTTTGTTTATTTATTTATTATTTAGCTGTTGGTTTAGTTATTATCTGGATGCCCTATCCCAGAAAGTGTTTAAGGCCAGGTTGGATGAATTCTGAGCAGCCTGGTCNTGTGTGTGGTACAGACTGTCAGCCAGTAGAAGAATAAGAATTAAGAATTAGAATTTAGAATTTAGAATTAGAATAAGAATTTAGAATTAGAATAAGAATTTAGAATTAGAATAAGAATTTAGAATTTAGAATAAGCATAAGAATAAGAATTAGAATTAGAATAAGGTTCATTTGTCTGTTTGTTTATTTATTATTTAGCTGTTGGTTTAGTTATTATCTGGATGCCCTATCCCAGAAAGTGTTTAAGGCCAGGTTGGATGAATTCTGAGCAGCCTGGTCTGGTGGAAGGTATCCCCATCTGTGGCAGGGAGTTGGAACTGGATGATCTTTAAGGTTCCTTCAAACCCAGGCCATTCTGTGATTTCCAAAACACAATTATTGGACAGGGACACAAAGGCAAATGTCACAAGCAAGGAGAAAGAAGTCCTTCAGCCATCAGGAAGCAGAAGCAAAAAGGACAACCCCCAATTCCTACTGTATCATATCTTATTTATTACTCTATTTTAAATATTCCTCTCATTGTGTAGCAACAGCTTAAACTCATCATGAGCCTAACGAGGAGAGAGCAGCTCAATAGAAAGTAGATTATGTCAAAGAGATTTGATATATTTCTCTGACAAGATTACAAATAGGAATCATATTGGAGACTATATTGCTGATATAATATAATCAAACTTTTTTAGACTTCTGGCTTTGTGCCTCTAACATTCAGATAAAATAACTGCAAATAAGAGCACCGTGAAAAATCAGAATGGCAAATACTAAATCAAATTGAATTTGTCAAGTTGATACTCTCACTGCAATTAATGTGAATGCATCAAAGAATTGCAATGAGACTTGTAATGTCCTATAAATACTGTTCTATTATATACATACAATCTTATTTTACAATGATACAGAGACATAATGATAGTGTAAACATATATTTGTTCCTGGAAAGTTTTCAGATTATATAAACATTGAGACATGATAATCAAGAGAGTCCATGAGCAGATCACAGAGCTGTGAAATGTTTGGCATGGCACACCAAGGCATTTTTAACACAATAAATCCCAATGTTATTCCTACAGGAGCCAAGAATCATATGCAGAGACCTTGCTCTGGACAGACTGGAACTTTCTGTAGGCACCTCTTGAACATCACTGGGATGGATGACAAAATACATGATAACAGAAGAGCATTGAAGAGAAAAAGGGCATTTCGTTGTAGCTATTGTGACTCAGTTTCCACGAGTGCCCTTCAAAACTGTCACTGGTTCACAAGAGGAGCAGCCAGAGTGACAACTGGTCTGGAGAACAGGACAGAGACCTAAGGAACTACAATCTCCAGTTTACCATTGGGAACTTACAAGTGGTTTGGTCAGGGTCTGGTGAACAGGGATGCATTAGTTGGCTCTTTAACCCAGCAAAGACATCTGACACACCCCTGTTATTATCCAGCAGTTTAAAGAAATGAAACCAGGGAACAAAACACAACGTCTAACACCTAAAGGACATGGCCAAGGCAGATGCTGTGCTACCTCTCATCTGATACCTTTAAATCAATAGGCGGGGTCTTTCTAAAGGTGCTTCACGTTCTATCAAGAGTCAGTGGTCTTGTTGCAGAGAGAAGTGCATGTAAATATGCACAGAGCAGATTAGATGATCACAAAATACATCCTGTATCTGTGAGCTACAAACATTGGATCTAATGTGCTCCAGCTCAAATGTGGTTTCTGTGTTTAGGCTCTCCATGTTTGATTCCCAAATTTCAGATAACTGTTAGCTTTCAAAAAACATCTAATCTATTAATTAATGCTTAGAGTGTCCAGAAAACACATTTTTAAGCAATAGAATTAATCAAATTAAGTTTTTACTCAGCTTTGTGCCCCTACTAGTGACAGAGAACTGGAGATTTTCTCACAAGTTACTGGAACAGCAAAGTTGAAAAAAAAAGTTCAGATTTCATACCTTTGGAAACACACAGAAGTCCCTTTCCTTCTGCTCAAGACATATGTGAGCATCAGATGCTGCTTCCTGTGAGTCCTTTTCCCACAGGATTCATTCAAATGACAGACTTATCTCTGTGCTGCCCCTCAGGGACTGCACACACTTGGATTAAGTAGAATAAGCTGGTGTGCTTTTCTTTTTACTCTGTCATTTTGGAAATACCACTTATCAATTCCAATTATTTTCTGAAATGTAGGTATAAATATAGCTGATTCTTCAGCTACTGGTTCTGCTATTTATTTTCTCCTTCAAGATCTGTAGATCCAGTTCTGCTCTGCCTTTTCAATATCACAAAATATGAACTGAAGTGTTAATGAAGATGCATCTGCAGTGCCAGATGTTGGCCTCAGCAATGGCTGTACCCAGCTCCTTGCCTCTCTGCCATTGTGTATCCTGAAATTATGATCTTAAGGAAGATGAAAATTGATGGGATGTGTTATATATTATCATCCTGTCCATCAGACAGTGCAAACAGTCTGATTTGAACCAGAAATGGTGTTTCCTGATGAGAGAAAACACACTTCTTGCTTATATTAGGAACATGCTTGATCTGTGTTCAGACAGTAAATAAGGGATTCTTAAATCTTGCATTTACAGCCTGGAAGAATCCATCTTCCAAACCCTCTGCTGTAAAAGTTCCTCTGTTTCTGAAAAGGCAAAAGTAGAGCATAGTGATTGCTTCACTGTTCCAGCATGGCCTGATAGAATCTAATAACTTAAATTAATTATATTTGCAGCGGAAATGTTCCAGAAGGAGTTAAAGAGCAGGCAATGAAGGTAGAAGACTTTTGGACATGAAGCTGGAAAAAAGGATGTCTGAGGCAAAACTCTGTTTGAGAAATCCCCAGAGTGGTTCACAAGGAGAATGTGAGGCAAAACCAGAATCCCTCAGGAAATACTTCCTTACGTAAAGCTTTTGAAGACACATTTATTGAGCTAAAAGGCACTCTGAGATGTTATAATTCAGAATGGGGGAAATATGTCTCTAAAGATAGACACACTTCCAGTGTTGTTAGTTACTACTTGGAATTTCAGCTGTTTGTCCAAATTCTGTGTTTGTACCTATCTAGGTCTATAGGGCATGAGCTCCAGAATGTGATTTTTGGGTAAATTCTTCTGCCATAACATAACTACTTCTGCAAATAATTATTGTTTTTTCTAGTCCAAAGGAAATGCAAATTATTAAGCCATTTTTCAGTGTAATATAAAATTCATATAATTGCTATTTTTAGTTAAGGCAACACGGTCATTAATTGTGCCAGCTCTGTAAATGTTGATTTTAGGAAGCATTTTTTATTATCTCTGAAATAATACATTAACATTACATAATATGATAATACAATATAATTATATGATCTGCTTATCTCTCAAATATCCTGAAAAGCAGCATCTCCTCTGGGCTGTCATGGTTTTAGCTGGTGTAATCTAAGGTAAAAGCAGTGTACTCTGAAAGTCGCTTGTGTACTTTGGCAATTTTTTTACATCTCTGCTTGCTGCTTTGTTTGGGTATTTCTTTAAGCCATCTACTCTAAATTAAAAATACAAGGAGTTCATATACACTCCTGCATCTCTGTACTCTGGTACAATGTTTTTCCAGAAAGCTTCCTATTTTCTAAACCGCAGTCATGAAGCTTTTGTTGTACTTTTAATTAACTCCATCTCCTAGGTCCATGTGCGGTTCCAACTGATTTGTATTCTCTCTGTTTCTATAATATCCGGATGGCCACATCACACAGGAGAGCTCAAATGCAACATGTTCATAAACGAAGCCAGACCAAAGAAATATTATCAACAGATGAAAGCCTTGAAGGAAATTAAATGTGAGGCAAGAGAGTTTAAAATGTATAGCTTAGGGAGAAAGAGATGAGAAAGTGAGATATAAGTCTACAAAAATCAAAAGTGTGCCAACACTGAAGTAAGAAGCAGCAGAGGCACAGGGCTACAGAACTAAACATGTGCATGGAGTGACTTGGAGGAAAATGTAAACTGAATGCTAAGGAGCTGTTGGGGTTTATTTACATATAGATCCCTGCAAGTCCAAACACAATCTCCATATAAAAGCACATTCTAAAATTGATTATAGCATTTTTTGGGTGAATATTCTGCAGTGAAATAGGGACCATGAAAGAAAACATTCAATGTTCTTGACCTACTTGATCATTTGCTTTCTAATATCTTTTCTCCAGTTACATGTTACATTATAAAAATTTATTTTTTTTCTTTTTAGGTGCAGGGAAGCACCTAAAAGTTTAGAGGGATTGCTGCAATTACTGAAATAAATAAGCATACTTAATATTAAAATTCTATGCTTAAATTTATCCAGCTGTACAAAGAAAAGAAAAGGCATGAATAAATATTACAGAATTTTATTTCTGCCTTATAGTTGTGCCTTGTATGTGTGTCTCTAGTGAAATGACTATCTTAATGCAAAGGAAGTTTATGTGCCCACCTTGTTTTTATCACTAGCAAGCCCATAATTGTTTTGAGCAAGTTTGGTTTTGACCAGGTTGCATAAGGTTTTTGACAAAGAACACATGGCCCGTAACTGCTCAGAAGTAATCATGATATCAGCATAACCGGGAACAGCATTTCAGCCACGTGAGAAACAGGAGCACCCATGGGAATTACTGAAAAAATGGAATCATTAAAACAAGCCACTTTTCCCAGGAACAGCTGTTATTATTTTAGAAAACAAAACTTGCTCAAGGGAACTGGAATCTTGCCAGATCTGGTACTTAAAAAGAAAGGAAAAAAGAAGATAATAAAAGAAAAAATTAGAGTGTTTGAAGATTAAGCAACTGTGCAAAACGAGAAAACCTCCTTTGCAGCATCCTGAGGCAAGTATCAAAAAATGGGCCAATATTAGCATATGAATTCAGCGCACTTCTGGAAGCAAGGACGTGTTTAGAAAGATTCATGTGTAATACCTGTCTTTTGTACTAAGGAAAATACAAGACTAAAAAAATGCAGAAAGGGTAACGGAGGACACCATTAAGGCGAGATGGAGCAGGCCAGCTGGACTGTTATGATTTAATTAAGGAGAGTTTGACTCAGTGGGATTCACACATGGGAGATTATTCCTATCAAATCTGACAGAATTTTTCACAGTGGTAACATATCACAGAGGGGAGCTGTGGACATAAAACCAATTTGACACTGTACTGCACACTGTTAAATTAGAAAGTTAATGATTAGGGTATATACAGCATGAAAAGCTTGCAGAAGGAAAAAGCTGACTTTGAAATCTAATACATGAACTAAAAAGATACTGTGTAGACCACATTTTAATTCATTCAGCTTCATCAAATTACATGTATCAGCCTACTCCTAATATCTTTTGGTCAACTAACCATAGAGGCATAATACACCACTTCCAGCAAAACACGAATTCCCATCTTTTACCTAAAAATGCATGAATTGTATATTATCTAGAAGTGATTAATTCTTTTTGGGATTCCAGTCTTGTCTTTTTTGTCCTAGCAGCTCACTGTCAAGCGCCTTTATTAAGAACTTGTTTTCCTGTAATTCACAGAGCCAAAGAATTATTGAGGTTAGAGTGGACCTTCTGGAGGGTGTCACTACCTCACACCCACTCCCTCCACCCCTCAAATCCTGGGTAAGTTAGAACAGGCTGCTCAGGTTCTCAGCCAGCTGGGTTTTGGATACATCCAGGAATGGATGTATTCAACTACCGTGGTCAACCACCATCAGAGCATGAAAGCTTTTTCCTTATGTTTAGACCTGGATTTAGTTTATTTCCATTCCTGCCTATTGTCCTGTTGGACAGCCTGTCTGTTTGCTTTACTTCCCCTTTACTAGCCTCCTAGCTATTTGATTGATTTTTAATTTCCCCTGATTCCTCTCTTCTCTAGGGTAAACCCTACCAGTATTCTGAGCATCTCCTTTTAATGCTAACTCATCTCCAGCAGAACTTCCTACCTCTAATCAGAGCCCCTCAAGTCTGGTAATGTACCTGCTTCTCAGTTCACTTCAGCATCCACTTATCTGGGCCATTTGTCTGTAAGAGTGTTACAGGAATAAGCACTGAACCCTTACTCAGGTCAGGGTAAACAAAATTCACCATTCTTCTCTCATCCAGTGATCTAGTCACGATTGCAGAAAGACATCAGGTTGATCAAACATGATTTCCCTTTCATAAAATCATGTTTACTCCTCACAATCACTTTCTTGTCCTTCATGTGGTTCAGAATGGCTTTCAGGGATATTTGCTCCACATCCTGCCAGGGACTGAGGTGAATCTAATGAGCTCTGGTTCTGTAGATCTCCTTCTTACCCCCTTGCTCTTTGTCACCACCTCCCTCATGTAGTTCAGCACTGGGCCCTCATTTATTTGTCTTCCTCCTGCTGCAAGCACACTTTATTTTCCCCACCCTTCATTACATGCAACTCCAGCTGAGCTTTGGCTTCCTTATCCTACACTTGCATGAATATTGAACAGCTTTTCTATATTTCTGTGGGGTCACTTTCCCTTCTTTCACCTTCTGTATACTTATTTTTGATATTAGACTTGAGCCAGGAGCTCTTTGATCATCCATGCAGGCTGGCTGCCACTCTCTGATTTTCTGTACATTCTGGAGCTTCAAGAAGGTAAAACTTTGAAATCTCCAGAACATCTACGTGGTTCTTATTTCAGCAGTTCCTGAACAGACCAAAGCCCACTCTGCTGAAACCCGTGAGGCTGCTCTGGGGTTCAGAGGCTGCGTTCTGCCCAGGTCCCTCCTCCAAAAATCCTTTCCTCCATTGCATGATCCCTAAATCCAAGGCTGACCCAGCCTTCACACTCCAGACCAGTTTTTCTTGTCTATAAGCATCAGGTACAGCAAAGAACTTCCTCTCCTTAATTCCTTAATCCCCTGCAACAGGGAGTTACCATTAGGGCTCTCCAGAAAATTCCTGTCTTGCTTGTGTCCCACTCTGCTGCTTTTTCAAAAAATATCCCAGAATGGTTTGTTTTGGAAAGGACCATGAGACACCTTCCACTAGACCAGGTTACTGAGAGACCCATTCAATTTGGTCTTGAACCCTCCACAGCCTCTCTGGACCCAGAAAGTAATTTTAGAGGAACTCTAAGGCCTTGCTTGTTGAAAAGATTTAGACAATGCTCCTAAGCTCCCTTCTTGTCTAAGAATGAAAAGTTTAGTGATTTTGGCCCTGAAATTGTACTTAGCTAAGGCTGAAGTTATTTGTGCAAGTCTACAATGTTTCTGGATAAAAGTTTAGGGTTGAAGGCAGTCACTCTAGATAATATCACAAAAATAACAAAGAATGTTAAAGAATGAGTCATTTATTTTACCCAGAAATGTTTGCAGCAATGTAATCTGTTACAAAGATCACTCTTAAATAGCCTAATATTTGGAAGGAAATTAAATGCAGGCTTTGACAGTTATCTGTTCTGAAGATCAGAACTGGGGCCACACATATTGATTCTCTGTAATAATATTCAGTTTGCAGACTCCCAGAACTCTTAGTTTGGCAGCAAGAAAGCAACACATTTATCAGTGTCAGTCTGATATTGTGGTTATTTCATAGACAAAAAAAAAAAGAAAAAAAAAGAGATGTAAGCTTCTTACCAATAAAATGTAATAGCATATCTAAGTAATGTCTGGGAAGTTGAGTCCTGTGTTTTCATAGAAATTGTAATACATTTTATAACCCACACTCTGGTGTGGCATTTAGTTGGACCCTTTGCAGGATACATGTGTGAAAGCTGCCTCACATCCCTGCACCATGGGATCCCCTGAGTTGGAAGGGTGAGTCCAGCTCCTGGCTCTGTGCCTGAGTGCTGTGCAAATGCTCCTGGAGCTCTGGCAGCCTTGGGGCTGTGCCCATTCCCTGGGCAGCCTGGGCACTGTCCCACCACTCTGTGGGGAAGGAATCTTTTCCCAATATCCAATCTAACTGTCCTCTGATGCAGCTCCAGCCTTTCCCTTGGGTCCTGCCCCTGGTCATGAAGAGCAGAGGTGGGAGCTGCCCTGATGCCTTAAGTTTTAGCTTTTATATTTTTTTGGACTCTGTGCTGTTTTAATGTGCAGTTCTGGGTTTCATATTCAGGGTTGCTGAGCTCTCTTCATAGAGCAGGGAGACAAAACAATTCCTTTCCAGATGGGGACCAAGGACAGATTTTAGGCCCAAGAGTGTAAACAGTGGTGAAGAAGAAAGAACAAAGAGGATGGAGCTTCATAACCTGAGGCTGGAATTGCACAATTAACTCCAAGATGCAAATGGAGCAGAGCTGATAAAAGTGTGAGGCCTCGTGCCCGGGATCCATTTTGGGCCCATTACTGGATTGTTTGGGTGCAGCCCCAAGGGGTTCCTGCACTGCCCAAGATGGATCGTTTCAATAAATCCCTTTTTATTGTTTTACTCTGCCTAGTCTCTGTTTCTAGGTCAGCCTTTCTAGGCAACAGCCCCTCATGAGAAAGTTGCAGACCCTGATGAGATGAGAATTCAGTCTCCTCTGCTCCTGCTGAACAAGCCAAGTGTCCTGAGCTGCAGCTCCTGTGGCTTCCCTTTTAGGCCCTTCACCATCTTTGTACTACAGTTAACAGTTCTATAGGTTTCCAATAACTTCAGATCTCTCCTCTACTGTGGCACCCAAAACTGCCCCCAGGACTCCAGGTATAACCTGCACAAAGTGGAAGTGCAGCTCCAGAAACCATGTGTCAGTATTGTTCCTCAGGGAGGAAGTTGGGTAAATTATCCTTTTTGGAGTGATTTGCAAATGGAGGGAGAAAGTCAGAGGAGAAATGCTACCATGTTGCAAGGCACTTCTATACCACAAATAGAAGGGAATATATTGCACATAGGCTGTGAGTATAAGACAACTAGATTTAAAAATTATTTTTCTCATTAATTTTTATTCTTATTTTTCTGCAGACTTTTTATTTAAGGAATGCTTTATCTTGTATGTGGATATTTTAGTGCCTCTCTGTTCTGCTGGTACATCACCATCTGTGAGCACTATGAAAACGATACAAATCTGCTCCTCACAGTATCTGACTGTAGCATTTGTTGTTCTTACAGCTTTCTGGATCACGAGCTCTGGAATAGTTTTGTCAAGCCAGGCCAAGTCTCACCTAGGGACCTACCTCAGCCTGGTTATTAGGAATGCCAAGGATCAGCACTGCCCTATCCCACCACTTGTTCTCTACTCAGAATTACACACCTCCTTAAAGCCTTGCTGTTTCTGGGTCCTCCCCATTACTGCTCTTCACAGCATCTGCATTGTGACGTACACCATGGAGCCAAAAGGCTGCAAAAACCTGTATTTTGGCCCCTAGCCAAACCACCTCTTCTTGATTAACCCCTGTTTTTCCTCAAGTCTCATTCACTTGATACCCCCCATAGTGGTCTCTACCATAGCCAGTGCCCAGAATAATATCAGGGAAAACTTCCCAGTTGTCTAAAATGTCTTGATATCTCAGTTGGCCCCTTGTAACTTTTATATAACCACTTCTTTATTTCCTTTTACTTCAAGAACCTTGTGTGTGTCTGAAGAGCACCTACCTTTCCTACAGCTACTTATTTATGCACAGAGACCGAGTTTGTGCTGACTGGTGCCCCAGAAAGCAGACAAGGCCAACCTAGAGGTAGGCTTCAGTGAGTGGAAATTAAGATTCAACTTTTCCAGCTCTTAAGCACAACTGAACCACAGCGAAGCATCAAAAGGAAGGAGGATGCAGATTTCTTTAAATAAGAACAAAATGCCCTTGAGCAGCAAAACGATGCAGAGTGAAGGAAACATGAGCAGAACAGAATGATTCACACACGAGAGACACTGGGAACTGTGCAGCAAAAGGTGCTTATTGTGCACAGGAGCATCCCATTACATGGGCACCAGTGAGTTTGGCTCACCCCGCTGTGCTGTCACCCTGGATTACACAGAATTTAAGTGACAGGAAAATGTGTAGGGGAAATCCCAGACTGCTCTGACACAAAGATGGTCCACAAAGGAGGGGTTCATGTTGTGAGAGGTGGTTACCCAGTAAGGTTTTTGACTCTTTACACATACACACAACTTTAAATAGCTCCACTGGCAATGATGCTGATTGGGCTGTCAACAAAGTGGTAAATCAAATACAGCTTCTTCAAGGGTTAAACTCCTTAAAATCTCCATGGTTTAGCAAGACAGCTTTGAACAACCCTATGTGAGTTAATGTCTTGGTTTTGAATGACAGGTGCCTGCCAAGGAAGTCAGGAGCTTCTCTTGGAATAGAAAATATAAACCCCCTCCCTCCAAATNTGCGGGATGGGAGGCGATGATGCGGTGGGGGCTGCGACTTCAGGCAGCGCCGGAACCCTCTGGTTCTTGCCCTGCTCTTCCCCTCCTGCTGGTGGGAAATCTTGGATCCCTGTTCTGTCCCAATGCCCAGATTATATCCAGGAGGGAACGCTTGGCTCCTCCCCCTGGGCGGAGATTCTCACAATGGGCTGATGTCATTCTCTGAGTCATGTGATGGGTCCTCACAATGGCCCATTAAACACAAAGGGCTCCCGGAGGGAGTTATCTATGACTCATAAGGCAAGGTGTTAATGGCCCATTATCAGGAGATGGTCCGGGGGGAGGAGGTAAGGAAAACACTGCCCCTCCTGATTTTAACAGTTCATGAAGATGGAGATAGAATACAGACATTCTGGCATATTTTACATTGTAACCTAGGACAGTTAAACTTGCACTGTGCATAATCCATCTCAATTCCCATATTTCTATAGTGAGCAACATCTATTTTTTGGAGAAGACAAACAAGTATCTATTATCTCTTATTGCTCTTTCCCTTCAGCTGGTTGTTTACCTGCCGTCCACATTTTCAGTCCCCTCTTAGAACCCACTCCTGCCCTATCATTGAGGTTCCTGCCCTGTTTTCTCTGTTCTCCCTCCATCCAAAAGGGAGTTGTTTCCATAAGCAAGACTTGGGGTCTACATCCCAAACACACTTCTGCTTTAGCTCATGATGTTCAGCAATTCTGCAGGAATTTGTCTTTTGGTGACATGATCTGTCTGCTTTCCAAATTAATTTTGTTCTTCAAATCTGGTCCACTCCTCACTAAAGAAAACTATGACTCTTTTCACATTTACTTCTCGACCTACGGTATGGCTGTTAACTGTCTGCTAATCTTCCTCTGTTCCTCTTCTTCCAGAAAACCTCTGGGAATCCTTGTGCCTAGCCTCACCTTCCTTTTCTCCAGCACACTTTCTTTTCTTCTCTTTTGTTAACCATGTAGGTCAACAAGTCCTTTTAATGACTTTTTCCTCCAGCTCTGACTTTTTCCTTCTCCTCTCCTCAAACCAAAACTTAAATGTTATGTACTTGAATTTGCAGATAGATTTCAAGAAGCAGCCTGGTTATATCCTAGAAATGGTGTGGATTAAATCACCACAATGCTGATAAATGATTTGCTCTGGAAAAAAACCCAAAACCCAAATCCAGTGTTTAAACTATGGTTTCTGTTAATCTGGGATGACATTTCATCCATACTCCTACAGGAATCTGTCATGCATCCAACTCTACAAAATTATTTTACTGGCACCTTATATGCTACTGCCATGCACACAAAATCTTCATTGATGCCAAACCAGAACATGGAAATAGGGAAGCTTGCTGGAATTCAAAAGAACCTTGTCAATTTGGGAGAGAGAGTTTGAAATAAGACAAAATTTCATAATGACACATTCAAAAAGATACAGTCAAGAAGGGCAGAACAAATGGAGCAAAATGTGGAATTAAATGAGTGAGCAGTACTGCAGAAAATATCTGGGGTTATAGTGGTTCACAGCTCATAAGATGACACTTTCAAAAAACCAGAAAATCTCATTCTGGAGTATATTATCAGAAGTGCTGTGTGTAAGACAAGGGAGGTAATTATTCTGCTCTACTTGTTACTAGTGAGAGCTTGGTTCCTGCTGTGAGCACTGCATTTAAAGAAGCAAGAACATAAGGAATATCCAACAGAAAGCAAGAAAGAGAAGTTTTTTTTCCAAAATCACAGTCCTGAAGATTTGTTTAGATGATAAATAAGGAGGCTGGGGAACGGTGAGAAGAGTCTTCCAGTTTATCAAAGGTTATTGCAACAAAACCAGTGATCAATTCTCTGTGTCCTCTGGAGGAGGGCAGGAAGTAATCTGCTTAATTTGCTGCCAAGAGGATTTACATTACACCACAGAAACTCTTGCCACTCTAAGGACAGTTAAACTCTGGAAGAGGCTAACTGGAGAGTTAGCAACATCCCTTAAGAACAGTTTTGACTGGTGTGTCAGGGATAGGATCTGCATGGATTTAAAGTTTCAAGTGAGGGAGAAAAACATTTGTTCATGTCTTGCATCTTCACTGTCATTTTACACTGCATCCACACATGCTCTCTGTGTTATGCTACTGGACCAGGCTGTGCCTCTGGCCTCACACTGATCAGCATTTCCATTGCAGAGTTAGCAGGAATTCCTGTTAAGAGGCTTGCTGAAGTGTTTGCTAAATTATATCAAGATGTATTTCAACCATCTCTAATATAATCTGTTATTTACACACATGCTGACAAGGTTCATTAGCAGCACTATTTGATGACAACATTTCATTATGAACCAGAACAGAATACGAAAGTAAATTATTACAGGACAGACCCTGCTGGAGCAGCCTGTGACTGTCAACAGGTTGCTCCAGGATTTTTGACACTGAACTTCACTAGTTTCCAAAATTCTTTTGTCAGAGCACAGCATATCTATATTTTGAAGTGTGATGCTTTCCCATTTGAAAATTTCAATATATTGCTTTTTATTTATAAAGCTTAGTTTGTAGGTTTTTCTTCCTTGGAAATCCTCCTTCTCCCCATGTGTCACTGGGTGAATTCCTAGCTCCTGAGATGCTTTGACACACAGCAACCTTTTCAAATGACAGAAACGCATTATCCTGATATTTTCTTTGGTGACATGCATGCTGAATTAACCTCCTTCCTAGATATGACAAGACACAATGTTAGTCTCTCAGCATATATTGTACTTAATGGGTTTAATTACACTGATCTTAGGAGCTTCAGATTTGCAGAAGAAGGTATTTTTAAGAACAGAAAGTTTGCTGGAATTTTGTATTTAACAAACTCGTAAAACTGTCCAGTGGCCCAAGGTAAGCGCTTTGAGTAAATGAAATTTAAATGAGCAGATAAATAATATGCTTATACTGAGCTGTGATCATGATTTTGCATTTTTAAATTTTCATAATCTTTCACTTGTCTGTTTCTGGGACTTGTATTGTTTCATGCCAGTAGAAGAATCAGTGTTAGAATTTCAAAATATATTACATATTTTCTCTCTGAAGGACCAATAATTGCTTGAACCCCTTTCAAAATCCCAATTATTGCTTTTGTGCATTATTTTAACAAGCAGTGATGCACACTGCAAGGTGAGAGACCTGTACCTCCAATGAACACATGATCCAGCAACCAAAACACAAAATCTGGGAGATAATAGCCAAGAAATAAAATCCACTAATTATTATTACACTAGGACAGAGATGCAAGAAAATATTGTTAATGCAGACTTAAGACAGCTTATCTTAAAACTTATCATAAAGCAGATCTAACAGGAAAAAAAACAAACAACAAAACCCAAATCCCAAGAATTACGAAGTGAAGCAATCTGAACCAAAGGTGCATAAAATATTCTAGAGCAACAGACTGGCCCAAACATAAGCCAGTTAAATTGCTGCAGCAGTTAATGACTGAGGAGCTCAGAATTTTATCTGTCTCCATTGTTCTAAGCTTGTGAGAATAAGTGTGCCCCATCAGGTGCTTTCAAAGGTCTCAGATTTCCTGTAGCAGCAAAAAAAAAACAAATGCTTTTTCCCTACTTTTTTCCCTTGCTTTTTTTTTTTTTTGTAAAAAAACCAAAAAACAAACAAACAAAAAAAAACCAGCAAAAAACCCCAACCAAGCAAAATGCAACAAAAAAACCCCTACAAAAACCCCGACCACCAACAAAAAAAACACCGAGGAAAACCCAAGCCAAGGAAACCCCTCTGACCATTTTGTCCTTTCCTCTGGGCCTAGGTAGGAAAGGATTGTTTTTTAGTGCTGGACTAGCCAGGTAGCCAAGTGCCAGTCTCTTTATGAGACTGACGAACCACCACTTGGTTCCAACCCAAAGTTTTCCACTTTCACCAAGAATTTAAAATTATTAATTCAGAGAAAACCCACATTATCTCAGGAATAAGAGTGGAACAGGTTGGGATGTGCTCTCTTCACTCTCACATGATCACAGACCCACGTTCCAGTGTATTCACATGGTAAGAGCAGAAGAACTTGCTCAGATCTGCACAGGCACAGTGGATCTAGCCCAGGAATCCTGGGAAAGGCAGACTGGAACACTCCACTCCAGGAGCTGGAATTGCTCAGAGAAGAATCCAAAGCCTGGTGACTGAGAAGTAAAGAGAAGGGGAGAAAAAATGTCCTACAGTATTTTTTGTCTTATACTACCCATACCTTCATGTGATCCTTGCCATGATCTAGATTTTAAGCCAAGGGAGGCACCTTGAGCCTTGTTCCTAATTTGTCCAACAGGTTAGGGAGATGGTGATGGTGCTGAGGGACATGCAAAAGAGACACAACTTTTTTTTTCCATTGAGTCAGCAACATGCAGCCAGTGTAAACCACTTGTGTTTGTTCCATGCCTTTAATCTGTCTGCAGTCTGTGGAAGAATACATCCCTAGAGTCTTTGCCAGACCTTGAATTCTAGCAGCTGTCACTTGAAATTTATTTCTTCCTCTGTCTGGGAGCTATTTTAGTGCAAATGCAAGCACATGTGCTCTGAGCAAAGCTCCCAAGAGCAGCCACCATGACAGGTACGCTCCTACATATCTGTGTTATCTTCTTTCAACAGGCTTGAAGCTGGTGACAAATATTTTTCCTTTTAGTGTATTTTTTGTCTTTTGTGTATTTTTTTGGCCAGTTGTAGTGGTCCTTTTCTCTACTTCTTCCCAAGTAATCTTCTATGGCATAAAGCCTTGGGGGCAGCAGCTTTGTAGAGTTTAGGGTGGTATTGGGCTCACAGCTGCCAAAAGATCCTGGGGAAGGAGTAGCACAAGGACTTGTTCTCTGGATCAGACCTCTTACAGGTCTTCTCCACTGCAATCTTCCATATCTGAATCTCCTGAGGTCCAGCCTGTTCAGTCAGCAGTTACTTTTCAATAATAAGAAAAGGAAATCTCCAACTCAGGAGTCACACTGCCTCATTTCTGGCCTTTTCATTGTCCCCTGAATCCCTACAACCAATTCTCCAGCTCTGCTTCCTTCTGTGCTTGTTTATCCTACATTATGAGATAGTGACCTCTAGAAGAGACTAGAGAGTCATCCTCTCCCTTTACCCTGTATAAATTGTGTTATCATCATCCCTTGTTCCCCAGAATATTTCCAGTTTTAGAATTAGGAAGCCAAACAAGGGAAGCTTTAAATTCTAAAAATCAACCCCACTTGATTTGCCTGATGTTAACAATAACCCATTAATATTTTCATCTACCTAGAAGCCTGCATTCTTCCCACACTCAAGCAGTAATCTGATGGGAATCAAACTGGGGAGCAGAGCAGGGTGTGACAAGGCTTATGGAGAAGGGAGACTGGGAACAATTTAACCAGCGGAAAAAAAACACAACTCACTTAATTTATTCACTCAGGACTTATTAATGACTAATCAATATCTACATGACTCCAAAAACTGAACTGCTTGAAGAAGGTTAGAAATAACAAAAAATAATTTTGCTGGGCTTTCTCGCTCTGTCTAAATCAATATTTTAGTGGTTTTACCCCGTGAAGAGACAGAAGAGGAACCTCTGGCTAGACAAGCTTCGAGGAGCAGACATCCCTAATAGCCAAAGGGTGAGATTGCCCTGTCAGAATGGAGGTGTTCATGGTGCAGACTGTCACCTAGGAGCTTGTTGTCTGGGCTCTCTTGACAAGGAGAGAGAAATCGGCCTTTCAAGGGTCACCTCATCTCATTCAGAGATAGGACAAATGACTAGAATTTCAGAAGAATTTATTTCCCTCCAATGGATATGAGAGGAGACTTAAAGATTAGATCAGATGCAGAAATCTGTGATGCAGACTTCTCAGACTGAGTGAGATGAGTTTCACTAGACTTTGTAAATCTTGCCTACACACTTCCCATTTCTCCTATGTAGCATGAAATATGTAAACACTAGATATAATATTAAATATTAGATATTTTATTCCTTCTCTAACAAGAATAAAATTCTTTAGTAGATCCATTACCATGCTGTAACTGACTACAACTGTACTAATTAGGGAAAAAGAGACTGCTGCCACAGGAACATTTAGAGGGCAGATAAACGAAGGCAGCTTTAAATTCTAAAAATCAACCCCACTTGACTGGTTAGATATTAGCAATACACACAATGGATGTTTGTTGGTACTTACTATTAATAACCATCACCACACAGTCACATAGGTTATTTTAACAACCTTATTCTAATTTTGCTGTAAGTGCTCAATGCCATGGAGAGGGTGCAGGGCCAAGAACCCCAGTCCTTGCTGATCTCAGTCCATGAGGTGAAGGTGATCAGTTTTGAGAAATAATTCCCCCTTTTTTTATGACCCACAAGTTCAATGTTTTCTCCTTTTATAAGTGTTTTATTTTCTAGACAGTTCTAAGCCATTCACTTGTTCACTGTAGCGTGCTGGGGGTGTTACTTTCCCAGGCTACTAAATGTGTCTTGGCCTGTGACTTGTTTCTTGCTTGGTGCTAGCATTTATGTGTTTTTTTTTCCTTTTTAAATCTCGTGATAAGCTGCTGCACTTGCTGCTCCCATCACCAGCTCATAGCAGCAGCAGTCCTTTCCCAGTTTTTCAGGGCGTGTTTAATCACCAGTGTCTGATCAGCAGTGATCAGTTTATTGCTGGAGGCTCTGCTCCAAAACGTGCCTGCATTTTCAAAGCCTTCACTGCTATCCTATGTTTAAATTGTGTATTTAGCTGAAGTCCCCCGCTGAAGTTCACACAAGGTTCTTGTAGGAAGGATTGCAGTGTGGCACAATTCATATAAAGCCCGTTCCTGGCAATGCCATTATTACTTTTACTGGGACACCAGGTACAAAAATGCTTATCCACTGTTTGATAGTTGTGCAATGTGAATGTCCTCATGTTTGAATTCAAAACAAAGTGGTATTAATTATATCCTGATATGGAGTTCCTACTTCCAGGGGTGCATCAGGTTTCTAATTTGGCTACAGAATTTTTTGAAAGCCTGATCTTCTCCAGAAAGAGCTAGAGTCAGTCTCAAGGGCCTTGTCCAAAAATACAAGTACTCATTATACTAATGAAGAAACTGTAGCCTTACTTACCATGTGAAGAACTTCATTCTTCAAGCTGCTCTGTTTGAATTAGTGGCTCTTACTCCACTTGTTTTTCAGTGAGACCTCTATATTTACTTTTAAAAGGAGCATAAAAAGTTCAGTGGAGATTAAACAAGACTGTTACAAAAAAGTATAAAGAGCCTCATCTGGAAAGTCTGCTCAGTCTTCAACAGCTTAATTTCATACTTATGATTTGGAATAAAACCATTTATGACAGTTTGCAACACTGGGGACTTAGAAAACATGGATAACATTTCACATATTTGAAAACAAGGGATTTTCTTTTAGACTGAGTCTTCAAAAGCAGCTAAGATTTTCTTACCTGGTAGTGTACAGGAAAAAAAGAGCTCAGAAGCCAGCATTTAGATCAACATCCAGCTATGTGAGGTCCCATCTTAGAAATGCCTTCCTAAAAATTTTCACAGGGAAAGAAAACACCTGATTTCTTGAAGGAAATAAATTTTGCATAATAAGGATCATAACTAACACCAAGTACTACTTGATTCTTTTCTGCATCAGACAGCTGGTGCTTTATTGGTAACAATTCTCTAGTCATTACTGGGAAAAAGTGAATTAGAAAAAAAACACATAAAGAACAGAAAAGGCCAGTTCTCCTAACAAGCGAGAGAGCATCTCCTCCAATGCAACAAGGAAACTCTAAATACTTTTCCAGCTGTAAGGATATGGTTCCATCAGGCTCCACTCAGTCTTCTGGACTTCTTAAGCAGACAGCTACCAAAATTTGCCAGTTCTGGACAATTTCTCTAACAGCAGTAAGACCACTTCTTGCAGGATCTGGTGTGGTCACTGCCCAGATTATCCAAAGAATACTTTGTTATTAACATTCCTTGGGTGGAAAAGGAATAGTGCCTGCCAGTTCTTTTATTCTATATGAGCCTTTTCTTACCCATATTCACAGTAAGCCATGATAATCTTATATTAGCAGGGGAAAAGAGCAGTTACAGTGGCCTTGTTGCAAGTGAGGAAGCAGCCCAGCTCTGTGGCTGCAGCAGAATATGTCTTGTACTGTCAGAAAAAAGAAGCGAATGTAATAATCCACTTTTTCCAAAACATTCCAGCAAAGACAAACTTGCCCCCAGCTTTTATCGTGGCATGCTACCTTTCATTACTGTTAAAAACTAGAGGTTGATGAAAGACCTTGTGCCATTTGGCCACTGCATGATCAAATTCCTGTTTTATTTCTGTTTTTTCCTGCTCATCCTTGTCCACAAAAGAGGAACCTGACAGCGTGTTTCCATTCTGAGGGGGCTGTCCTAAGATGCCAGTCAGCCAGAGAAATGTGAACTGCCACATCTCAAAGAGCTGAAAATGGTGAAATGAAACATGCACAGTTCAAAAATCAATGTGTTTAACTCTTTCATTTCTACAGAAAAGCTCCTTTATCTACAACTCTCTCCCACATTTTTTCATGCGTCAAAACCTCCAATTCTTTTCTAATAATTTTTGACATTTTCTCTGAGACTATTTTCTGAGAATAGGACAATCAGGGCTCTAGAGAAAGTGTGTCATGTATGCAACTTCATATTAAAGGAAACAGCTCAGAAGAGCTGTACTGATTATGTGAGCAATTGAAAAAGGAACCACTGCAAAATTTCTATTCTTTTGCACCAGAGAACTGTGGAATGGGCTGCTTGAAAGTAGGATTTAGGACTGTGTTTGCTGCTGCATGTACATGGCCTTGACAATTAGATTTGTGACTTTTCCCTATCCTACACTAAACTGCAGTTGGCACTGGCATTATTTTGATTATTACACATCACTGTGGTTCAAGTAAAAGATTTCATCAGAGTCCAAGCTTCAGTACACCCCACTGTTAATAAAAAGGTGACTTTTATGAGATAAGAAACAGGCCCTGAGAAGCTGTGAGAATATTGAAGGGAATGAGAAATTTCTAGATAAGTATCTGTCAAAAATGACTGCAAGAAATGAGAACATTTCTGGACAGGTTTCTTATGTGTTGTGCATGGATTTTCAGTAGTGATTGTTATTTTATCAAAGTATCAGCCCATGGGCTTCATCTAAAATGGTTGTTCTTCTTTGTTAAGTATAAAATAGACATTTGGTGTGATGACAGGCTGAGAAAGTTGGGGCTGTTCAGCCTGGAGAAGAGAAGGATGCATGGAAACCTTATAGCAGCAATCCAGTGTCAGAATGGGCCTACAAAGAATCCAGAGAGGGACTCTTCCTCAGAAGACAATACATAGTGAGTTCAAACCCACTAAAAGTGAGGAAATTTAGGTTAGATATATGGAAGAAATTCCCCCCTGTGAGGGTGGGCAGCCCTGGCACAGGGTGCCCAGAGAAGCTGTGGCTGCCCCTGGATCCCTGGCAGTGCCCAAGGCCAGGCTCTACAGGGCTTGGAGCAAGCAGGGATAAGGGAAGGTGTCCCTGCTGTGGCAGGGATTTGGAACTGGATGGTTTTTAAGGTCCCTTCCAACCCAAACCATTCTGTGATTCTGTTCTACGATTCTTTATCTTCATTCAAGTACAATACAAGAATTGGCTCAGGTCCCTTCAGTGACTGAGTATTTTTAACACCTCTTGGAACTCTGGAGAGAGACCTGGGAAAGAGACAGAGCCACTTTGCTAAATTAGTGGGCAAAGAGCCTGAAATTTGTGTCAGAATAAAAAAAAAGACTGGAATGGTAAGTAAACAGTAAAAAGCAAAACCATGGTTTTATGAAAAATGGGTCGTCAAATAAACGCAATACAATTTTTAATTAATCATTGGCCTGATTTATATAGAAATGTGTGTTAACAAAAATCCCAATCAATTTCTGTGCCTTAGTTTTCCACAACAGTGCTGATATGTAATAAAGCTGTAATCAAAGAATCAATGAATATCCTGAGTTGGATGGCACCCACAAGGGTCATTGAAAGATTCTGGCTACAAAATATCACACAACAGATAGAACATGACCAGTGTGAATTTCTGGGATCTTCTGTACATCCTCAGGGAATTCCTTCTTCACCAAACACTGCTAAATGAATAACGCATAAGAAGAAACAAAATTATTTAAGGAAAAACATGCAGATGGCACATACTGTCAGCAATGAGACACTTAGGTCAATCACAGACTAAGCTCAACTGGTTGGAAGGTGGAGAGCAGCTGAGACACATCTACTTTACAACATCCAAAGGAATTATCTTACATGATCAAGAATGTAGGTCATGTGTCTGACTAGAGGAATCATATCCATAACAGCCACAGACTGAACAGGGTTTTGGACCAGTCACTGAATGAATCCATGGGAGCTTATGCTGAGCATGTCAGCTGGGATTGTCCTGGATGTGTAAGTGTTGGTAGGGAAGGATTGGGACACTGGTTAGTGGGGTTTGGGGATGTTTGACTTGTTGTTTTGTGTCAGCCATTGGCCACTCAAAGATAGAAATGGCTGAAAATCCATGAACCATCTGTTGCCAGGAGGGAGGACACGGCATTCAAAGCATTGTAATGAGTTTTCTGGGACAGAACTTGTGGTAGGTGGGTGGGCAGGAGAGCAGAAGAGAAGCTGACATGATGGGCTCAGACAGGAAGTTTGGACAGTTTTTTTCATTTTAAATGTGTGTCTAGACATGGGCAGAAATCCAGTCTAGCTGAATATACCCTGTTCTGCCCTTTAGGGGAGCTGGAGCAGGGGAGGAGAAGGAAGTGCATAGAAAATACAGGAAGATGTTGTTTCCTCCATGCATTTAAAAAAGGCCACAGGACTCATGGTTGAGCTAACTTACCAGAGAAGAGGAAATGGCCTCACCCAGCTGCACAGGCAGGAAGAAACTTGAGATCTTTCAGGATGGGATGATCCAAACCATTATTTGCCCTGTGGGTGGGTAAGCATGAGGTCATCTATTCTGTTTGCCGCCATAACGCTGGCATGGATTAGCTGCACATCTGGATGTTGGAGGCAGCCCAATGCCTTTACACAGAGCAGGTACCAGCAGCCCAAAGCCCAGGGGCACCTACAGCCAACAATATAAACACATCTGGGGCAGTGTACACCTGTCCTTCCACACTGAGCTCAGGGAGCATGGACAAATGGCCCTGGGGTTTAATACGGAGGAGCTTGACAGCTGGTCTGTAAGCCCATCAGAGTTAGTAGAAGAAACAGCAATTGATAAATTCGGAGTGTATCTGTAGCAAGGAAGAAGACAAGGTCATTACCATGGAAACTGATTAAAAAAGACGCATGAAGAATTTTTGTAGTTAGACAACGTGCTTAAGTAAATGTGTATACACACCTTATTAACTTTTTGCAAAACTTTTGCCTCGTATATTGATGTTAATTGCTTTGCACCAATGAATATAGTAAGATATTGTGATGTATTCAATGACTTAAGATCACACTTAATCAAGAGTATATAAACTATAGAACACACAGAATAAACAAGAAACCATTGTTATTCTGTTCAAAAGTATGTGTGTGTGCGTATGTCATGACAGTGACAGTTTGAGATTTTAGTACAAACTCCTGTGCAGGGGACGGACAGGACTTTGCATAACATAAATTATCCTGTGGGGTGTGCAGCCCTCCTGTAGGTGCTCACTGCACACTGTAACATCTGGGCTGCACACACACACTGCAGTTTGCCTGTGACCTATTTATTGTCTCACACAGCTGCACAGTTCTGGCAGCAACAGTGGCAGCAGTGCTTCACCACAGAACTCACTTGCTCTAAGGGCTTTGCTCTGGAAGTTAATCAATGCAGGACTAACTGCACCATCAATATTGATCCGGCTCTGAAGGCTTTGGCATGAGAGCACTGCAATATCCTGTTACTTGCAGGCTGCTTTGCAGGAGCCTGTGTGCATATTAATGAATGAACCTACATGGCCTGACTGGTTCACAGAGGAGCCCAGCAGGGCACAGTAAGGGACTAAGTTAAGATGCTTCATAGGAATTTTAACTTTTTTCTTAGATACTAAATAATCTATCAGTATAATTCACAGTCAATATAACTTCCTGCCATAAGGCCAACAGCATATTTGACAGCTTTAAAGATGATATGGGCTGTGCATTTGTGAAAGCCTGCTTGACCCAGGGGGCCATTAGCCAGCTCTGTAAGCAGACCGGCCACTCCCCGTGACTGAAAGTAAGTGCATTTAGCGACCTGGACTGACCTGTCACACTTTGAATCTCTGGTACCTTCTAATGTTGTGAAAGAATTCAGTCACATAACCCTCTTATCACTTTCTAGCTAATAAATACCTCTTTGCTTGTGCTGCTGGTCAGAATCTGACTCAATGTGGCCGGCTGAGACCTACTCTTGTGCATATGAAGGGAGCCTGAGGATAAAATAAAACTGGTTTCCCCTTTTTGTGTCATTTGCTCCTTGAGAACAGAAGGAGGTACTTGTGCCTGCCATTTTCAGGGCAGTCACCCTTCAGGGTAAAATGCAGCTCATCTTCAGGATTGTATTTATATTGTGACTGCACTGAAGTAGATTAACAAGAGATTGTTACACTTGGCTTTGGAAAGATTAAGGTGGCTTTTGTGATGCTTGGTGGCTGCTTCTATTTGTACAAAGAACTTTCTGAGTCTACAAATAGCTGGACTAACAATTTACACACCCTTGGGGTTTGGCAGATCCTCTTTATTGTGTAAACACCCATCAGGAGCTTTGTGGATAATTTCCTCAAATGTCAGTACCTAAGTGTTGCATAATCCCCTTTTAAGCATGTAAGAAGACAAGCAGATTTTAGGCTAGATTTTTCATTATTTTAGGCTTGTCTCTTATCTAGCATATACCCCAGGAAACTTCTATACTGAAGGTGAAAGGTGAGAGCAAGTTCAGCAAAGTTAAGCCCCTTATCCTGTTCCCATGTGGCCCTCGTGCTGGATGAAACCACTCACAGCTGGGGTTCAGAGCATCTGGAAAGAGCCAGGTTGGAAAAGCTGCTCTAGACAGGTCCTGAGCCTCTTATGCCAGCCCACAGAACAAGATCCTGGGTCCTCACTGAGCCTAAAGCTGTTTGCACCACAGGTGATGATGAGGAAGTTGGATATCAGTCAGGAAAGGCTTTAACAGTGTAGATAATATGAGGGTGGAAGTGGGAATGCATGGAAGGCCTTAAGACCTAGCATACAGAATTGATTTGATTTGTCATTGCTCAGCACACCACTCCACACCTGAGAGACTCCAGGCAGGATTCTTTAAACACCTACAGAAGGAAGCTCTTCAAGGTAGGGAGTGATTTATGCCTCCCTCGATGGGGGCTGAGATACACTAGGGGCTTAGTCATGATATTTTCAGTCTAGCTTCCCCCAGAACCACACAAATTGCTCCCACTGAGGCTGCACTCAGTAGAATTCAAGCCACACCCAGCTGAAGGATTTATCTAACAGGAAAACTATTGTAGGATTAAAAGTCTAGGATGTCTGCGATTGATGTATTTTAACAATTACTACATCTTGTCAGCCTTGTTGTGCAGAGCCATTCCTGTAATTAACGGGCAAGGACTTTCTAATTCTCCTCAATGCAGCTCAAGTGGTGCCAAGACATTGAGGTGTCCATAAAATATTGCCAAAGGAGCTGGAATGGGGCTGCCTGAGCCAGGTCTAATGTTACCTCATTTCAGTGCTGAGGCCTGAAATCTCATGTAATGCCCCAACACTGATGCACCAGCCACTGCTGAGCTCCAGGGAGCCCTGCAGGGTCTCACAGTTGGTTCAGGTTCAGGTGTCAGAATCCCAGAATCCCCAGGTTGGAAGAGACCCTCAAGATCATCGAGTCCAGCCCGAGCCCAACTCTTCCACTAAACCCCAGCACCCAGTGCCACATCCAGGCTTTTTTAAACACATCCAGGAATGGTGACTTCAGCACCTCCCTGGGCAGCCATTCCAGAACTTTATCACTCTTTCTGTGAAGAACTTCTTCCTAATATCCAACCTATCACAGGCCCCAAATAGAGAGAGAGGGTACACCCCACGAGCTGACCTGTATTTTTTTTCTGCGTGACCATGGGGAAGATATGGGAAGGTGGGATTAGAAACCCACTTCTCTCCTGGCAGCACAGATGCATCAAATCAAGGAGGGAAACACTAACCAGAAAGGTTCCACTAAGGTGAAGGTTCCTCCACCTGCTATGTGTGACTCCTGCTGGGATGGCACATTGGTGACAAGGTCACTCTTCCCCTAACCCTGTGCCCCAGAGGTGTGCCCACACCCCGTTTATGTGCCTGTTGCCATGCTGTGCCTGGAGATAACATTTCCCACCTGGCAGCATAAATGGGATTATCTCTTCAGGATTCCTGCTTCCCACAGGTCCCCTCACCATCGTGAAGGAACAAGAGAGTTGAGGAGTGGGAGTGACAGACTTAGGGCTGCTCTATTTGGTGTGAAGGCCAGCTCAGTATTTCTGACCCTCTGTCAAGGTTTTGAAATCTAGTTTTCAAGCCTAGCATGTCTGTTTTGTAATATGCTTCAGCCATCAATTCTTAAATGTGGATGAGTCACTTGCTGTCTTTTTGCAGACAACAGTGACACAGCTCTGGGCACCACTGGCAGGTAAATGTTTTTAATATTTTCAAGCTGTGTGGTGTTCTGAGAGATGTTTACTTCACCACATCTCTGTCATCTTTTGATGTTAATACCTGTGTCAGAGTGATTTCATGGGGGCTGTCCTGGGATATGAAAGGGAATCCATGGTGCAGTGTAAGATACGCTCTTCTCAGCATGTGGCAGAGAAAATTCTGTGGTACTTCATGCTGAAGAATTTAATTCATTAGTTCTCTAAACCAGCCTAAGGCACCTGAACTACAAATATTCTAGAAGCAGGTGCCTAATGCCACCATAGTAGTATCACTTTGAAAAATCAGATTTTCATGATACCTAAGCAGTATTATCACTGACAGTGGGTATTGAAGTATTCTGTACAACAACATAACCATGCCCCAGATTTTTATACATAGAAACATAGAATGGTTTGGGTTGGAAGGGACCTCAAACATGATCTAGTTCCACCCTTCTGTTATGGGCAGGGACACCTTCCACAAGACCAGGTTGCTCCAAATCCCATCCAGAGTCTCCCCACCCTCAAAGGGAAAGATTTTTTTCCTAACATTTAATCTAAACTGACAATCTCAGTTTGAAGCCATTTCCTTTGTCCTGTCACTTCAGAGCCTTTCTTGTCAACTTCTTCAGGCCCTGCAAGGCCACCCTGAGCTCAGCCCAAAGCTTCTCCTGTCCAGGTGAACAATGGCAGCTGTGCCAGCCTTTCCTCCCAGCAGAGCTGCTCCATCCTCTGCTCATCCTGGAGCCTCCTCTGGCCTGGCTGCAGCAGCTCCAGCTCCTGCCTGTGCTGGGCCCAGGGCTGGGGCAGCTCTGCAGCTGGGGTCTCACCTCAGCACAGGGGCAGAATCCCTTTCCTTGATGGGCACACCCTGGGATGAGCCCAGGACAGGGGTGTCATTCTCTGTAGATGCTTGGATACACACACCTCCCACCCTGCAAATGCAGAGTGGTGACACTGCATCCTCCAGGGATCCCTCTAGGGATCTACAGAGAGGAGAATGAACTGCACAGCATCCCCATACCCAGAGCTAATGGAAAATTGATGTATATGCAATCAATATTGATTCCATAGCATGCTGCACAAGGTCAGTTCAATGTGATAAAGCATTTATTCTGTTAGAGCTGTGCTGTGCATTCTGTCTGTTCAGTTTTGGTGCAGCCAAGCCAGCCACTCAGGTACGTGTGACTCTAATTATGATTCCAGTCACCACATGAAGCCCTTCCCACCCACAATTTATTATTGCTGTGCTTGGAGCCCTCAGCTCTGCTTTCCAGGGTATCTGTTTGCTCCATGCAGATTCAGCTATGTGTGATATCCAAACACTGCTCAGCTGATCACTCCTTTTTCCTTCAGAGACTTGGAAAGGAAGAAACCAAAGGTACACTCACTTACCAAAGCCAAACTTTTGATTCAAGTGTTATTTCTGTGTATTTACAGGAGCCTTGACAGCACACGGGACTCTTGGCACTGTCTTAAAAAGGTGTCTGTGTCGAGAAGCAGTCAGTAGTTACTGAGCAATCAAATAACAGCAAAACTGAGGAACCTGCTCATTCTTTAGGACTCAAATGAGGAAAATGGCTCAGCTCCTTCCTTATATTTGTCTTACACAAGATCCACAAAACTGCTGCTAGGGGAGAATTGGATTTGGAAGGAAAATTGTACCTGGTTTATGTTACCCAGTTGTTGACACAAGCAGGTCTTGAATGAGTGAAGTAGAAGCAGAAATGAAAGAAGATTCCAAAAGGGATCAAAACTACCTGCAATTAATTTCATGGCTGATCTTCATATATTAAATTTGGAAACTGCATTTTGGGTTCTATGTTCTTCCCCTGATGTGAGATGACTGGAAAAGTTTTAATCAGATCCCCCCATATGATGTGCAATGACCCATGTACTGAGCAGAAAGAAACTGCACAAGACTAAGTCCTAGAAGCCTAATGTAAAATGAGAGAATTTTTTAATCACAGTATGTAATTAATATACAACAATAGCTCAGGTTTATTGTTAAAAAAGCCCAATAGTTTTCATCACTGATCTTGTATGCATAGAAACCAGACTTCCAAAGACAATATGCTCACAGAAAGTATATAAGGCTTCTGAAAGACATAAATTATTTGAGTGGTAAAAAGCCCCAAAACTGTAATTTCCTTGTTAGCAAGCTCTGCAGTGGATTTTGTTGTGCTAATTTCACCATCAGCAGGAGGATTAAAAAAATTGTTTTTCTTAATTTGCGCTGTTATTGGCCACCTCTGGTTCTCAATTTCCATTGTTGTGTGGTGTTAAAATCCCTAACCTGTGGTGGAATGTGCAGATTCTGCCCCCACCCACCCCTGGTCCTCCAAACACACTTCTTGCCAAGGGTTTCTCCTCCTCCTGGACACCCAAAATCAAACATGTCAACAGTATAATTTGTATATTATTTATGAAATAACCAAATTTCACTGTAGACATCTCAGCCTTCCAGTTGCCCTAGAAGGTCCAAATATGGAAAAATCTTTATAAAATCTGGTGAGGTGCATGATTCAACCTTCTGAAAACACAGCAAATCTGTAGATGTATATCCTCTCAGTGCAACCCAGCCTCTTTTCAAACAATTCCAGCCAAAGCTCCTCCTCTCCTCTGAGAGTTTTTTTCTCTGTTCTATCAGCCCTCCATACTGGAATGATCATCATTGATATTCGTGTTGGAATGATTATCTTCAAATTATGTTTTGTCTCCCAAGGCATGCAAGCATACAGTCCCCCTGCAGTAAGCACCTGCAACAAAGGCAGCATTGGTAAATGTAATTTTGTGTTAAAACCAGCAAATTGGAGACATACTGCAGCTCTTGGTTCATTCTGATAGATGCAAGCCTTGGAAAACCAGCTGTGTATGGCCACTGATGAAAAATGGATGAATCAGACTGGCTTGCATAGGGGAAAATGCAAGCACTCAAAAGAAAAACCAATATTCAATTAAAATCTAAAAATAATCAAGTGTAGAAGATTCCTGTAAGAATTTCATCTTTGTACTGAATTTTTGCCAGAGGCACTGAGAGAACTACTTTATGATGAATACAAAACAACAGTATTCTTCTGTGTGTTTAAGCTACCACTGTAGCTACAGTTGATGAACATTTTGGGAGCTGTTGGATTAGTCACCAAATTAAAAAAAACACCTAAATGTACTTGCATAGCACATTTGCATAAAAGAACAGCTCCCTCCCCAAAGCTTCAGATTTTTTTCCTTTTGTCTAGCCTTTAAAAGTGAATCAAGGATTCTCTTTCTCAAGTAGCACCTTTTTATTGCCAGTAAAACAAGACTGGTAACAAAAGAAAACTCTAAATAGACCACATGAGGCCATCAGTGGTTCATGCTTTGAGATATGAATTCTTTTATTAGAGCTTTGCTGTGATGTTTTAAGACTTGCTGCAGGTTCCTAAAAAATGAATAGGAATTGTTCTATTCTGAACTGTCAGCAGTTTGGAAACTTAAAACATCCAGGACATGTCTCAAGAAATCCAGTTGTTCTCTTTGATCCTAGATTAAAGGGCCTTTAGAAATTTCAGAGCTATGTAGCTTCTTACACAGTTCCAATTAACACGACACTTGAGCTTTATTCTGTGAATGTACAATAATGTAGAAAACTCCTTGGAATTCCCTCATCAGTTATATTCTATTTAAAAATACATGTATTGGTTTTATATCAACATCCTCAGCCACGTTCAATATTCCATTTATACTCTTAGTTTTAGTAATTCACAGAATTTCAGCTTCACAGATTCTTATCAATAAATCCCAAAATGCATGCATGGCTTGGTTTAAGAAAGATATTTTACTTGTGTTTCATACACAAAAAAACTGATAATCAACAGTGGCTTAAAAAATTAACACTACTCCACTTTGTCACAAGTGTACAAAAAAGAAATAATGAATTTACATTCAACGGTAAAGCTTAAAGTCCACTCTAATAATAGTTGCATTGACATTCACATACACAAGCACAGGATAAATATTTCAGGATTCTTATAAGAGCATACAGCATACATACAGTACTTGAATTTTACATAAGGAGTGTTAGTAGGGTCGGAAATTCATAATCTCATAGAAAAGTAAAACTAAAATCAGAAAAGGTCGTGTGAGAGGTAACACCAAGGTACTGCACAGAGCTAGCAGGTTAGTAAATCCATTTGTGTGAGGAGTTTGCTTCTGCTTCTTCACATTAGGACAGTTCGTTTGCAAAGGTGTATTCAAAGTGCAGAATAATGCAAAAAAAAAAAAAAGAGAAGATATTCTTGTATTTATTCATACATGCAAGAGGCAGCCCCCAAGTCACCCGACAGAATAAAGCTGTTATTGGCAAGTGGCCGATATAATACAGATGTTTCAGGCAATTTTTTCTAAAGCACTTTAATAGCAGCAATTGTAATTTATAATGGCTCTAGATTGACTTCTGTTTGGGTTAAAGGGCATCATATTTCTTTAACATTTACAGCTATATTTCTTTATAAATAAATATCTCAAATAACAAATAGCATAGTTAATGTTACTTTTTTCTCTCTTTTGCATAAGTGTCATGGAAAAACTCTGACCTTTTCAGAGACATTATGTGCAAAATAATGTGGAAATAGGGACACACAGCATCACAGTTACATTCCTGGGATGTCAGCCCAGCCCTTTTTACTCTCTGAGGGCTAGCCTTACCAGGGTAATGCAGGGCTTCAAGGGACAATTTTTCCAATGGCTTGCTTGGTAAAGAGATATAATTTAAGGTGTCTTAAAGAGCTGTAAATGTGAGGTTTCATTTGAAGCAGTGTGTACAATACGTCATGTATAGGAGTCAGTATTTCCACACAGTGACTTCTCAGGTTTTGACAAGTCTGCTCATCTCCCTTCAGACATTTTCTCCCCCCAGCCTGAACATCTTTGAACACTTGTGTTCATTAGGTGTTTCCTCTGTTGCATATTTACCAGCTCTTCTTGCATTTTATAATCTGATCTCGTATCACCTAGCTGACATCTGCACACAAATATTTCCAATCAGATAGAGGGTGCACAACATTAAAACTTTTAAACCTGTCCTGTAAGTGTCATCAAGACAGGAGCACAGGAACCACAGTGCAGAGTCCAACCTCTCACTGGCTGTACTGTGAAGATTCTCCTTTTCGGCGTAGGAGAAAGGAAACTTGTGTCTGCTTTTTAGATTCTGAAAACAAGCCAGAGTGGAGAAAAAGAGTTAACACCAGAGTTAATAAAGCTTTTAAGACAAAACCTGTTAAGCAATTTAGACAGACACTGAATTTCCTGCTGATTTTCTCAAGTCTGTACATACAGGAAATTTGTTAACAATAGGAAGAAGTTGGGATTTGCTACATAGGAGAAATCTGCCATTATTACAAAAACTGGCTAAGAGGGTTTTTTCAGTATAACTCCCTCACTGGTCACTGTTCTCAGTGGTGCTGTTGCCCTTTTCTTTTTTCTCCTGAGTCTTGTTTCCCTTCTTCTTTTTCTTCTTTTTCTTGGTCTCTTCTTTCTTGCCAAAGGTTATGAAGTCACTTTTGTCAATTTGGCTGTTTGGTGGCTCCTGCCGGATGGAGATGATTGCAGGAGATCCTGGGATAATGAATTTGTCTGGCAACTCACCAGGACCACCTTGTTTGGAATTGCCCGGTCCAAATTTAAAGGTCCAGCTGTTGCTGTTCACACCAGCTCCCACTGGGGGGGACACCTCTCCCGCCTCAGGTTCTGAAAAAGTCAAAACAGCAAGAAAAGCTTAAAGCAGCTTTAAACACAGGCACTCAGTGAGCAGCAGTTTTCTGTTTGAAAGCTCTGGCTTCAGCCTACAGTGACTCTTGTTCATCTGGGGGTTATCCACTGCCTCTTGTCCAGTGTGCTCAGTGTTTACATGCACTGACCCACTCCACAGGCTGTTGGGTGCAACAGGCTCTGGATCCCATTTTGTTCTTTTGGATTTGAAGTGTTTGGAGTAAGAGATCACTGTGATGCAGCCCTTTGTATTGTTTTATAGCAGGAAACCTAAGCACGTGCATTGCGTGGCAAAAGGGTGTGTTTGAGGGTGTTGAGTTTTTAGGGACAGGGTTAGAAGAGTGGCCAGGGCAGGGGGTGACAGCCTTGGCATTGTGCACATCCAGGTGGGTGTTTTAATAAACCTGTGATGGATGTGTCCAGGAACCCTCATGCAGTGAGAGAAGGGAGAGTGTCAGGAGGGTAGAATGGAGCCAGGCTCTGCTTGGTGGCACCGAGCAACAGGACAAGAGGTACAAGGAATGGATGCCCAGGAAGTTTCCCGTGAACACAAGGAAGAACTTATTTCCTGTGCAGTAACCAAGCACTGAACAGATTGCCCAGAGAGGTTGTGGGGATCCCCTCACTGGAGATATTCCAGAACCATCTGGATGCAATCCTGTGCCATGTGCTCTGCTTGAAAAGGGAGGCTGGACCGGATGAGCCACTGTGGTCCCTTCCAAGCTGACCCATTGTGTGATTCTGAGCTGATGCATCCCAGAGAGGAACCTAAGGCCAACCAGCATGTGTGTTTATATGTGTAGGTATGGATGCAATGTGGCTGAGCAGCAGACAAGGCCCCAGAGCAAAACCAGGAGTGAATTGAACTGCCTCGGCAGAGATCCTGCAGGACTGCTTCCATCAGAGTGCACACTCTGGTCTCAGAAATACTCACCATCTTCACACAATCATAGAATATCCTGATAATCTCTCTAGATCACAGTATTTTATATAGGGAAGTTATATAAAAGGGAAGTTCTATCCCCAGTTTTAGGCTTGCAGTATGGAGCAAGTTTTAATTTTGTTTCCATTATTTTGATTAGATTGAGTTAATCAGATTGAAATGTTTGCGTATGTTGCTCTGACAAGGACAATTTTCTAGCATAATAAAATGCAACAAAATAGAGTCTTCTTATGAGAGGAAGACTTAAGACTTGGTTGTTTCCTTTCCTTTTATACTTTGAACATTTGTTGTAATTTACATAACTCTCAAATGTGAATAGGAACAGCATATCTATTTTAATGAATCATGTTAAGTGTTTTAAGTGTTTTAACAACAGTGATCAGGGAAAAGCTCAATGTTAATGCACTGACTCTAAGGCGGTCAAATCAGAGGAAAACATTCTCATCTTCACCCTAAAAAAGTGCAATAACAAAACATGGGACTCTCACCCTTGTAACACTCCTAGCCACACACAAATCCTTGCAACACCCCACAAACAATTCCAATACCACTGATCTGATTAAGTCTTAATATCATGTATCAGAGCTGTCCAGCTGAAGAGGTAAAAGATATTTGGGGTAAAGAAGGAGGTGGGAACTGTGTTGGAAAACCATTTCAGAGGGATTCCAAGTCCCTTGGAAGAGGAGACAAGGACCCTGGATGGGGGAGAAGAAACTGAGAAGTCCTAGGTCTCCTGCTGGTTAAAGAGAGCAGGAAGAGAAAGCAAAGCAGACAATCTAGAGGGACATTCCCAATGTTTTGCCTACAAACATCTGTTACTAGCTGCTCTGTGCCCCTGCAACTGGAATGAAGAATGCTGTATTAACTTGAGCAGCTCCTCTTTAATGACTCTTCATCTTCAATAACAGAAGAATTTGTAGAATTTTCTATTTTATGAAATAAATGGTATGGGGTGCATGCAGACATAATGTTCTCCTTTTAGGTTCAAAAGCTGAAAAGACAAGTTTTGCTGCCTGACAACCTTTCTGCTGCCTGGCACCAAATCTAACAAGGCTGGAAAGGAGAATAAATTTTTTTAAGCTTTTCCCTTGTGATGCAGCAGGCCCATGTTAAGGAGGACAGGAAATGTGTACACAAAATACATCAGAACCATCTCAGAACCCATCTATGTGAGATGTTTGGCACATGAAATCTTTGGCATTTCTGAACTTCCACGGCACATGGATATGACATGACTGCTTTTATAATGTGATATTTAATCAAGAGCTAGAAGACACTGTACACTTCTTTTCCCCCTCAGATGACTGTTAATGATGAAGAAGCTTTGACTTTATGTTCTTTCCAGGAACTGCTGATGTTGTTTTAGTGACCTTAACCTCTTGAGTCTCAAATAGCTTTTTTTTTAATAGCTTTTTATATTAGTATTAATATAAAAGTTCCTCTATTTTATCAGCTGTAGCTTTTCTGTAAATTTCCCAAGGTCTTAAGTATCAGTTTTAGATTTTTTTACATGTTTCCTGTAAGTAACAATGTCTAGAAAGTCCTTTCATAGTAAATACATTAATATCAACCAACTTTCATTTCTGCTTATTAAATTGTTTTGTTCAGTACCTTTTATATCACTTTTGCTTCTCTGAGGTGATTAATTACAAAGGTGGAAAATGTGTGTGTTGGCCTTTTTCCAAATTATTAATCAACCGTCTTTCTACTGCAATACAAAAACGTGAGCTTTCATATTGCACATAATAAATTAAGCCCTATTTGACAAATAAATGCTCTCTTTCTCTCAACAAGCCCACACAATATGCATTTCAAACAGTGGCCCAGGTCCAGTGCTCTTTTTCTGTTCCTGGCAGGAAAAAGACAGCTGAAGGTGACCTCAAATCATGTCTGACCCAGCCTTGCTCTGGCTGGGGAGAAGTCTGTAGAATAGTAGAAAAATTCCTCTGAAGAGTACAGGGTTAGAACTCTCTGTGGGCTGCAGGGCCACCACAGCACAGCTGGAGCTGCAGGGCATGGCTGTGCTCTTCTGATGTCAGCATGGAAACATAAAATGATAGAACGGGCCTGGATATTGGAAGGGACCCCAAATATCATCCAGTTCCACCCCTCTGCCATGGGACGCCTTCCACCAGAGCAGGTGGCTCCAAGTCTCATCCAACCTGGATTTAAACACTTCCAGGGACAGGGCAGTCACTGCTTCTCTGGGCAGCCTGTGCCAGGCCCTCACTACTACCTTATATTCTTCCTAATATCTAATCTAAACCTATTCTCTGTGGGTTTGGAACCATTCCCCTTGTCCTGTCACTCCAGGCCCTTCTAAATAGTCTCTCTCTTTCCTTCTTGTGCACTCCCTTCAGGGACTGGAAGAGGCAGTCAGGTCACCCTAAAGCTTCTCTTCTCCAGGTAGAGCAATCCCAATTCTCTCAGCGTTTCCTGGAAAGGTGCTCCAATCCTCTGGTTTAAGCTGAACACAGGACATGGGACAATAACACTGTTTTCATGTTATCCATTTTACCACACAAATACAGTAATGTGCAAAAATCCAGGGTATCTGAGGCAAAGAATCTCCTGCATGAAACTTCTTGTGAGACTAATGGGGTGCACATACACATTGGCACTGCTGAAATCTAATTTAGAGCAGGAAACCAACCCTTTAATCTGGTTCTGACTTCGCAAATCAGAAAAAAAGTAACATTTATCACAAAAACATCTGACTTTGTGCATCCAAAGACAACGATCCCATCACACCTACCCTGGAATCAGGATTCTGTCAGACTATGAGGGTTTGCTTGCATTTATGCCTGGTTTTGTCACAGCCCCTGAATATCTTTATCGTCTACACAAATTAAGCATTTTAATACTCTTTAATACTCACTAAGCCAAAGGAAACTAATTATCCTTACTGCCATGTGGAGAGTTTGCATACAAAACAACAGACAGAGAGAATCTAATGAGTTAATGGCCATCATTTCCTACAAGTGGGGCTTCTCTGGTCATCATGAAATTTCTCTTCTGCATGATTTACCTGAAAATATGTGTGTTTATCTGTATTGGCAGGCTGGAAGGTCACAGCTCAGCTGCACTTACAAAGTCATATATTTAGGCATTGCAGATCAAGGACTAAATGTCATTCACTATCTAGTTTCCAAGGCTTTCTTAAACATCTCTTTTGTTTTTTATCAGTAGAGATTCAACAACAAAAGCTTTCTACTTCTGTGCCATTTTACATGTAATGGGATTAGTTGTATTTCTCTTGCATACTTCCGGTATCTTTAATTGAACACTTCAAATTTGTTTATTAAACTTAGAGGAAAATGTAAATAAAACACCCCCCTGGTTATATTTATGACACTTAATTTAAAACATTACACTTTTCTTCCTACAGCCAGAGAGGGGGATTGCCAGAGTTCATACATAAAAGCCCAGAGTCTGGTCATTTCCTGGGGTAATTTATGGGATTACTTTGGACCTTTTCTTCTATTCTCAAGGAATACTTCAGACTTCATGTTCAATGACCAAATAATTAAATTTTTAAATGCTTGCATGCAGCAGAACCCAAAATCTAGGTTGCACCTGCAGGTCCTGATGCTTATTTGCCTGTGTGTCTGAAAGCTAAAATGGGAGATGAACTTTTCACCCCATCCCTTTGCTACTCTCACCGAAATTACAAATGTCTCAGTAGACTCTAAATGGAACCCAGAGCAGCAGAGACTCTGCAGTTGAGTAGGTCACATATTTAGCTGGCATAAAAGGACTTCTAGGCTGTCTTTCAAAATACTTCTTTTTCCCTCCCGTGACTGCTGTCTGAAGTGCACCGGCAAACTTACACAGAAAAAAAACTCCATATCCTCAAATCACCTATCTGAAAGCTGGAGAGAATAGGGTATGTTGCAGAGCTAATGTTTTTTCTCTTCCAGTGGCATTTAATGGTCATGTACTGTAGGCCTCTACCTCTCACAGGACTTGAAAAACATAAAAACCCCGGTCAAGAAGCACTGGTTCAATGAGCCCTAATTGCTCTGAAACACGTGATTTCCACACAATGTCATATATAGCGGGTCATGTCTGCTGGGAGAAGCTGTGGCTGCTCCTGGATCCCTGGAAGTGTCCAAGACCAGGCTTGGAGCATCCTGGGATAGTGGAAGGTGTCCCTGCTGATGGCAGGGGGGTGCAACTGGATGGGCTCTAAAGTCCCTTCCAACCCAAACCATTTCAGGATTCTATGTGGATGTCACAGTCCCCAAGATTCCAGAATGGGAGCAGATGAGCTGTGTCCCCTCACTGATCCTCTCCTGCATGCTCCAGGCAGTCCTGCTCTCAGCATACAGGTTTTTCAGAGGTACTCATGCTCTGTGCAGGAAGCTCAGACACCTGCAAGGAACTAGGTCCTTAAATTTTAATCTGTAGTAACTACAGGTACCTACACTTCTTTTTCTTAGACAGTTAGACACCCCTTTCCTAAATCCAGCCACCAGAAATGTAGGCATCCAATCTACCATGTCTAATTTAATTCATGCTGGAGTCTATAAATAGACAGGCACCCTCAGAAGGCAGTTCAAACCACCTGGTTTAAATGCTTGGTTTAAGAGATATTGAATTGGAGACCTTATCACTCTCTCTGGAGACTTTCTTGCTTTCTACAACTCTCTGACAGGAAGTTGCAGCCAGGTGGGGATCAGCCTCTTCTCTCCGGCAACCAGGGGCAGGACATGAGGACGTGGCCTCAAGCTGCACCAGGAGAGATTCAGGTTGGACATTAGGAAGAATTTCTTCACAGAAGGGGTTGTCAAGCATTGGGAGGAGCTGCTCAGAGAGGTGGTGGAGCCACCACTCCTGGTGGTGTTCAAGAAATGGCTGGACAGGGCACTCAGTGCTCTGGTCTGGTTGACAAGGTGGTGATCAGTGAAAGGAGTTGGCTTGATGATCTTGGAGGTGTTTCCCAACCTAAATGATTCTGCTAAAAAAATCCCAAATTTTCTTTGTTCCTCTCCTCTCTCTGCTGTAGACAGCTAACTTTTGGGTAGCTAGTGGGAAAGGAGCTGAATTCTACCCTCAGAAGCCAGGTAAGCAGCACCATGGCTCAGCAGGTGTTGTGCTCTTCCAGAAAAAAGAAGAAGTTTGAAACTCATTTCTTTAATGGTGGCAGCCACAAAAAAATCCTGTGGAACTGTTTGCAACTACCTCAGCCCTAATCCTTTCACGGGATTTTCACTTAGGTAGGCATTGGCATCTTCTGTCCAAAACTGCCTGAGAGAGAACAGCAATGTTCTTAAGGCTGGTCCCTTAAAAGGGATTAAGATTTCCACCCCTTAAAAGGCCACATTTTAGTTGTGACAGCAGTGACACCAGTACAGCTCAGAATCTCTGGGGCAGAACTCCCAAGTACAGGTCTGTCACTGAGATTTAAGGTGCTGTCTTTTCAGATGCGGAATTTGCAAATTCACTTGATTGAAGGCCTGGCTTTCATCAGCTTGTAAAACCATCCGAGCTGAAAGGTAACGCTGAGCGATGGGTACAAACAGCCTGAAATTGAGATGTCTCATAAACTTGGGGCAAAATGTCTGCTCACAGAACATATCATCACTCAGCCCAGGAATCAATATCCCATCAGGTCTGGGCTGTCCCATCAGGACTGCAGTTTCTATCTCACTGACATTTTTCTCGCTTTTGGGGAGGCCACATGGTTTTTCCCTGACCCTGTGTAGCCCCAGAGCTCCAATCTGGTGTTTACTGAGAACAGGTGGTGCTCACTTCCCATAACGCAAGCTGCCCGAATATCCTGAGTGTCATGAACATCGTCTCTACCTCCTATGCCTCCGCTGCTTTCTTAAAGAACCTTTGTCAGAAGAGGGCTAACTCATGTTAGAACAGATGTGCCCCTGCTCAAGGGGGAGAAGAGGAAAGCATTTCTGTGCAGCTCTGTCTCCCTGCAGAGACATCTTTGATTGTGTGACATGCTCAGCCAAGACAGCAGCTTGTTTTCACTCTGTTCCACCCCTCCCCACTCACCACTTTGTCCCTGTCTTTAAAAATTTGGTAGCTCATGGAATCAGAAAATAATTTAGATAAAAGCTTTCAATCAAAACTTCTCCTAGTATTAAATTTAAAGGAAATATTTTTCTATGTTCTTTTTCTAGACATGTTTTTCCTAGCAGAACATACGGGCTAAAGCCCCTGTAAGACTCAGAACACCCCACCATTAATCACAGCCCCTTCTGTCCGCAGGTCAAAGTAGCAAAACACATTAATTAAATGAATTTGTTTAAAACTGAGATCAGGCAATAAGCAGGAAGCAAATTGCAGGGAAAGCTAGTCATTAACCTGATTTCTCTCTTCCCTGCCTCCTCCGCTGATGCTGTACTGACTGCAGCTTCTGCCTCTGGCAGGCTTAATGAATATTCACCATGATAAAGAGTCTGAAACAGCACATCCAACGCAAACAGCGTGCACTGAAAAACCCTCTCCGTGTCATTTGGAGAATCTCTGCAGACATTCTGGCTTCACTGATCATCCCTAAGCCTTTTTGGGATTAAAAAGCACATTTAATCTTTCTCTTTTTTTTTCTGAAAAACAAAACAAATCAAAAACTCAAACCGACCAAAAAAAAAAAAAAAAGAAAGAAATTCAATAAAAATTCATCATCAGCATGATAAAATGACAGAAATAGAACTGAAAGACAGAAAAACTATTCAATCAGAACAAAATGGAACCAGTTTAACTATCACTTTGCCAAACAATCCCAACCATCCCTAATGACTTCATCAAATCAGAGTATTAAACAAAAATCCAAATAATTCTCACTCTCTGCTCTCCCATCTCTTTGACTTGTTCTGCATTAATGAATCAGGAGGAACAAACAAAATGGAAACTTCTTCCCACCAAGGAGCCTGTAGCTTTAATCCAGGGCTTGGGTCTAAAGTCAGTACCATTAACCAGGGTAATTATAGCACACATGTTGTGGGAGATTTGTAACCCCCCACTGCTCCAACATCCAGGCACAAAGCAGGGGTGGGCAGGGAGGTCACTTCCAGCTCACTCTCAGCTTACTGTCCATGCTGACACTGACAATTAATTTAAATAGAGATCATTTACCTCTTTATTAAAAAACCCCAGTCTTACACGGCTGCATTAAAGGAATTGTCTCAGCCATCAAATAGCTCTGCCAGCATATTCTGAGAAATGTGAAAGCATAATTTGATTTGCTTGCTACCACAGTGTGCTGTGGCCAGAGCACAGCCCAGGGTAAATGGCTGAAGGAGCAAACGCAGCATGGGGTCTGCAGCTCCTCTCACTCTTCTTCTGCTAAAAGATGCTTTTCTTCCCATAAAAATACCAACTTTTTCAGGTAATATCCTTCTACTGCTGCACACGCACCCAGTCCTGCTCCCACAGGTTAAATTGTAACCCTTTCCTCCCCAGAGTGAGGGCTAATCTGCTGCATCCCTGAAACTGCATGTGCACACACCCAGGATGCTCCTTATCATCTTTTTAGCTCTAATTGAATTTGGGACCTGCGGGGATGCAGCACTGAATGTTTGTGTCACATGAAGAGAGGATTAGAGAAACATTACTCCTGTAATATAAGAAGAAATATTTTTGAGGGTATTTCCCTATGTCTGCAGGCTCACAGTGTCTGTTTTTAAGAGCTCATAGCTGAAAACAGACGACCCCCCCCAAAAAAAAAAATCAGCCAAACAAGAAATTTATTTTCATCTAGTAAATGTGTTCTTAATACAGCGTGGGCAGTTGAAGCACCAGCCATTCTGCCCTTGTTTTAATGCAAACAGTAAGGTAAAGAGCAGTGAATACTGCAGGAAAATTGAAATGGGAGCTGGGGGGACTGCTCTGCCCCTCAGTACCCGGGCAGGGGCTGAGGACAATGTTCCCCTAAAGACCTGTGGTGTGTTGGTCTCGATACCACAAAGGAAAGGCTTTTCTTTGCTTTCATGTCAAACCAAAGGCTAGGTAGCCTAAATGTCCTAATTAAATGTCCTTAAATGCCTTAAAGCAGCAAGCAGCTACCCAGACCTCTGCTGAAGGCTGATTTTAGGAGTGCTTGGTAACAAATCCCAAAAAAGGTGGACTTTGAGTCAGATCTTTAAAAATTTTTGAGCTTTCGGGCTCACATCTTTTGTATGTGACCAGGAGTGGGGATGGCACTCTAACCATTTTCAGGAGGCTGTTGCTGTGGGTGGGGTTTGCCTCTGTTATATAAGGACAGGAAATATTGTAAAGAGAGCAAAAGTCACTGCAGAAGACAAAGCCCTGAACGTCGGGAGGACAGAACATGTCTGCGCACTGTTTCATCTATATTACGGAAAGCCAATTCCGGTTACTGTCTTCTGTCAAATTTAAATAAAAAAACAATTTTATTCTAACATACAAGCCCTTTCATGTGAGAGACAACAGGCTCGCTGAGCATCATAAATCCTGCTGTGAAGGTGAAAAGGAGGAAGCATTTCCTGGCTGCTGCTGGAGCCTGTAACCGTGCCCTGCAGGCAGCCAGTCCCCTCCTCCCCTTGCTCTCTGCTGGATGAGCTGCTGAACTGAAGCCAAAGCACAGACGTGCATTCTTTCCAGGCATCTCCTGCCACTGGAGGCCACTGTGCTCCTATGGGGCGATACAGGATCCGCCTGAACTCCAGTCTGCAGCCACATTCTGCCTCAGCACCCCCCTCAAACCTGGCTGCGACTGATCCCCAAAGAAGGAAAATTCCAGGTTACTTAAAAGGAAAGCATTGGATTTCTATTTACAAGGGCCTGGAGTGGCAGGACAAGGAGAATGGACTCAAACTGACAGAGAATAGGTTTAGATTAGATATTAGAAAGAAATCCTTTTCTGTGAAGGTGCCGAGGCCCTAGCACAGAGAAGCTGTGGCTGCCCGTGGATCCCTGGAAGTGCCCAAGGCTGGATGGAGCTCTGAACAGCCTGGGATAGTGGAAGGTGTCCCTGCCCATGGCAGGGGGTTGGAAATAAGACTTTTAAGGTCCTTTCCAACCCAGGCCATTCCATGATTCTGCGATTCGATGTTTTCCTAGACAGGCTTAGATTGGTTTTGTTTGTGTCCATCTTGGAGAGTCCCTACCTCCCCTCAACAAAACTTTATCAATTAGCAGAATCTACAGCTCTGAAAACCTTCCACAGGTACCCTTACCTGAGCACAGCCCACATTACTGCAGGTGCACAGACAGCAAAGAGCCCAGCACAGCTCCCAAAACCAGGGGGAGCAAGCAAGAGAGAATCCCCGCTATTTAACTGAGCACAATGAACAGAAAGACAGTAACTATGGAAACTTGAAGCATCAATTTTAGCCTTTCAAGGCAGAATCTAATTTTAACCAACTAATTGGGTGCTTGAAGTGGTAGTGAAAGAAAAAGGGACACATTTTTGTCAGTGCTCTTAGAGGCATCTATTTTAAACATGAATGAATGTGTGAGCTTCACCATTTAGAGAGGATAGGATAGTAACGGAGCAGGCACACATGAGAAATGGTCTTAGAGATAAATTTTTCTTTCTTTCTTCATCTTCTGTGTTTAGCTTACAGACTTCAACCGTTCCTCCTGGGCTCTCACCCCAGTAGCCCACAGCATTGCAACCTCCAGGCCAGGTGATCACGGGGTAAAGCTTTCTGCTTGGATATTCTTCCAAAATCCGCCATGCACAAAGCTTCAGACAGTGGGAAATGCAGCTACTTGTCTCTCAGAGGCTGAAGATGGCTCTGAACCTCAGAGCTGACAGCTGTTCCCTGGCTCCCTCTGGCTCTGATCTCAAATAAAGGGACAATTTTACCAGTATTTTACAGATGAAACCTGAAACTGGCCTTTTCTCTACACATGAAGGGGAAGAAAGGGTATTATTAGTGTTTAATTTAGTGTGATTTTGTTTTCCCCAACTGATTTCATAATATTAAAAGTAAACTATACCATACAGGTACATAAAATTAATTTAGACCAACAAAATCCTTTAGCTGACCTACTTTGACTAGTTTATCACTAAACCTCTGTAAACTTCTCCGCCTCTGAAAGCCAATTAACTAAACCCTAACCAGTGTCTATTTTGATTCTCTCCAACGTGGCTGTTAGCCAGCAACCTGCCCTAAAAGACATCTGTCACTGCAATTCCTTCCACAAAATGGGGCTATAAACTTGAAGACATCAAAGGCCTCAAAACAGACTCTGGCAGTCACAGCACTCTTGCCCTTCCACGATATATATGTCACATTAGCAGCTTCCTATCATCTCCTGTTAGGATCACATCCCATTATTATCCCTTTTTACTGATATGGGATGAATGGAGCCAATAATATTCCACATCAGTTAAAAAGGAATCTTAATTAAATGTGATGAGGAAGTGCTAATACAATATGATAAGCCCCCTGGATAAGCACGCTACATAATTTCTCTCTTTTTCAGAATCCTTTAAACATTCTTCGAGAAGAAAATGGAGGTGACCTTGCAAAAACTCCCCACATCCCTTCTCCTACTGCAGAAATAGTTTTGCTCTTTCAAGGCCCAAATTTGGAGAACTTTTTGGAGGTTGTAGGTAAATCCAGGTGTTATGATCATTGAAAGCCATCTGAGCCTTTAACTCTTTAAAGCAGATTTTTTTGGTGCTGATGAGACGAACCTGCCTGACTGCTCTGCAAGTCTGGACCCTCTGGATCACGGAGCCAAACCTTCTGTTTGCCTTCTGCTGCAGCTAAAGGTGCCCAGTCAAAACTTAGCCATATGATTAATTAGGTTTTCAAAGGAGTTTTATAGGTGTAATTCTGCATGCAGATCTATAAAATATCAAACCCCAGCTCTGGATGGTTGTTAAAATCCTGTTTAAATGTGTTTATGAACCTCCTAACTTGGCCAGTGCTTTATTCTACTTGGTCACACAAAGAAATCACAAACTGCTAGGTGATGTTCTGTAAAGACACATAATACTGAAACAAATCAACTTAACAAAAAGGAACTAAGGGGGGATAATACACAGCTAGGAAACACTAAGGTATGTTTACCTAAGTAAAGCTAAAATAAAATTTGGCAGTTGCTCAAAATGGGTGGCAGCACATTGCAAAAGACACTATAACAGTTGCAGCTGCCTTTGTGACTTGTCTCAGGCTACACTTCCTTAAATATTCATCAGAACGTGAGTACTAAGTCTGGGAGGCTCTTTGAAGTCTAAAACACAAAAATTAGGTAGATCACTATAATCATTTCAGAATAGACCACTCATAATCCCAGTGTAAGATTTAGGAAATTATATGCTTTGCATTTCAATACTTTGATTTTAGTTTTATAGCTCCAGTCATGTTTTAAGCCAAGAATTGTTCCCTCAATGGAACAATTGGAGAAAGAGCTCAGATTTGTCCTTCCACATAAAATGATGCTTTACATTATACTCAGGAATTGCTCATTTGTTAATGAACTCTCTTTCAAGAAAGGCTCAAATAGTTGTAGCAAAAACATCCAAAACTGATTTATTTAATATTCCTGCCATTTCACTTTTCTGAAGGAAATATTACAAATGGAAGAACTGGCTCGAAATGGAAGATCAAATCTGGGAAATTAATTATTACACACAGATTGTAATGGATGTTAAATGGATATCTAAGAAGGGGAAATTAACTTTGTTTCCACATTATTGCTTAATGGAGGCTGACTTCGGAAAAAAATCCTACTCTGGTTAAATTGGAGAAAGTTTCTTTTACTTGTGATGCCTTTAAATGAATAGGCAGGGAAAAATCAAGGACAGACTGTATCTGGATTGATAGCACAGTTATTTTCCTTCCAGGAAATGTGTCATATGCTCAGGTAACTAGGACAAGCTGTCAAAGAATAGAAACATTTAAAAAATCTTAAGTGTTCATAAAGGCTAAAAGGTGATGTTATTGCTTCTTGAATCCTTCACTTCAAAATGAATTTTAATTTGCCACCTGGTGGAATCCACATGTAGAATATTTTGAAATTATTTTAAAACTGAATTAAACTTTACATTTTCATTTTCCTGTTATTATGTGTATTACACATGTCTATGTTAATATAAAACTGAATTTTGAGTTTCTGCAATTGTTGAGGTGGTGGCTGACTTCTAAATTTTATACATTAGAATTTACTTTCCCAGCACCTTTTTCAGTCCCACCACTACCAGGACATGTCATGGAGGAAAGGGCTTCTTACATTATCAACTCTGTATCTGGAAGTAGCTGAGTGGGTGCTGTCACAGAATTTTTAGGATTGGAAGGGACCTCTGGAGACCATCCAGTCCAACCCCCCTGCCAAGGCAGAGTCACGTGGAGCAGGTGACACAGGAACGTGTCCAGGTGGGGCTGGAATGTCTCCAGAGAGGGAGACTCCCTGCCCTCCACGAGCAGCCTGTTCCACTGCTCTGCCACCTGAATACAATGAAGTTCTTCCTCATGCTGAGCTGGAACTTCTTCTATTTTACTTTATGGCCATTACTGATTGTCCTGTCACTGGGCACCACTGGAAAGAGTCTGGCACCATCCTCTGACACCCCTCGGAGATGTTTGAATGCATTTATGAGATCCCTTCTCAGTCTTCTCTGCTCCAGACTAAACAGGTCCAGCTTCTGCAATCTCTCCTTACAAAAGTGATGCTCGTCATCTTTGTGGCCTCCACTGGATCCTCTCCAGTGGCTTCTTGTCTCTCTGGGACTGTGGAGTCATGTGTCAGCTTTGGTGAATGAGTTGGCATCTCTTCACTGCAAAGGTGTGAGACCATCATCAGAAGGGGAGCACAAAGTCAAAAATGCTTCATCCTCAGTCTGTGCAACTTGACTGTTGCATAAAAGGGGATTTTTTTTCAGCAATTTCAATATATTCCCTCACTGGAAATGGAAGGGGGAAAAAAAATGCAACTTCTGCAGCCGAGGGAAAGAAAAAAACCAACTTCTGCAGCCGAATGCCAGTTGCCTGGACAGCAGCAAGAGCTGCCATTCATTAATCCTGATGTCCTTGCCCCACTAAGCACTAGGTGTAAATGGCTGCAACCCTTAAATTGCTTCATGTGCTCTCTATGATCCACAACTGCAGCACCAAGCATCACTTAAATGCATTCCCTTTACACCAGACTTGAAGAAGAAATAGCTTGGGGTAGCCAGAGGAAACACAGAGCATGACAACAATGAGAAAAAAGCTCTATTTATATCTCTTCCTGCTGACACATGGAGTGTCACACACTTCATTCAAGCATACACGCAGCTGCTCAGTGCCTGGAATTGCTGCATGGAGCGGCTTCGAGGCTCGAGGAAGCGCAATTAAAGCAGATATTCTCTGCACCGAGGAGGAACGACAGCAAAAGCATGTTTTGAAATGCTCTGGTTGATCTAGTTCATTCTACTCACCAGGGAGGCACACAATTTGATATTCAAAAACATGTGTGCATATTTCCTGAAACTAGCACGAATATTTAATACATCTTCTTGCAAAAACAAGATAATCATGCCTGCAGATCTTCCATGAGCACCTATGGACCATTTTTGCCTCAGCAATCATCCAATTTGCATCTCTAGTGAAACAACTCAGTGAACAGGCAAACAGATTTTTATCTCTGTGCTTGAGCAGATCTGCCAGTTGCTTAAAGCTTTAAGTGTCAGTCTTCAGGCAGGGACAATACCTGGAGACAGGACAAATATTTAGGCTCAAGAGCAAATACCAGAGAGAGATTCTTCACAAGAAATTGTATGATGGGACAAGGGGGAATGGATTCAAACTGGAATAGGGGAAATTTAGGTTACAAGAGAAATTCTTCCCTGTGAGAGTGAGAGACTCTGGCACAGGGTGCCCAGAGAGGCTGTGGCTGCCCCTGGATCTAAAGACAATTCTGGACGGAAGATACCTGCCAGACTGACAGAGAGCAGGTTTAGAGTGGATATTAACAAGAAATTCCTTACTGTGAGGATGGTGAGGCCCTGAGGTTGCCCAGAGAAGCTGTGGCTGCACCCGGATCCCTGGAAGTGTCCCAAGCCAAGCTTGATTTGGCTTGGAGCAACCTGGGATGGTGGAAGGTGTCCCTGCCCATGGCAGGAGGGTGGGACAGGATGATCTTTAAGGTCCCAAACCATTCTGTGATTCTCTGCTTCTACTGATATGAGCCATACAGCTTTTAGTATCTGAATCAATTAACAGAAATTAATTATGATGGCTTAACTCTTTTATTTTTTTTTAGGGACCAGAGCTTTCCCTTGGCACGTGTTTTTTAGAGATACAAACACAACTTAAAAAAAAAGTGAGAGGGAAAGCCAACAATATGACAACAAAACAACTGTTTGCAACTAATGAAAATATTGTGCTAATTGCTCAGCTGCTCTCTTCAGGGCCTCAGACTTTCAGCAAAAAATACCAAGTGCTGCTAAGTGGGGTGGCTTCACCCTTACTGAGGAAGCTCAGATAAACTCATTAATCCATGGACATAGTAGAAATCTTCTGTTTCTCCTTCCACTCAAACTGTCCTGTTTGTACAAATATGTCTGCAACTGCACCCAAACCTGGACAGCTTTCTTAAGGCAAAACCCACTCTGCCCCCTCTCTAAATAACTTAGGAATCAGTTCATTCTCCTCCCAAATATCCTTCCCACTCCTGCCCCCAGCTTTGATTTCATGCTTGTCTTCAGAAGCCAGAGTGAATCACCCATTTCCTGCCTCCTAATCCCCACTCCATCACAGAGCTCTGCAGCTTTTCTGCTGCTCCTCCAGGTAATTCTGCTTTGGGCTCAGTAAGAAAAGCTACATTAAGACAGAAAAATGCTGAGCAGGTGGCACTACCATAGTCTAACACACAGAGAAAGGAATCAAGCTTGTTCCCTCGTGGCTGTTGTATTTTAAACACAAATAAATAATGAAAGAGCATAAATTACAGCCAGGATTTTCTCATGTAGGTTTTTCTCCCCATGTGGGGCATAAAACTCTGTGTGGGATTTTTGTGTCTCCAGTCTTTGCAGTGTGCAATCGTGTCATACCCATTCAACCTTGACAGGTCACTTTATTTAATCACAATAGTTTTGTGAGAATTTCAGGTTTCACATGGGAATAAAGAAACCCCAAACCTTTAAAAAGTGAATTTTGGCTGTTAACACACCAGAAAGGAAACAAAAGATAGTCACTTGAGGCTTAAGTTTTGTATATTTGGGATTGACAGCGTAGGACTGACCCAATGCAATTTCATGGTCTGTTTATCCATCCTGTTTTCTAGACCATCATGCATTTAAGAACAGGTGCTTTCCCTTACCCAGGCATCTGTGACAAACAGAACATGCTGCAGAGAAAGCAACTGCCTTCATAAACCTAATTCCAGTCAATGAAAAGTTCATGTCTGAGAACCACAGAACTGCATAATCAATAATCATGGTCTACAAGGCAGAAAAATATCTTCTGATGGCTTCCTTCAAAGCTGTGCACCAGATTCTGGATTCTTTTTCAGTATTTCAGGATTATGCAGCTTCCCTAAAGGCTGTGTGGAGCCACGCTGTTATCCCACATAACTCTATCTGGCACTTGACCTGAATATGTTTCTCCCGATTAGGCAGTGACATTCTCATCTGGAAACTCTGTTTGTACATTCAAATTGTTGTCTCAGCATAAAGGTATACTGGAGTTATTCTGAGAACTCAGATGTGTGACACTGTCTGGATTTCAAAAACTTCAGTTATTAGTATGATTTGGAAGCTTTCACTTCCAGATTCCAGAATCTGCTGCACCTTCCTTCTCCCAGCACACGTTATGAAGGGATGAGTCTCTGTCAAGGGGTAGTGGTAATTTCAGCAGGGAAAGAAAGATTTATTAACACCTAAATAAGAATTATAAATAAAATTTATAAATAAATAAAATTATAAATTATAATTATAAATAATTAATAAGAGCTAGCCAGCACTGCTAGCCTGGATTCTTCCAGGTCACAGATGAAGCAGGTCTGCAAAGGAGGCAGAATTTCTGCCCAGCACCTCTTCTGTGCGGCCAACAGGACACCTCACTGCCAGGTGCAACAATTTGTTCCCTTTCACAAATCCTAAATTGACCTCAACACCCAAATATCCCACTTACCTAAATTCATGCTGTATATTTGTCATATTTGCCATAAGAATTGCACAGTCTCCAATCATATCTTCTGTATGGAAATAAAAACCCTGCAGTAGCTGCCACTTTGCAGATCAAATAGAGGCCATTCAAACCAAAATCATCTGTCTCCTCAGTTCCCTGGGAAAGGAGGACTTTGTATGCAGACCAGAAAGCCAAAACACAGCATATGGCAGAGCAGAAAGCAAGCTCTGCTCCACAAGAACAATTATTTGCCAGTTCGAAGAGTAATACACTGAGTATTTGAGGCGACCTTAACTATTAATCTAACACTGCATGGGAGTAATTGTGCTTCCAAAAGTCACAAAACGCTCACAAAAATTAATACCACAGAATGAACACAGCTCCACTTTTTGCCAATAATTCCTCTGAAGTGCAAAATGCCCAGTTCCCTCATTTTGTGCATGCTACATGATGGCTGCTAGAGTTTTTGAAGGCTCAAAAGCTGCTCCAGCATTACATAATCACAGAGTTAAACAAAATCAGATCTATAATCTCTATGGCTTTAGAAAAAGCTGGGCAAGGAGGGAAGGAAGGAAAGAAAACAATTCTAATGATGTAGGAAAAACAAATAAGAAGGGTTTTTTTTAATTTGATGATTTTTAACTAGTGAGCTCTGTACATGGGGTTGCTAATAATTACTTTTCAAGGGTCTTCTCAAGTGTAATGGCCTACACAGCTCAAAGGAAAGGTTCTTGCCATGAACTCAAAATGGTAGAGCAAATATTTAATTACTGTTTTCTCCAACTCCCAGGCTGTAACTCAACAGTGGAATCCAATGCAATCTTGCCCACTTCAGCCAGAATCCATCAGCATATTACCTAAATCCCAAGCAGTAATATCAAAGACTGATGAAATGTTGGGGAAAAAAAAATTCTTTGGCTTTCTGGACACTGCGTATCATTTTGGAAAGACATCAACTAGGCTGGGTGATTGAGCTAAAAATTAAATGTAAAAAGATAGATGATTGGGGTCTCCAATTAAGAGTGTCCTCATCACAACCTCAGCATTTTTTTTAGCAGGAGCAGGTGTAGGTAAGAGGATGACTGGTCTCCCAGTAAGTAGAGAACAATCACTTGCCTGAGCAGCCTCACTTTCCATGGAAAGCACTGGATAAACATTCATGGGGGATTTTCCCTCATTTCCAGGACTCCAGTTGGTTACACACCCCCTACACCCACTTCTAGGGTATGATATGAGGATTCTTCTCTGGGCTTGCTATCTTTCCAAAGAAATGGTAATTCAGCGACACTGGGTGCTATTTAGATGTCTTGTTGCATAGTCTGCATATATCCATACTTTTTTTTTCAAGCCCTAACTCACTCCCAGAAATGCCTCCTAAAAGCTGACGCAAAGACAGACAGATAGTTCTGTGTGATAGAACAGAGTCCTGGCACCACATTCAGGAAATATTGCCTTGGGCAGGTCACTTTGTCCTCAGATGGAGGAAATAGCTGCCATTTTTATCAACAGGTTGTCAATTATATTCTCAGCTTACCCATAAATTTTAAAATACTTTCAATCTATTTATTTTATTTATTTATTAATATTTAATATTTATTTATTTAAAATTATTTAGTTGTGGATTTGCTTTCTAATTGTAATGAAGATAACACTTCCCTTTCTTCACACACTCTGTTCTTTCTACAGTGGTATTCCTGCATCTGGTGGCCATTGCATTTCAGTAGCTCCATGAACAGTGGACTCTGCTCTGAGTTCAGCCTGCTCTTAGAAACACTCTTAGAGGGTGTGGGAAGGGGAGGAAGAACACAAATGAGTTCTCTCTTCTCTCTTCTATTCTGAATATGCGCAGGCACACTGCAGCCACACGCAAGAGTGACTCTGCCTACCAGGATAAATTCCAAATAGCAGAGCCTCATGGTTAGAGGGTTTCTTCCCCACAGCCTGCAATTGCCCACCAGCCATTAAACATTAACACAACATTGGTCACGTTCTCCAATCTGGTATTGCTGCTCATCAGCATGGCTGATCATACTGCAGCTGGCAGCACAATCCATCTGAAATGGAACTGGTCATCGATCAGGCTGCCCAGATGGCAGCTGCATGCCTGGCAGCTCTTTGTGGTGAGGATATCTGCTGAGGCTGTCTGAGTCTGCAAAATCACGCCATGGGTGTCATCTTCATCCTACATTTCCACATTATCACGTGGGTTCTTGTACCTGTTTGTTTAAGACTGGATGGCTGCTGTATCCAGACTTGGAGTAAATATTTTTCCATACCCAGTATCATTGCTGATCTTTCCCAGCAAAGGGCAAAGGTTTTAGTCGTGGGTCTGGGCACTCTCACTTCCAGCTGCAAAACAGCATTTCCAGTAGTGATAATAAAACTACTTGAATAACAGTGAAAAAGGAACTTGGTGAACATAGTTCAGCTGATCTCTTTAATTACCTGCTTAAGGAAATGACAAATTAATGTAACACTCCACTTCTGTCCACCAGAATTTGCTTGAGCTCACAAGTTTTTGTGACCAACTGAGATGCTATCATTGACACCACAGGAGACTAACAGTCAACCAAAAACTCTTTTTTCCCCCTTATTTTTAATTTCTTACTTGCCTAACTTGCTACAGCATAGCTGTAACTCATCTGCATTTCATCTGTAATTTCTAAATGTGATGTATTGAGTGGTGCAGTTCTAAAATCTTCAAGCAGATTTCTATTCAACATTCTTGTTCAAAAATACACTTCAAACCCAACACATTTTAGAAAAAATAATATTTTCAGAGGATTACTATACTTCTCAAACCCCTTATCAAATGCCTTATTACTCTTAGACATACTCTTTCACTGTGTGTGTTTTACTTACTGAGATAATGAAAGTCCTTATCTTCCCTTGCTTTTCATTATCTGTTTTGATCAACTCTACAAGACAGTTCTTTCCTCTTTCTGCCTTGTTTTCACAAGTTTGATTCTCTACAAGCCCAACAGTCCTTTGTTCTGAACATGCAGTTCCAGGCATTTAGTCTGTGGTATCCATAACCCCTTTTGTGCCAGTTGGAGCTCTCAGCAGCAGCTAATTGAGTTGAAAATCGAGCCTACACAAGCCTCTTCAGGCAGAGCAATTATATGAACCAGCTAATTCTACAGTCAGAGGAGATTTGACAGAGGACTGGAATATATGGCAAGAACTAAAAGAAAAAGCAAAACAAAAAACCCCAAGATTTCATACAGTAGCCTGGATTAGAAGGGACTTAAATCTAAATTTAAATAATCTAAATTTAAATAATAAACCTAAATTCCAAACCTATGCCATGGGCAGGGACATCTCCACTACACCAGGTTGCTCCAAGTCCCATCCAACCTGGCCTTGAACGTTTTCAGGAAGAGACCTAGACAGGTAAAAGCTGATAGGGAACTACATAAAGCCATTCATTTAGTACACATAATCTCACTGAAATGCAGCAAGCTTTTCCTAAAGTTGAAACACAGCTCTTTCTAAAAATTCTAATTACTTGCAGGTAGGATTATAGATATTAGGACAGAAATCAGCTTCCTAATATTTTTTTCAAACTGGGTTGGGTAGCTTCTCTCCATCCTCCACCAAGGAAGGAAAAAAAAAAGAAAAAAAAGAGAAACAGCAGCAAAAATCTGTCATGCTCATGATATCTGTGTGTTACAGACTAGGGATTTGTAGTTTGGTTTCCTAGCAACTTTGAAGGCCAATTCAGCAGTGATTTTATACTGAGCACCAGTTACAGGGTTGCTTCAGCTCTTCTCACAGAGAGACTTCAGAATCTTTAACTGCCTCCTTCTCTCCTTTAATGCACAAGAGCAATCTTAGCCTGACTGGTAGATTAGTAACACCTACATTTTACTTTTACCGACATTCTATCCTCTAATGATTTTTTATTCCACATGAAAAAATGATGAAGAGCTCTTAAGCTAGTGTTTAATCAAATTGGTCAGGGGAAATGAACAAATGGAAAGGAGAGTCTGCAGATTAAAATGAAGCTATCATCAAAGAAGATCAAAGCCAGAGCTGACCTCACATCATATGAAGGACCTAGATGCAGTTTCTGCAAAGTCTGTTACAAAAACTTGCCATCTGTGAATGGTAAAAGGAGAAAAAACAGGCAAGAATAACAAGGTTAATTCTAGACCTCGATGAGCTTTCAAAGTTATATTTGGCATATAATTTTAAAATTCATAAAAATGCGTCAAGAAATAAACACTGGGAGCATCAGTATTAACGGTTGGGAATATATTTTCCACTGAGAACAGCTCCAAACTGGCAGAAATGCTCCGAGCTCTCCATCACGCTGTCTAGCCAACATGCCTCAGAGAAGATCAGAAGTTGACCTGCATGGATTTAATCTGCACGACCCACTGGCCTCCCTGCTGGGGCTGCCAATTAGTTTCAGTTGTGAGAGTGTTTTCTGCAACGTGGCAAGTTGCCAGTGGGGAACTGGATTAAGATCACCAAATTACTTTGCCTGTCAGCCCAGAAGTAAAGCAGTTCTCTTTTCCATTTACAGGTCTTCTGGATAGGTTTAGCTGCAGTTTGAAAGCGAGTGCACCAGGATGGATGCACTGATTTACAGGGTGGAACAACAGAAATGTGCTTTGTTCTGCCTCCAGACTTCACTGCTGAAAATGGTTATACTGTCTAACTGCACCTGCACTCCTCAGAGGGGAAAAGGCAGGGACCCAGAGCATGTGTGGTCCTTCAGAAACTCTGTCATCTTTCTTGCCCCACAGAAAATCAGTTCCATTAAAAGTAAAAGGTGATGTTCCTCACCATGCTTTATTTCTCCTAACTGAAGTCTGAGAATAAATGAAGCAGATAATCTGACGCTAATGTTATTAATTTATTTTAATTCCTTGGTTTGCAGCTATACATGTGGGAGATTCTGCTACCTACTTAGCATAAATTTGCAGCAAGATAATAATCTACTGAGAACGGGTAATTTTGCCTGTGAAGAGATGACATTATGCATGGGAACTAGAGAGAACAAATCACCTGGAAACTGAATCAGCAGGGTGGTGCCAGCCCAATCCTCTTGCTGATAGTCTGTGCATGCTGCAGTCACAGGTTTTTGAGAGAATTTATCCTCTATGTGTGACTGAAGACATTTGGCTCCAGGCATTTGGAAAGGACACTGTTACCATGTGAGTCTGTCTGCCTGTATTGTCAGAGATGACAACAGGAGCAGTCTGAAATGGAGCAGTGTGGACAATTCAGCTGCTGTAGTTATTAATTATGACCACTTCACCACCACTATGGGTGTGCAAGTTGATTCACCACTAAAATGACAGACTCTTGCTCCTGGGAGCATACTGGCTCACAAATGCAGCAGGAGACAGTGAAAAGCAGAGTGCAGGAGGGAGGAGAATGTACTTTGTGATCACAAATCCCAAGATGTGTTTCATGTGTAATATTCCTTGGTAAAGAAAATGCCAATTTGAATTTTTACAAGCAAAGTTGTAAGGTCTACATGCAGGGTTTGAAGGAAAGTTGGGGGAGGAATTGTTTGTTCTGCATTTTTCAGTATTATGATAATATGTTTAATATTTATTTTGCCATTTTTCACTCACTGCCTTTGTTCAAAACTTCTTTTATTTTATTCTGTCTTACAACATTGTTCCTTTAAATTTGGCTACCACATTCAAGTGATTATGTGGAACGAAAATATCAGAAATTTTAATCAAAGGAACTAAAGAAGGCTCATGGCTTTCCTGATTGTTTATAAGCGTAGCTTGTGTTCTGGATTTTCATGTGCCCCTCAATGCATTAAAAATCTGCATATGAAAAAACTGCTGAAAAGACTTGAAGATCAGAGCTTTCACCTTGGAAATAACTTTCTTTTTTCAAAGTTTGAATAATTTAGCTAGAATAAGCTATCCAAAGGCCCAGGCACTAGGCCAAGGAGGTGTGGTTAAAGGATAAGAAGGCATAACCTAAGGCAAAATCCCTCAGCCAGCTCAAGTAACCACAGGGACAAATGCAGAGAGGCAAGGGCAGAGGACCTCTCTTGCCCTTAATTGTCTAAGTGAGCCTAAGGAGATTAGCTGCACAATTAGGGATCTAATTAGTGCCACTCCCAGCCAGGACAGCAGCCTGTTTTCTGTGTGCTTCAGTATTATACACATGAGGTCTGACCTATAAATGGAGTTTGAACTCCCTTTGCAGCCCCTCAAATCCCACCTCGCTCTGTGCTACAGGATAGCACCCACAACACAAGGGAGTCTGTGAATCCACTGGCACAGGATTTACTTGTCAGGAAACAAATCTTGCTTTTTCAAAAACTCCTTTTCAGAACAGCCCAAAAAGAAGTCAAGCAAGGCAGGCACGAGACAGAACTGGGATACAAACAGAAAATCATAAAAGGTCTTGGGGTGCAAGGGACCTTAAATCTCACTTAGTTCCAACCCCCTGCCATCAGCAGAGATATCTTCTGCTAGGTTGCTCCAAGCCCCACCCAATCTGGCCTTGGACACTTCTAGGGATGGGGCAGCCACAGATTCTTGTGTCAAGTACCTCACCACCCTCCCAAGGAAGAATTTCTTCTCAGCATCCAACCTAGACCTACTCTCTTTACGTTTGAACCAGTTCCCCTTGTCCTGTCACTCCATGCCCTCCTTCTTTTGGAGCACTTGTCCTGTTCCTAGTAACCAACTCAATAAAAACATAAACTATTTAATTTCATCATATTCAAACCATCCTCAGCCAGTTCTGTTCTAGCTCCAGTCTCCACAGTTTTGTTGTGGGATGACCTGCTGCTGTTAACTGGTTTGTTCTGGTCACATCTTCATACCTGAGCCCAGCACTGCATGCTGAGTGGGGACATCCAGGCTGCACAAAGTCTCCTTCGTGTTCTCTGAACCTCTTCTAAAACAGGAACCAAACAGAAGCAGCACACTCTTTTTCTCAGCATAAACACGCAGGAACAATTTCCACAAGACCACAAAGGGTTTCTGGTGTGGTTTTTTTCCCCCCCTTCTTAATCAACCCATTTATTTTGCTAGTTGCATGTGCATGCTAAGAGGGGATGCTTTTAGGGATGGCTGACTGTAATTATATAAGACAAGAGCAGAGAAGCTGCATTCAGATTCATTTCCTCCACAGCCAGAGCCTTGATTTTCTGAGAATTAAATCCCCATAATGAAGGGGAAGCCTTCGTGTGCTGCTATTGCTGTTTTACATCTCTCATTGCACCCTCTGAGTGCACACAAGTAATGACGGAATGATTTCAGGATTTAGCTCTTGAAGTAAAATCAGCATCTCTAGGTCAACATTACATAAATAGCCAGAATGTGCATTGGAAAAACATGCACATATTGCTTTCTCTGCCTTGTGCAGCCCTGTTCTGTTCTGGAGTCTCAACAAAACCAGAGTACAGCCCAGAGATCAGAGAGGTTCACAAGAGAGAAGCATCATTATAGAATCATGGAATGGCTTGGGTTGGAAGGGGCCTTAAAGACCATCTCATTCTAACTCCCCTGCATCAGCAGGGACCAAAAAAAAAGTCATGGAAGAAGTAAAGCCCAAAAGGAAGTCATGCAAGGAAGGCATGAGACAGAACTGGGATACAAACAGAAAATCGTGGAAGAGCTTGGGGTGCAAGGGACCTTAAAGCTCACTTAGTTCCAAGCTCCTGCCATCAGCAGGGACACCTTCCACTATCCCAGGTTGTTCCAAGCTCCATCCAGTCTGGCCTTGAACACTTCTAGGGATGGGGATTCACAATTTCTCTGGGAAATTTGTGCCAGTGCCTCACCACCATCAAACGAAAGCATTTCTTCCTAATATTTAATCTAAACCTACTCTGTCATTGTGAGGCCAGTCCCCCGTGTGCTGTCACTCTGTGCTCTTGTAGAAGGTCTCTGCAATGGCCCAGAGGAGCCAGAAGCAGCCTCTGCCTGCCTCTTTAAAAGCAGGGCTTGGGAGCTGCCAAAGGTCAGGCTGCACAGGGAAAGGGCCTGTGAGCAGTGCAGTGGAACAGGAGGGCTGAAGCAATAACTGCAGTGCCCAGGAAGTCCTGACCTAAAGGACTCTGCGTGGCTCAGCAGACTGGAAAGGAGCAGGGAAGGAGAGTCTGAAAACAGCCACACAATGCTGTTATTCTTCATCCACTCCTGCCGCAGTGAGAGCATTTTGGGCCAGGTGGATGCTGATCAGCATCCCCATAGAGCACTCTGTGATAAAAGTAATTTTAATTTTCGTGGTTTTCCTGTTTTTAAAGCAGGATGATGAGCATGTGCTTTCCCTTGTGTTCCCAGACGTTGTCTGCCCTGCTCATGTCAGTGGCAAGCTCCTTAAGGCAAGGTTTGTCTTTTGCTGTTCATGGGCTTTGTGTAGCACCATCTGACCTGAGAGGCACTGCCACGCTGCAACATTAACAACAGAGGCTGAAGCAATGCCTGGTTACAAAAATAAACACATGAAAAATACATTTATGACCCTTGTGTATGGCAAAGTGCTGCACACAGGCAGACATCCATTAGGAGAAGATTCAATATCACAGAGTGGTCTGGACTCCCTCAACCTCTTTTCTTCTTCTACCACTTGCAATATAAATACATTCCAGATTAGAATTTCTTAGGATTACTTAGAAACATCCTTATTTTATCCAGCTATTTTCTATCAGATAGTGAATTGTATATTGCAAGAGATAACAGGGTTAAGCTTCATCTGGGATCATAAATATCACGGGTTGTTTTAACATTACTTGAGTATATTTTCTTTAAAAAAAAAAATCTAAACAGAATAAAATTAAGCCCACAGCAGTGGAGAAATAGATAAAAACAACCCCCAAACCATGCACACAAAAGCAAGGCACAACAGGGAAAAAATAAAGCAGCTGTAACCTCAAGTGGAAACAATTTGATTACCATCAATTCCCTGAAGTACTGACCAGATAAACACTTGTTTAGTTTATAAGTTCTGACAAGATCACAACCCAAGGTAGTACAGCGGCAAGGGAGTGATTTTATTGAAACTGCTGAGAAAATAATAAAGACAGGAATCAAAATCCACGTCTTCTGTGCAGCTACAAAATATTACCAGTAGGCAGACAAAGCAAACTCCCTGGTATTGTTACAAAGATCACAAAGAACCACATGCCCAAAGCAATGGACAGTGAAAAAGTTGCTTAGATTTGAAAATACGACTTTATTCTATTTATAATATAATTTCCTACCAGATGTCTAAGAACTAATCACATAATCTGGCAAATGTTATACTTGCCCCTGCTCTTTTATTTTTTTTGCTCAGTTATGAAAAATATTTTTATTAAGTGCAAAATTAACCCCCATTTTGAGGAAGCAAAAAAATTATGACAGGAAAGGATTAATTGAGTAGACAAAGAGTTACTGCTATTAAACTTTCTCCCAGTGCCTAAATATAGAAATTATAGCCAGATAAACTGCTTACGTAAAATCTCTTTATCACTTCTTAAAATGATGAAGTCTGGAGCTGCAGCAGCTTTTGCCCTCAGCTTCAGAAGACTTTCTTCAAATTTTCAGTCACAGAAAACTTCTAGCCTTTTGTCCCCTTTACTCTTATTTCATTCCTGGTTTCAGAAATTTTGCAGGTCCCCTGGGTTATTTACATCTCAGCTGGAGCTATCAGTCCTACCCTAAAGAAATCTGCATTGAAACAATCACCCCACATGGGGATCAGAAATTGGATTTGATCTCCAGCTGGGAAAATTCAACAACTGGCTCCAGCCAGGGACAAATGTGTTCCTAATCCGAATGGCAGGATGCACATACACAGGAACTGGACTAAATGATGAGATGAACAAATGTATTCTGGGCCTACTGAGAAAGGGAAGTTCTTCTCACAAATATTTGCAGCAGGTGAAATCAAGATTTTGCCACAGTACATGAAGACATAACCTCTTCCAAGACCATTCTCTTTGACCGTCGAAATTAACACAAAGTCTTATTCAAATATATGAAGTCAAAGAGACCACACAATTTAGAAGTTTCCAGCATCAGCCTTTTCCAAATTCTGATGAGCCCTACCCTTTTTTTCCTTACAGTGTGCCTTCAAGGACTAAAGTATTAAATCTCTCATCCATGTCAACTCATTTACTTGGTACACCCTGCTGAAAAATAATGGACCCCTTGACAAAGATCACAAACACTATTTCACGTTTTGCAGCTAAGAGGAAAATAAATTAACAGAAAGTAAATATTAACTTCAGCCAAATCATGACTGCAGTTTCTGTATAATATCATCTATCATCCTCTCCTCTCTTTGCTCACTAAGCTGAACAGAAATCTAAACTAACCTATTAATTTACTGAGTCCTGGCTCCAAATATTGAAAGTCCAAAGTGCTGGTTCAACCACAGTTTGGATGGGGTGAAGCAGATGAATTCCTGGCCATAACAGTCATCAGCTTTTAAAAAATAATGATCAGTATGTCAAGCTGCATCTGTCATAAAACTACGTATTTCTGACATGTTCTTTTGAAAAAGTACTTTTGATTTCAAAATGCTCTTCTCCAGTCCAAGTGGCATTTGAAATTCTCAGTCCTCTCCAGTTTCCATCAGGCTGTCAAAATGAGAAGCATTTGCCCCTGAAAATTCTTAGTTCAGTATGAAATATTGAAAAGGTGATGTGGGGCCAAGCTGGTGACCTACATTTCAACATTCCTGAAATAACAATACAGAGGGGAGACAGTGCACAGAGGAGCAGGAAGAGACCAAAGTCATTAGATGAAAGGAAAACACAAGAAAAATGAGAAAGAGAGAGGTACATACCTGGCAAACCAGAGAGGTAACAAGAAAGGAATGAAAATGGAGTAAACAGAAGGGGAAAGCCAAAAAGCAGGAAGTATGCAGGGAATGTCCGGACAATAAAGTGTTCTGGGAGTAGGGGCAGAACTGAGGACTGTACATCATGCTGAAGGTCTCAGCAAGTGGCTGGAATTCACTTGAAAATTCAATGACAAAAAATCTAAATGTACAATAAAAAGAAAAGGGTTTAACCTTATGTAGCCCTTGCAGATTATTTCTATTTCAGTTTAGGTTGTTGCACTGCATCCACAAAAGTACGCTGGCATGATTTCCTTCCCCAGACTCCACTGAGCTGACAGATACTGCAGCTTCAAATAATTTCTTTAGTGTGCTTTAAAGGCATGATTTTTTCCATGATTCAAGAGGCCGTGAATCAAATCTCTGTGATACTTTCCTACGAATTCTTAGGAACTGCTTAGGACCTTCATTTTGGGAATTCATTAAATCACTGATTTGAAGACTGATTTTCATGAGAAACATAAATAACTAGGCTGTTCTGTTCTTTAAAATATTACACATATTATCACAGTGTTTCTTAGACCACTAAAGACAAGAATTTTAGGGCTGACATTTGGCTTTCTATATATTTCCGGTTTTGAAGTTTGGAATTATTAAATTCCATAGAAAACAGGTTATTAATTTAAAAAATAGAGAGAGGCTGTAGATATGCACAGCTGCATTTTCTAGCTCCCTCCATTTTAAACAGCTGCAGCATTCTGCAACAAAACAAGAATCCAGTTTTGTATTCCGGGTTGCTAATTAGTTATTATCTTTTATAGCTTTAATCAATGAACTGCTAAAGCCAAGCCAGAACAGTGCTGCTATTTGTAAATTAACCTTTAACAGTCTCAAAGAAACAGCACTTTCAGCTCCTGCATATTCTTTGCAGTGACTGCTTGATGAGTCTTAATCACACCCTTCCTCTGTAGATGAGGAAGGTCATTTGAAGAAGGAGAATAGAAATTCACTGACATTTTAAGGGAGAAATTGTCCTTTACTTACAGCTAGAGAGTAAAGCTATATCACATGAAATATGTTACAACTTAGGACTCATCACTCTCTGAGTTATCTTCTTCAGCTCTTTCTTTTTAAAACTGGATTTTTAGAAGGCTAATTCAGTGGCCAAAGCTTTGTGACAGTAGTATGGGACCCTGCAAGCTCCTCCTGTAATGCCTGCCTGATTTCAAGACCAGTGTCTGTTCTAACAGTGAGACTCAATCCCCCCTCATACTTTCCACTCCTTTTGTGCTGATGTTACATGGACTCAAAGATGCAGACAATGTCAAACGGTAATTCCATGAAAAGAATAGCTGCAGTGCAGCTTTCTGTCCCACTCATCACAACCTATTAACCAACCTCAGGGTGCCAATCTTCTTTCCAGTGACCTATGCTCAGCAGTCACTTAAAAATCGATACTGTGCCGCTCCCAAGGCAATCGGCCTCCAGCATCTCTTCCAATTGTTTCCCTCTACCAGATCCTCTGTTCTCACCTTTCTATACAACATTTTTCCTGGTGTCCCCTCTCATGCCCTTAGGTTTCTCTGCTCACATCTCTCTTCCCATATCTCATCTGGGCCCTTCTCACAGTTTCATTGGAATTAAGCATCTCCTTCTGACATAATATTCTTTATCAGGTTGGATTTTCTTGCTTGGCATACAAATTAGTCTGTGAAACAGAGAACTGGGAATGCCACAACTAACAGTGGATAATTATAATGATTTCCTTCCTTATCAAGGCATTCTTGGACATTTTTCTTAAAATCTACACAAGAACACCTGTCCTTCCTTCACAGTTTTCCCACAGTCATTCTGTTCACAGCACCCTACCCCAAACCAGCAGCATAAAACTCCCTAGGAAGACTGACTTTACTTTTCGGGAAATTTTGCTTATTTGATATATTTACAGTTTCTTCACATTTAGTTTTCTGAGTTCATAACTTATCCTGCATATCATGCCCCATCAATGGACCTTGTCTGCATTCCAGATGATTGCAAGAGGAACCTTCCTCTGAGACTAATACCAATTTATTCCAGAGAAGCTGTAGTTCCCAGTGTAAACCCAGGGCAGTCTAGGAGTATGTGGACAAGGAATATCCCAAGGTAGCTCGGCACATGTGCGAAGGCACAGGCAGGAAGGAACAGCGTGAAAAATACAACAGCCAGAAAAGTTGTGAGACAAGACAAATTTCAGAGGACAAATGCTGAAAGATTCAGATTTGGTGTGATGAGATGCTTTGTATAAAGAAGCTTTGTACAAAGAGCTTTGTATAAAGGCACCTTATTTATCATCTTGTTCCACCCCTCTGCCATGGGACACCTCCCACTGTCCCAGGTTGCTCCAAGTCCCATCCAACCTGGATTTAAACACTTCCAGAGATGGAGCAGCCACAGCTTCTATGGGCACCCTGTGCCAGAGGCTCCCCCACCCTCACAGAGAAAAATTTCTCCCTGCAGTGCTCCCAACCAATCCATGCTGATCAGTCTGCTGTCCTTCTGTCCCTGGGAGAGCCCAGGCAGGGCAGACAGGCTCTGTTAAAATAATTGCACTCCATCCAACCCTGCAGACCCAGCACAGGACAGACATTGACCTGCTGGAACTTTAAAGAACAGCATTACCACCTCTCCTCCTCAGCTAATTCCCTAAGAAAAGGAAAATAAATAGCAGATTATATTTAGAAGAATGTTACCACAGCAAAATCAGAAGTACAAAATTATTTTAGTATGGCAAAAGTATTTTAGGATGGCATTTGCCTAGGCAATCTTAATTCAGTCCTTGTGCGTATTTATAAGGGTAGACACTGAAATCCTAATTTCCTGGAAGTCCATGGACTATTAGACATGGAGTTCAGAGATGCCAGTATTTCACCCACAGCTTCACTTACACACTTCCAAATTCCAGATGCAGATTTTATCATGAGATCCTTTCATCTTTACAGAGCTGTCTGGAAGGAAGTCTTTTATTTCTCCATCTCCACATACGGTGTGTGGCCCAGTGCCTTATTTACTGCACACATATAAAGTCTTCATTGAATACAAGATTTGAAATTTCTCATGACTTTTTCATCACAAATCCTTATTGTTCTCCTGAGTCTTATATGTGCTATGAAAGCATCTTCAGACTGTTTTTGTGAAGCATTTGCATTACACCAGTTCTGTTTTGTAGATTGGAACCAGCACCACAGAGAAATACACATAGATTTGTCTAATGCCTACTAACTCTAAGCTCTGAATTATTCATAAGTCTGATTTATTCAGAAATCGTCAATGTTTTATGTCTAGAGCAAAATTTCTGTTCATCTTAGTTTCTGAGTTCACATCATTTTTGCCAATCAAGCTCCTTTTATTCCGAGTTAGTTATCAAAAAACAGAGTTTACTCAGATTAGGTCATCTGAAGGCTGATAGAATTGCCAAAACTGCCAAAGGACATTGAGCAGAAACCAGAAATCTATCTTTATTCCCTGATCTCACTACACAGCATGTGGGGGACTAACAGGATGCCCCAGAGAGCTGAACTCAAAGCCAGAGGGAGTTTGAACCTTCTTGTCCCATCTCACCCAGAGGTTTCCCAACTGCAAACCTACAATTGGTTTGACTGGTGCCTAAGAAGATGCAAACACAATTTAAAAAATGCCACATCCAGATTCACTGTTCTTTGCGTGGATTAAATATTCAATAAAGTCAACAAGAATGCTGCCAGTCAAATAAGGACCAGGTTTTGCTTGGGCAACACATATTTGCTGCAAAACGTGTGATGGTATTCGAGTTCAGCTGTATATTAGGAATTAAGGATTTACTGATTTAACACTTCACTTGTTATTACAGGTCTGAAACTACATCAAAAAGGGAAAGAAGCACTGAAAGAGATATCTCTGGGAAACTATAGGCAGGATTCTGAAGCAGAGGTACTAATTTGCTAAATATGTGCTGTGCTGAGGCTACAAAACCTAAAACAACCACTAATCCTGAGATTTCTCCACGAAACACCTGTTTGCTATTAAGGATCAGGTTCATCTAAAACTGTTGGTTACAAAGAGAGGAGAATAATATCATCTGAAACCCACTACAAAAAAAAAGAAAAAGAAAAAAGGTCTAATTAATGTAATATCAGGGTTGCTAATCCTTTGGGAGTGGACAGACACAAAACAAAATAATCTTCTTTGTGCTGGGGATGCATTCATTGCACAAGTGCCTCACAAGTCATGGAAGGAAGTACCAATAAGAGCCAAGGGTTAAAAGAAATGAACAAAGAGATGTTCAGGTTCCCAAAGCAAGTCTAAAGTGATAAAATAAGATATATCTTAATAATATATATCTTAATAATATAATAGATATATTATAGAATGATAAGATAATTTTGATAAGCCAAAACAGAACAGCAAGCAGGACTCCAGACAGGGGAACAAGGCTCTGGGACCCAAATGCCACTGGACCTCCTCAGATGACAGAACCATCCTACTTTTGCACTTACATCCAGGTGCTTGGAAATTGGCACTACCAGCAAGAAAACATCTGGGAGAGTGTTTGTATCCATATTGAACTGGGTGTAAGGCAATACTGAGTGCTCAGTCAAGGATGATGAGCGCAGCCAAACCCTGAGGGAAGCCCTCGCAAAGGTTGGAGCGTTCTTGTGGTGACATTTTCAAATGCAAGCTCAACAGTCACACACCCTTCATATTCTGCAAAGGCTGTGTCTTCCTGCAAAGCCTGCAGCAGAAGGAAGGGCACACAAACCCCAGCTGATCATAGCCTAGGGAGTCATTATATATTAAATTAATTTCCAAATCTGTTTCTGCAAACAGCCTTTCTTCAAGGCCAGTGCAGGTTTTGCTGGGCGCCATTAGTTTGTGGATGTTGTAATTGTGATTGCAAATACTCAGGTTGTTCCTCAGCCCTTCATCCAGGTGAAATTCCCATTTAAATAGAAAGGTTTGCACCAAAAAAGATTAAATGAAGTAATTATCAGTTTTGCTGCAGGAGACCCCACCTCCCAGCATTTGAACTGCCTCTGTGACATGAGAGCATCACTCCTCATTTCAATTCCTGTCTGACAATGCTCACTCAGCTGCTATACAGGTAGAAAGACCCTACACAGGGCATCCACTGAGTTCACTGAGTTCACAGTTTATTTTGGACATGGCTGAAAACAGTGACTGACTGCTCCTCTGTGTCTCTATATTATTATCTATATTATTCCTTCACCAAAATCAAAAGTGAGAACATTTTTTTGTCTGCACTGCAAAACATCCAGCTGATATTTTTTCCTAAACTCCATGAGAACCTTCTGCCAGTTCTTACTGACTGCTGTGAGGTCATCAGTCAGTGACAGAGTAAATGAAGCTACATTCTAAATCATGGTTTTTGTCATGATTTTAACAAATAAATAACATTTTTGTTTACATCATTACATATTAGTGAATGAAAGTAGCTAGCAAAAAAAATAGGTCTGATTTCAGCACAGAAAAGTAAAATGAGAAGAGACATTCAAAGAGTCTTACCGGCTTTGTAAAAATAACAAAGGGAAAACTGATAAGCTCCTACCCTGGTTTTACTGTTCTTTTGAAATGGAGGGCAAACCAGCTCTGGAATACACACACCTGAATACACACATCAGAACTGAACCATTATTCCATTATCCCATTACACAAACCTCCAGAGGCAGGGTGAGAGCTGGGATCAGGGACTCTTATCTCCAGTGCCCACCTGAGACTGAGTAAAGAAAAAGATGTATTCCATACTTTATTGTTCCAATCTATTTAGATTCCACAGATTAATTTACAAGAACTTTATATCCAGATCACAGAATATTCTGGGTTGGAAGGATCATAGAGTCCAACTCCTAAGTGAATGGCTCACATCTCATACAGGGACTGAACCCACACCCCTGGGGTTATCAGCACCATGCTCTGCCCAGCTGAGCTCATCTGAGGCTCTTCCCTCAGAGATATAAAACTGAGGAAAAATTAAGCAGATCAGGACATCTACTGCAGTTAACATCAGTTCTTCACAAATATTCAGGATTTTCACAGCCTTACCTGCTGTAGCACTGGAGACTGTTGGCCACTGCTGATCAGGCCCTGCTGGTCCTCCACGCAGGACTCCTGCCTCCTCCATATGCACAGCACTGGGTAAGCAAATATCACAGTTGGATTAAACAGTTCCCTTCTGCCCTGGACTTCACAGCATTTCCCTTTCCTGCTACTCTTCAAGTTCATAACTATTTATCACTGTGCAGCTACTCCTACACTATTGCATGATGTTAGCAGCATGAGAAGCAGCTGTTTTGACTTGCAAAAAATACCTTTGATTATTTACTAAAACCCAGTTTGGGAATAACTTCTAAAACAAACACATCTGCAGGACACTTTGCTCTCACTGACTGGGAGGCACTAATAAGGAAGTGACACATCTTTGCTATTAGGATGTAGCAACATTAGGCAAATTATTAAAAAGTTGGAGTTAGTTAGCTTCTGTTATTATGCCATTTTAACAAATCCCATCTTTCTGGGTTACTGCACATTTCTTGTGAGCAATTCAGGAAGAGAAATGCATTTTCTCAAATGCAAAAATTAATACAGCAAATTTTATAGTGTCACATCATGAGCACTGGCATCAAAATCACGAATTTGCACCTTACATGGAAGGAAAAGAAAAAAATCTACTATTTTTAATACAAAACTAAGCATTATATTTATATGCTGCTCCTTAAGAGAAACGGGATTCCATGACTGTATTCCTGTCTCTGCTCATTGGCTTCACACTCCCTTTCACACTTGGTGCTGAACTTAAGTGCCAGTTTCATCCAAATGTGGCAGACATCAATGGCACCCAATTTCTACAAGTTTTATGAAAAACCAGCATTTTATGAAAACCATCAACTGGGCAGGGCACACAGGCTCAGAACCTGAGATTTCAGGGGCTGCTGATGTGAGAGAGCAGAGGAACATGTACAGTTTCTCAGAAAGGCCCCATGAGTCTTGTGGGATTAAAAGAAGCCCTTACTTTTCATTAATTGTTCAAGCAGCTTCAGATAAGATCTCGTTCTTGGTATAGAAAGGAATGTGGATCCACAAGAGCACGCCTGACTCAGGACCAGCAGATAAGGTGCTCAGGTAGGCAGAATTCTTTCCTCAGGATTCTGCTCCCCAGACTGTTCATTGATTTTGCAATTATGGATTACAAAAAAAATTAAAGTAGTTAGTTGAATATGAAGGAAAGAAAACAGCTTGCCCAGTAGGCCACAAAGTCAAGCTTGCTCTGTCTTCCTTTGCTTTGGGTCCTTGAGGTTTAGATTCCTTTTCACACAGCATTTCAAAGTCTGTTGGGAGTCACCCCCTGTCCTCAACCATATGAAACACAGCTTGACTCTCAATTTAGGACTTCAACCTCTTACAGGCTTCTCAGCCCTGTGGATAATGGATAAAGGCACAGCATCACTGCACCAACAATTCAGAGAAACCCATCCAAACCTGCACTTTGTGATGCCACTAGGAATGACTTCAGCCTCATAAGTGCATCTGCACCTGTACAGGAATCTTATTAATCACATCAGATTACATCTGAACATAGAACCAGTTTTCTAATCTGCTCAGGGAGAGTAAAAATACTGTTTGGTTTAGGCTCTACAGAAGCAATTTTAGTATAATTCTCTTTTTTCAAGTGTACTGAGTAGAAAATTATAGCAGACACTGCTTGTGGTATTACGCAGTGGATTTTCAAAGATGTCTAAAAAGATTTGGACAAAAGCCTCACTTTCCCTTCTTTGAAAATCCACCTCATATCTTCAAAAAGTCCTTTCAACTGTATTAATCTTCTTGATTGCACCATGTGGTTAACAAACCTGCTGCAGGAGCAGCTACTTTTATGGTAATGAGAAAAAGAAGATGGAAATGCAGACTGCCTATTGAAACATCATCACGGATGATTACAGGGAGCTTTAAAATAAACAAAAAGTATATAAGGACAATTAAATGATTCAATAATTTGAACAATTATGCCTTGACAGTCAATAGATACAAAAGCAGAAGGTAAAGAGAAAGAACAGCACAGCTCTACAGCAGTGCAATAACAGCATAAGATGCAAGTCAGACCGAATCTGTGGCAAGTGGAGATTGGAAGTGACAGCAGCAGAACTCAGGTGCTTTCCATCTCAGCATAAATATCATCAGAAGAAACGCTGTCCTTTTCACAGAAGAAAAAGACAGAATTCCCCTTCTCTGGAGAAGCACCACACATACCTTTGCATTCCTGCCCTCAGGGATGCAGAGTAGCGCCAGTCCGGATTGGGGTGTTTTGGCTGTAGAAACAAAAGCCCAGGACAATGCTGTTAGTGTCAGTAAAACATGCTAAAAAGCATCTGCATCTGGCTAATTTTGTCAGAAAAGCCTACATGGATATACTCAATTCTTGTGAATTGCCAAATCTTTCTACAAATCTAAAGAAATTTTCAAATGGGCATACAGGGAGTGTCTCTGCACTATATCTGTCTACACACCAAGGTCTTTGGCTAGAGATGATCTCTGTGGAACAACATTTAATGCTGCAAAATGGTGGAAAGTTATTTCATATATTCATCAACATTTTGAGCATAGGATAAAAAAATAACATCAGGAATCCAGAAAATATGGTGTTTATTTATCTGGTAAGGTGAGGAAACTCAAACTCCTGCACTAAATATTATCTATCTGAGCATGTATAAATGCAGTTCCCTGTGAGGGGGACGTGGGGCAGTGAGGTTCCAGCTGGAATTCAGTGTACTGCAGAGGACTGCAATGGATGGTATCAGATTTGCAGACTGCAGCAAGTCTTTTATTAAGGACAGACATGTCCATAATACCAAGACCTATTAGTTTCTCCATATTCATGAGAGCATAAAAGGTAGAAGGGGAAAATAGCCAGCGATACCCTTTGACCAACAAACCTCAGCATATGCTGATGTGCTGCAGCATGACTTGCTAAATAAGGAGATAATTAAGAAATCCTCCGTTGATCAAAAATTGCTCCAGAAAATAGTTTTTGCATTGTCAGGGGACCAACGCTGTAACTTTCAACTACAGCCAATGAGTGCAAGCTCAGGTCCCTTAAAATTAAACCCTGAGGACATACCAAGGTTACTTCTCAGGATACTAAAAACATTATTCTGTAGGTGATAATGCAGTGAGTGCTTCAGTTCAGGCACTGGAATTCAAAGACAGAACTTATATACAAAAACATAATGGACTACATTAATTCCTGATGAGTGTTGCACGGTGCCAATCACACAAATAATAAATGACAGTAATGGTTTAATTCTCTCCAAATTATTGGAGGCAGATCAGAAATGAATTTGACCCCATTACTTGAAAGAGAAAAAGAAAGTGTTGAATGTTCTGAATTATTTAAAGCCAACTCTGTCTTTCCTCTTGAGGTTTGGCATATGCTTTTGCCTGGATCAATAGGTTTTATTCAAACAAAAATGGAGCAATTACACCTTACAGTATTGCTCTATCACCACACTTCCCAGGTCCAGCATCACTCAAGACTGAGATGCTCTTGGATGATGCACATACGAGTGTTCTTTATGGTCTGAGTTACACAAAACGGAGGAGCCTGCTGTTTGCAACCACACATTAAACATCTGTGCTAGCAATTTCCTTCCCATTTAGCCCCCTGTTCTCTGTCATGCTCAGGTTCTGCTGAGTTTAGCAGAAAGTGGTTTGACAAGAAGCCCATTATGCATGGTTCTAGTCTTTTCTGATTAATTCCATTTTGGCCCCAGTCCCAGGGATGTCTAAGCAACTCCAAAGTCAACCATGTAGTAACAGTCAATGAAGGAGGATAGAGAACAACACACACTCCTCAGATCCTCTCCTGAGTTTGGCTTTCTTGAGTATGAAGGGTGCTAACACCAGAAGATTTGACATATTCATGGACCAAGACTCTTCATGTCAATCTGAGAGAAATCAGGAGACTGGTATTTTCAAGGGTCGCTATGTAGAGGCTCTGGTATCTTGTTCCTAAACTCCTAAACAGTTCTCTCTTTGCTATGACTCCTTAGGTAGGGCTGCAGTGCTGCTCCCAGAGGAGCAGAAGAAGGAAGGAGGGAACAGGATGAGAAAAATGTATTCTGGGGGTGGCAAGATCTATTGCCACAGCTGACCATCAGGGGCTGTTTTTTTTTTTTTAACTGTGAAAAAAATCAATACGTGTGACTTCTTTTTGAAGTCATTACAGGAAGAACAAGAGCATGAAGCAGTTGGGCAGCAGCCTGTCTTTGTGCAGACCTATTTTCACCCAGTTTTACCACGTGCTCACTGCTTCACTGGGTATTTTCAGAGCTCAGCAAGAGGCACATTTGTCCCACACTTGTGTTACCACAGGTCAGAGTCCTGCAACTGACAAAATCAGTGAAATTTCTATTTTGGCACCATAACTGGCTTCTCCTTTTGTTCTGCTACAGGCTCTAATTCTTTCAGTTTCTCTGGCCATAAGACAAAAGTTGTTTCAATACATCTCTAAATGAGACTGGACTCGAAAAGCAATAAAGCATGACCAGTACCAGAAGTTGAGCAGAAGAAGCAATCCTATCCAGTAATATCTCTCCCAGCTCAGATGCAGTAGGGCTGCCTCTTAGAAACCCACCAGGAATTCACAGTCTACATGCTTGGGTTGGTTTATATCTCACAGGCCACCCTCACCAGATCTCTCCTCAAAACTTGCCACATGGCCACGTGTGTCCCACAGCACAGAATCACCGTGCCAGGACACCACCTCAAAGTAGAGCTGAGTCCTCAGGCAGTGCCAAGGGGCTGCACAGCAGCTCCCAACGGGCTCCTCTGCAAACCCCACCACAGATTTGGCTGTGAGATGTGCAGTGTGTCCTAAACAAACACCACCAGGCCAAGGTACAGGTGACCAGGAAGTGTGAGCACAGAAAGGGAGCACAAAAAAGGAACACAGGCTCGGAAAGGGCCCAGGTGCTTCCCAGTTGTAAATCCCCACATTCTCACTATGTCACACAATGCTGATGAGGACAATATTGTTCCTTTTACCACCCCAGCTCATTACAAGATTCTGTTTCTCACAATCAAGCACATTCTACTAGGCTGAAGGTAATTTTAGCTTGCCACTTCCCTCAGAGATTTTTGGAAGTCATGTAGCAAGTCCAGCAGTCCTGTCAGTAGGTGAAAGAAATCCCATGATCCATCACAGAAGTAATTACTATTCCTTTTTTTTTTTTTCCCCATCAGTTGCTTTTTTTTGATTCAGTTACAGTACACATCACCATGGTGTGAGATGAGTCAAAGTCTATCCAGGTGCCTACAGAAGTGGTTGTCACCGCACCAGGTGAACACCTCATGCCACTAGTTTGCCCCTGCTGCTTCTGCCAGGTACCAGGCTCACATTCTGCCAACCACAGAACCACAGGCATCAATGTCACTGGTCATAAACAGCCAACTCCACTGGGATGTCTGATAATGTGAATGTACAATGTAAAACAGAGCCATCTTAGGAGCAAGAAAGCTCAGGCAAAATGTCACACAGTTGTTTTCATTTGAGCTAACTGAAGAATTCTTTAATTGGTTTGTGGAGAATAAATTTTGTAGAAAATGTATCATTACAAACCTTTTCCTCAGCTTCTTTTTTACCTAATACAGTAAGAATTTCTCCCTGGGGCAGGAGAAATTTCTAATTTTTTAAAAGATTCTCCTGATCACATATTCGATGGATCAATGTAAACACTACCTTTCACTTCAGTGCTTGCTAGAACAAAACCTGCTTGAGGTAGAGAAGCATGAATCAAATATTTACAAACAGTTACCAGATGCTGAGACTCCTAAAAACATCTTGCTTCATTCTGATTTCCACACAAATGCACAACAGAATGACATAAGGTATATTTATCAAATGTATCTGCTTTGAAGCAATAATAAAAGCCTTTTAGAATCTCTGACCACATAAGAGTCTGTTTATTTTCCAGTGAGACAATGCTGACAGGTGTGAGGAAACAGAGGCTTCTATTCCTGCTTTCCTTCTGTAAATGTTTAGAATTAACTTGATGTGGAGAACAAACTATTTAAATATATGTTTATCATTCAAGAAATCAAAAAGAAAACTGGAAAAGGGTGTAATTCAAAAGCCCAAAGTCTGGGAATGTTCATTTGCATTCCTAACTCTGAGAAAACTGAGGTGAAGGGAACAGACAAGTGCATCTGTAAAGTCAATTTAATGAGTTCCAAGAAGAGGAAAACACCTCTGCCCAGTCTTGGATGCAGATTTCTGCTGGCACAGCAGAAGCCTCAAACCAAGCGCCTGACTGCCCTGAAGCTCAGAGCACTGACCCTGCTCAGCCGAGCAGGTTCAGACACTGCCATCAAACAAAAGAATAAACACTTATAGTTAACCTTTTCAATGTCAGCAGGGCTGGAGAATTTCTTAAAGGCTTAAGTTCTTGAACTGAGATTGTAATACCTTTAATTTAATACCTTTAAATCCTCTGAGAGAAATCTCCTGGACAGACTGCTACAAACAATGCTGGGGGGTTACTAGGTTTAGACACTTCCAAACATGCTTGAAATCAGTATCAAAACATGTTCAACTGAAGTGTTGCTTTCTTTTTTCCATGTGTTTAGCAAGCTGGTTTTGAAGTGAAAAATACAGAAAAAGAGACTGGAGCTGTAAAGCTCCAGTGGATCTCCTGGGTCTTACCACCATCAATGTGCAGGTTTTTTACTTTCTTTAAAAGCGTCCATAGAGCAACATGCTCTATTTCTGACCATCATATGAAGCATCATATTTTTCCATTCATGTGTCACCACACAAAAAAGGGTACAAAGAAATGTATAATATAAAAGAGTTTATGTCGAGTTCTATCAAGAATCTCGACTGCCCACTCCTCATTAGGAATGTGCCAGGCTGCCTTCTGGGACAGAAAACTCCTGTTAAAACATTTTGGTTTGATTGTTATTTCCTGCGTTGAAGGGAAAAGGCTGTCATGAGATGCAAGACACAAGAAATGAGCTTAACTGCACAGGATGTAAGAACAAAACGGGAAAGATGAAAAGAAAAACCAGACATTACCCAGACATCACTCAGCATCTTCACAGGAATATGAGGAAACAGATTCCAGACTAAAGCACTGAAAGCTTTCCTGAAAATGACAGATCATCATTGCAGCAGTGCCCAGTAACAAAATCACAACTTCACATACAACCTCTTCAGTGTGTGCACCCCTCTTTTGAAAAACAGGACTCCAGGCTGCCCATGACCTACACAGTGCCAGAAATGAAGACACAGTAATTTTTTTTATCCCTTTATTTTGCCTGCACTGCCTGTCTGGTCCCTCTGCAGTAGTTATCTGATGAGAGAGCAATATCCATTAACCCTGCACTGCTGCCCTTATCACCAGCCTCCTGACAGCAATAACCGTGTCCAGGATTTTCTGTGCAGCTGCATTAGTACATTTCTTCTTTTACAAAACGCCCTTGGTCTGAGTCACGCTTATAAATCCAGAAAGGACTGTGCAGGTAAGCAGGACGAGCACAGAAGCAGCGGCTATCTTGCAGAAACAAGCTTCCATTCCACCATCACAACACTGGCAGTAAAAAAGGAATAGCCACACAGGAGTCAGAACTTCACTAGATTAAAAAAAAAGCCCCTACCCAACCTTATTGCACTTGTTTGCACATCTGCTGTATCCTTCTAATGACCCAATAAAGTCAGTCACAACTTGGTGCAACTATGAGCATTTTTGACCCTACCAGCAAATATGAAAAGAAGTAAGACTTACTGCCCCAAGTGTTACTGAGATTAATCCCAAATAACTTGGAAATATTTTTCCTCTCACTGTACAAGTAACATTTTCAAAATTTTAGCCACTGTAAAACCCTAGGTATGATTATCTGTGCATAGCAAACCCATTCACCTGGTCCTATCCTCATCAATGAACAATCAGTAGAAAATCCATTTTCAAAAACTGCGTGGAGGAAAAAAAAAGAAAGGACCTGTTCACATTATCAGAAAGTAACACACATATCAGAGACTGACTTTGTAAATTGGTGCAAGGATAATACTGCCTTGCTATGCCTCTCAAGTGAAGGCACAGACTCTTAAAGGCTGACTCAAAGTTCACTTTAACTAGAAAGAGAAAGACGGTTCTCGGAAAAACCTAATAATACAAAGATCATTATCCTTAAAATGTAGAATTCAGTGTTGCTAAGCAATTGATGGCATCTTCAGTGCAAATGCTGAGCTTGAAGCAGGAAAAAGATCTGACTTTTAGTACCGAATTAGCTAGGAAAAAGTAATTAGTGAGTGCCATTACATTCAGCCATTTCCTCATGTGCACATGGCCTTGATACATCTTCATAGAATGTCCTACCACAGGACAGGTTAAGAAGCAGAAAGCAAAGAAGCTGTGAAGAGTAAAACCTGTCAGAACTTCACCTCTGTTTAAATCACAGAGAATTAATTGAATAATTGATTCCCATTTTGGATCACAACTTCACACAGGCAGCATTCATTAGTTTGTTCTATACATTTCTCTGCTTTTGTACTTCAAGTTTGGGCTGGCTTTGCTGCCATTGCCTGATCTGCACTGGTAATCAAAACTTGCTAATTCATTGCATTCAATGGAGTGAGTCTCAAAATGTGATAGGGATCTTTTTGTTAAACTGATTTCCTACTCGTCTGGCATCCAAAGTGAAGCCATTTTCAGTCAGTGCTTTTCTTCCTCTACACCCCCCACCCCAAAAAATCAACTATAAAGCACTCCTTGATTCCTCAGCATACACGCTTATAGAGCATGTCTCATACTCCCTCCTACATCAAACACATTCCAGGCATTTTATTACACACAGAAAAATTTTAAGATACAAAAACTGCAGAGAGAAAGTACTTCCCCTGTACCCTGCCACTGTGATTTACAGAAAAACATTGCATCAATTTTAAATGGATTAATGTTGAATGGATGATCATTACTTTCTAAAAGCATTTTTATGGAAGACTTGCTGGCCCCTAAGATATGGGCATCTTTGCTCAACAAAGAAAAAAACTGTTGCTAAAGATTCTAACATTTGAAGATATGTAGAAAAGTAGAAATAAAGAAGTAAACGAGTACTATTTCTGTGGCAAGAACACACAAGTCAGGCTCCTTTCTATCCCACCAGTTATTACCCTGACTTTCCCCCATCTGGGGCATAGCACACATTAATGTACAAACTGATCCTACACCTGCCACAATTATGGGATACAAACACACAGTAATGGCAATATTTTCCTTTCGTGCACCAGAATTGGTCTCCCCTGTGAGTGCTTCTGAGTTCAGTGCCAACATGTGTAAAAAGGAAACTGCACAGATCATGCAAACCACACACCAGCTGCAGGCTTCCTGCACGCCAGCATAAAGCAACCATTAATTCTTCACTGTGGGAAAATATTGCAAAGGTTAATACACAGCTGGTCAAACCATAGGTATTAAACAATTTTCAACAGCAACCCAGCAGGTTCGAAGCTGTGACTCCGTAACTTAATGATGGTGACTTGTAATTCTCCGCAAAGTTGTCACTGGGTTGTCACAGGCCAGAAAGCATAAAATGCAGCACTAGGTAAAACAAACATCATCAGAGGAGGGATTGCAGTTTTCAGACAACTAAAACATGCTCACATTAGCAAGATCCTTGCAACAATATTCTTTTCTAAATTCAACAGATTTACACAGGTACAAAGACAGCAAGGCAGCAAACATCCATAACTGCCATAAAGTAACCTTTTTATTTCAAGGCTAATCACTGATTACTTTTTCTTCTGCAATATGAGTGTTTCCATCAAAACTGTAAGATTAGATGTGTCATTCCCTTGCACTCTGTAGCAGCAGGCAATTCTAGGCAGGGAAGGGTGCAACACTCAGTACAGCATATGCTGCCAAAGTGAGGTGAATCTCAAACAACAGATGCATATACTGAACTTACCAACTGGACCCTGAAAGTCTCAGTATTTACCTAGAAACAAAATGCATGGCATAGATTAATTATAAGCAAGTTTCAGAGCTGAGTGTCAGCAAGCCCCTGAGAGAATGTGCTTCATCTGAGTTTTCCAGCTGGAACCTCTGCCTGAGTACAGATTTGCTCAGAGCACTGTGCAGACCATTTACCAAGGTAGGCTCACCTCATTAGGAGTAATGGAGTCATTTCTAAGTATGATCAGGTTTTGTGCACTCTGCCCACTTTGTCCTGTCAGATGCCTCTCAGTCACCACTGCAGAGGGACCCGTAGTTCCTGTTGGGCCACAGGTATTGTAAAACATGAAAGTGTCACTTCCTGATCCTGCAGTCAGGCAGGCCTTATAGCAGTAGGTCTTGGTGAGAGACCCATTGCCCCTCACTTCAATGAAATGGGGCTGTACTTTTAAACCTTGGGGCAATCTAGCATCAATGTTGTTGTTGGCCTGCTTGTACAATTCAGCAGGGCTCCGTTCTCTGACAGTACAGCACCCTGCACAGCAGGAGCTCCCATACAGACTGTATCTGTAGCACTTGATAATAGAAAGCCCAATGATTGTGAAAAGGAAAACGAAGGAGATGGCGCACAAAGCGATAATGAGATAAAGAGTGACTTCTGAGTAATTGCTTGGGCTTTTAAAGTGTCTTCTTCTATCAGGGATGATTTTGGAAACTCTGTCCACCACAGCAATAGTGATGGCTACTGATGAGGACATTGATGGCTCTCCATTGTCTCTCACCTCCACCGTCAGGTTGAAAGTAGGTGTGCTGTCCTCCCCCAGCTTGCGAGTAGTCCTAATCTCCCCAGTATGGAGCTCTATCCTGAACAAACCTGGATCTGAGGTTTGCACCAGGTAGAAGAACAACCAGGCGTTTTGTCCTGAGTCCCCATCAATGGCTATAATTTTGGTTACCAAATATCCAGCATATGCTGAGCGTGGGATCATCTCCAGGGCTGCTGAAGTGTTGGTTGAGGTAGGATACAGAATCTGTGGAGCATGGTCATTCTCATCCACCACGTAGATGTAGACAGTGACAGTGCTGCTCAGTGGTGGGATCCCAGCATCCTGAGCCTGGACAATCACCTGGAACTCCCTCAGTGTCTCATAGTCAAAGGACCTGACAGCATACATGTTGCCACTATCAGATTTAATGGAGACATAGGAAGCAACCGGTAGCCCTTCAATCTCTCCATCTAGCAGAGAATAGGACACATAGGCATTTTTGGCGACATCTGGGTCAGTGGCTTTAATAGTGCACAGGAAGGCTCCAAGGGGGTTGTTCTCAGGGATGTAAACTGAGTATACGGGCTCCTCGAAGCGCGGAGGATTGTCATTGATGTCGGAGATCTCCACATGGATCACCTTCTGGGAGGACAGAGGGGGGCTCCCAGAATCAGTAGCAGTAACTGTGATGTTGTAGGCTGCTGCTTTCTCGTGGTCCAGCTTGCCCTGGGTGACCAAGGTGTAGGAGTTCTTGAAGGAGTTGAGAGTGAAAGGGAGGCCGGGGGGAATGCGCAGGCTCACCTGCTTGTTCAGCCCTGAGTCCTGGTCAGTGACACTCATCAGGGCCACCACAGTTCCTGACCTTGCATCCTCTGGTACTGGGCTATACAGGGAGGTCAGCTCCACCTCAGGAGCATTGTCATTGGCATCCACAATGTTGACCAGCACCTTGCAGTGCCCGGCCATAGAGACAGGGCCCTGATCAGTGGCTTGTACATAGATCTCATAGGAGGATGCCTCCTCATAGTCCAAAGTGCCATTAACCCGCACCTCCCCTGAATGTGGGTCCACGCTAAAGAGCTGTCTCACCTTCTGGGGGGTGTAGCTGCCAAAGGAGTAGATCACGTCCCCGTTAGAGCCCTCATCTGGGTCTGAGGCATTGAGTTTGACCACCAGCGTGCCAGGCAGGGAGTTCTCCAGAAGGCTCACGGTGTAGGTGGAACGGTCAAAGGCAGGTGGGTTGTCATTGGTATCCACAACTCGCACAGAGATCTGGGCTGTACCAGACCTGGGGGGATCCCCACCATCCACAGCAGTCAGCACCAGCTGCTGCAGGGCACTCTGCTCCCGGTCCAGTGGCTGCTGCAGCACCAGTTCCAGGAGTTTGCTGCCGCTCTGGAAGCCTTTAAGGTCCAGGGCAAAGTGGCGACTGGGGCTGAGCAGATAGTTCTGCACAGAGTTGGTGCCCACGTCAGGGTCCTGGGCACTCTCAATGTGGAAGCGGGCCCCGGGCACGGCAGACTCACTGATCTCCAGCCGGTAATCCTGGCGGGGGAACCGCGGCGCGTTGTCGTTGATGTCCAGCACCTCCACCTCCACGTTGTGCACCTCGATGGGCTGCTCGATGACCAGCTCCAGGCTGAGGAAGCAGGAGGGGCTCAGCTCGCAGAGCGCCTCGCGGTCCATGCGCTCCCGCACCAGCAGCGCCCCGCGGCCCAGCTCCAGCTCCAGGTACTGCCGGCCGCTGCCCGAGGTGATCCGCGCTCCCCTCGCCGCCAGCCGCCGCGGATCCACGCCCAGGTCGCTCGCCACGCTGCCCACGAAGGCGCCGAGCGGCAGCTCCTCCCGAACCGAGTAGCGGAGCGGCCCGCCCGCCGCCCGCCCGGCGCACAGCCCCAGCAGCAGCAGCGGG